>JAMPIV010009342.1:445080-755952 GCA_024509875.1 Oreohelix idahoensis | reverse complement strand
GGCAAAGTCTGGGAGAGGGAGGAAATACCAGCAGAATGGAAGGAAGGTTATCGGGTCAAGTTGCCTAAGAAGGGAAATTTACAAGAGTGCACAAATTATAGAGGAATAATGTTACTATCAGGGCCAGGAAAAGTATTAAACAGAATCATCCTGGAGAGATTAAAAGAGTCCATAGACAAGCAACTGAGAGATGAACAAGCAGGTTTTCGACAAAATAGATCCTGTACAGACCAGATAGCCACATTGAGAATAATAGTTGAACAAAGTCTGGAATGGAATTCACTGCTATACATCGGATTCGTGGACTATGAAAAGGCATTTGACAGTGTAGACAGAGAATCGCTTTGGAAATTGATGAGGCATTATGGAGTTCCCATGAAGATCATCAACTTAATAAAGAAGACCTATGAAGACATGACATGCAGAGTTCTTCATGAAGGACAACTTACAGAACCGTTTAGGATTAGAACGGGAGTGAGACAGGGATGCCTCTTGTCTCCATTTCTTTTCTTACTAGCAATAGATTGGGTTATGAAAACATCGACATCACACAATAGAAATGGAATCCAGTGGAATCTGACTAAACAGCTTGATGATCTGGATTTTGCAGATGACTTGGCTCTTCTGTCCCATAACCATAATCAGATGCAAGAGAAAATGAAAATTCTCGATGAGAGGTCACAACAAGTGGGCCTGAAAATACACAGGGAACAGACAAAGATTATGATAATAAATGCAAGAAATGATAACAAGGATGAACTTGAAGAAACACCACTAAAAGATGTAGAATCGTACACATATCTTGGAAGTAATATAGACAAAGTTGGAGGGACAGACAGTGATATCAAAATAAGAACACAAAAAGCAAGATGGGCTTTCATTGCATTGGGAAACATATGGAGAACATGAGAAATCAAGTCCAACACGAAAATAAGAATCTTCAACTCAAACGTGAAGTCAGTCCTATTGTGTGGCTCTGAGACATGGAGAACAACAAAGACAACAACCAAAAAGCTACAGACTTTTATAAACGGTGCTTGCGTAGAATAGAAGGACTGAAATGGTATGACAAAGTCACAAATGTGGAATTGATGACAAGAACGAGACAAATGCCAGTGGAACAAGAGTTGAGAAGAAGACGCTGGCGATGGATAGGACACACATTGAGGAAACCTGTTGATAGCATTACAAGGCAGTCCTTGTTCTGGAATCCACAGGGAAAGAGAGGCAGAGGTAGACCCAAAAAAACACATGGAGAAGAGAACTGGAAAAGGAGGTGAAAATGATGAGGAAAACATGGAAAGATCTTGAGTGGATGGCACAGGACAGGAAGACTTGGCATGTGTTTGTTGAAGGTCTATGCTCTTTGGGGAGCTAAAGGGTATTGAAGATGAGAGAGAGGGAGAGACAGAGAGATTTAGTCGCTCAAGTCCATACCCACTTAAATAAAGCTTCGGATACGGAGTAATAGAAAGTTTATTTTGAATTATTTTTTAATACGTATCAAGGCAAGATAAAAGAAATAAATAAATATCCGTACATTTAGAGAACATGTTGTGATAAAGCTGGTGTTCATTAATTAGCCAAATTTGAGTGCACTGGCTTTTGTCAGTTCTGGCCATGCCAGTTTTGACGCGTTGTTGTATAGCTTCCTAACCAATGCCTCCAGACAGATGACTACAGGAGAACTAGTGCAGCCACGTGGACAAGCAGCGCATAAAGCAGAACATATACTACTGGACAAAAGTTAAGGGCCGCTATTCAGTTTAGACAAGGTTTATATAATTCTTCGTGAGCAGGGTCGATTTTCTAAATGTCCGGTAGCTTGAAATCTCTCAATAAGTCTCTGAATGGTAGAGTGGGATACTGCTAAACGTCTTGCAACATGACGAACAGATTGACCATCTTGAATCCATGCCATGGCTCGACCACGATCTACAGTGCTGAGACTTCTCCTTGGTGGCATGGCTAATGCAGTGATCATTTCGACCACTTGTCATACTGATTTATTGCATACCAACGGTGAACACGCTTTACCGATGATCATTTTCCACGTGCATTCAAATTCAACTCACTTTTTCACCTTTTGAACTAGTGGGGCGTGTTGCAAAAACCACGAGTTTTTGCAGCAACAATGGCAATTTACACGTGCGGGTTAAAGTGACACAATCTTTGGACATTAAAAAAAAATTAACCTAGTGCACACAGAAATGTATACACATTTCTCTGAGCTCAGTTTTAATGACATTTTCACTTGTCTTTACAGTTTTCCAATCAATTATATAAACCTTGTCTAAACTGAATGGTGGCCCTTAACTTTTGTCCAGTAGTATACTTATTTCCCGCATGTTTTGGCGGGTAACTTACTTGTACTTTCTAGAAAGCGCTAAATCCAAAATGCAACTAACATTAAAAAAGGTACAATAGACACTGCCATAGGAAGTGAAGTGTTAGAGACTTCACTATACTAGGTCTTGCATCGAGAGGTGGGGCGACCAGATCCCTTCCCCGTTGCCTTTTCCTTCCCTAACTCAAGAGCAAAACTAGGTACCCATTAACAGCTGGGTAGATTGGAGCATGACGATACCCAGAATCGAACCCGGTACCTTTCCCGCGAGAGATCTGCGCTTTAGCCACTCTGTCAATCAGACGCACACAACTAACACATAGCGGGAACAAAAAATGCCCCAGTCTCGTACTAATGGATAGATTCTACTTTCAACTTTGTTACTGTCCTTCAGTAATTTTTCTTCGAGCTACAAGTTTTCAATTTAAACGGTTTCGTGGTAACCAGATTCCGTGACCCACAATACATCAAGTAGGCAAGAGAAGAGAGCTGAAGTTATATCAAATATAATACCACATCTAAGCAAGTGACAATTTAGGTTTCCTTATCTTCACTTATAGCTAGCTAGTCAACATTTCGCTGGCTGATCACTTTGACTAGAGTCACAGGAATATCCGACATGGCCAACTAACGAACGCCCCCCCTTTCTTCCTAACAGTACGAGAAACAATGTGTTAACAAATGAGTTGAGTAGAAGATAAGGACAGAAGAAACTAATAAAGGGAACTTTCTGCGCTGCGGGTCAGACGTGTTTCTGCGGATTAACTGTAGGGGTCTGATAATAATGAAGAGACGTGCGTACGAAGAATGTGTCCGCACTGTCGTGGCCCAAAGTCCCGCTGTATATCATGGGTGAACGACGTACATGATTGGCTCATTTTGGACGTTTGCATCCAAGATGCTATTAGTTGTCAATTGTACACCAGTTTAACCAAGATGTTCTACATGTAATTATTCAAATGTATTATCATCATCTTCTTCCTTGGCGCTCCACGCGGAGCATTGAGACACCACTGCAGCTGTTGCCTTTGTAGGGAGCCTCCACACCAAGCATTGACATGCTCTAGTAACGGTGGTTTATTCGGCTATTAGTTTGACATAATCAGGCTGCCAGCCCCATGAACCACCTTATCCTGATGGTGCAGTAGGCCTATTCTTTCACTGTCTCCTCGGGGACCCCGTAAACTACACGCAGAAGCCTATAGATATAATCCCAGCTTTTTCTGTCAGTGCGTTACGCTAAGGGATGCAACTTTGGTTGAAAGTTAAACATTAATTGTTGTTAAATACTTTATATTCATTGAGGGTCAGATAAATGTTTAAAGCTCTCATATACACGCCTGGTATTTTCAGACGTGCAGATGAGCACAGCAATGATATGTTTTGTAATGTTATTTGCGTACGACCATGCACCAGTATTCAACGGGTTATGGCGCGTTATGACGCAGTGATTTGTTTAGATACGGACTATGTCCTAGAGGCAGATCCAGAGATCCGCATAACTATCGTCGTGAATAGACGATTATTGTGTTTTTACCCAAGTCTAGGGAAGACACTGCTATAAAGTAATTATGATCATCTGAAAGATGAATTTGCTCTTCTTGAGGAAGCTATGCCAAGAAGATTTTATTGTGAATATTTAGCCATAAACGGCTCGTTTTAAGTATCTCGCCTCCGATACTTAGTCTCCTGGCACGCTATGGCAGAGCTTCAGTTTGACCAGATATGTCAAGCTGCTAGTGCGTCCCGCTAACACTAGGAGTTTATGGGATCGTAATTGAATATATATATATATATATATATATATATATATATATATATATATATGCTCAAAGTTTCTAACATGGTCATTGTGGTAAACCCATGTATCATACTAGTACGTTACCGTAGAGCTTCCGCTAACCTTCATGTGGTAACGTCTGGTGCGGTCGGTCAACGTCCATGTTGATTATTATTGAATATGTATTTTTTCTACCATGACCATTGCTGATGAAGAATGTCTGTGAACTACTAATGTAAAGTATCGTCAAGAATAATATATACTGTCATTACCACGAGCTTTTATCCATTACCAGTTGGTTATGATGTATTAATCTTTCCTCCAGTGTTACCGGGTTCCATCATTATTAAACAGATCATCAACATATGCCAAAGTACGGCCCACAAGATATTCGCGTCAGTTAGAAATACGTCGGCCACATTAATAAGCCCGACACCAATGACAACATAAGAGACATACGAAAACCCAACGGTAACAACTGTATTGTTTCCCTTATATGTACTCTCCCGAACATAGTAACACTTACCAAAGAAGAATGCGCAAATGACGGTGTGCACAAATTTATTTACAGAGTGTGTGATCCCGTATACACACATTGGGATCCTCGCTGCTGCTACGTAGTTCGTGTACTGTGGTGATGCACAGTGGTTTTAAAAAATACTTTTGAATAAGTAATATTGCCGTTAGGTATTGGTGCTTGTGACAGAGTTATGTAAATATATTACATATATCACACGTTTTGCTCCCACCTTGATTCCTTATTAGTTATGCACGTTTTGTTAAGGCAGAACCTTCGTACTTCTATATTTGTCAAACTCATAATTGTAGCCACGCCTATTTTTTTTTTCGTTTCTCTATGTCTTATAGACACTAGGAATGTTTACATACGCATACTATGATGCACGTAGCGAGAGAAACGGGGGAGATAAGCTAATGAAGAAAATCAAGGGCGATAAGTTAAGACGTACTTTCGGTAGACATTGGTCAGGGGGAATTAATCTGAGAAATCAAGGGGCAGATAATCACAAGTTATTCCCCCCCCCCTCCTCATCCCTTTGTTCGGAATGTAATTAAGCTACGGAACGACGAGATCAAAGAGACGATTTGCTCGTGGGCCAACGTCTAGCAGTCGGCGAGAGTGGCAAATGTAAATTTCATTCAGAATTTAACCACAGATTTTCCCAAAGGTGTTATATCTCGCAAGAGCTAGCAATTTTCTGCCAATTTAATATATATATCGCATCCTTCAAAATCAGTTATGTAGTACCCACAGAATTTTAAGACGTCTAGCTTCGAATTCTAGATCCATTATTCATTCATAACCCTCCACTCCCAAAGGAGCATAGGCCTTCAACAAACACATGCCAAGTCCTCTTGTCACGTGCCATCATTTCAAGTTCTTTCCACGTTCTCCTTATTATTTTCACCTCTGTTTCCAGCTCTCTTCTCCATGTGCTTCTTGGTCTACCTCTGCTTCTCTTGCCCTGGGGATTCCAGAATAAGGACTGCCTTGTAATCCTATAAACAGGTTTCCTCAGTGTGTGTCCAATCCATCGCCATCGTCTTCTTCTCATCTCTTGTTCCACTGGCACTTGTTGTAGTGGTTTTTGATGTTATTGTATGTTTGTTATGATACCTAGTGTACTGTATGAGGTCAGCTGTGAAGGCTCCTGAGATAAAAGTTTATGTGAATTTACAGGAGGCCTTTCTGCTACCACTTACGACCTCAAACAGACTTGTTTTACTATAATTAATGTTAGCTACGTTAAAAAGTCTAGGGTACTGAAATGTAATGTGTAGTGTATATAATATACAGACACACACATGTAATTATTAAGTCTAATAATAATAATAATAATAATAATAAACTCTACAATACACTGAACTAACTCTGGTTGTTATGGTTTTAGTTTTAACAATTTTTTTAATTTATTAGTTCTGAACCAAGTTTTATTTTGGTCAGAACATATGTAATGATATGAAGTTATTAATGAAATGCATACATATGTGGCATAATAAAATGTAATTTGTGTACATAGGTATATTATAAGAATGGTTATTATTACTCTTATCTATACTGTCTTTGGGAGAACTAGTACTGGATGTTTCGTTGGGGTGGCGTCATCACGCCCAATCTGTGACTACCAAAATCATTGTCCATTGACTTATGAACTGAAGTAAATGTTTTATTTCTCAATATTTATGTCTTTATTTGATGGTGGAATAGTTGTGAATTTCCAGCAGGCCAGAATTTCACTTATCTCGCCTGTGACGATCTGATACAGGATTCTTGTGGCCCACTCCTCTCCGTAGCTGGAGTACAATGTTAGGCTGCACAGACACAAATGTTAGGCGGCACACACATCTGCTTGTGTACTCTTACATAAGCATTTGGCACCTCTTTAGTGCCAAAACAGAAACTCACAATTCAGAATTCAGAATTGAGAACACAGTTAATACTAGCAAAACTCAGCTGAGCTGCTGGCTAGAGTATGGCGTCCCACTAAATTTTATGTATTCTTCCTTGGAAAACACCACTAGCAGTTAATGACTGTGTTACTGGACAGACTTATGTCGAATGGCAAAAATGTGCGTCTCTATCCCGCTAATATAAAAATGCGTTGGCCAATCAGATCAGAAGACTAAGCTTTTCAATTCAAAATTTGAAAATAAAGTTAAAATTACATCTTAATTTCTCAAATGTACGTCTGTCACATTTTATCTTTTCCCAAAAAAGTCAAAAGTACATCTCAATTTTTAAAATGTACGTCGGTCACATTTTATCTTTTTCCCACAATTTCACTTGTTTTTTGGACTAACACATGTAAAAACTGCACGAACCTGCTTCCTAAGTTATTTTTAGCTACAATCTCCCGACTTTGCCCCGCTAGTTTATTACAGTTTGAATTTTGCATTTTCTTGTCTCAAGGACGCAAAATTGAGACTTTAGTGAAAGTATGCACAACAATACTGTTCGCTAGTCTGATAGGTACAATACGGTCTTTCGTCAATATCTTCCGTGTTATCTGTCCGTCTGTATAATTAAAAGTATATTATTTCTCTGCTTAAGATGGGCTATCAAACTAGCTAGGTTTTATTTTCATAACTTTATTATTAAGAAAAAACCTACTTTTCCCAAGGTTAGTTTTTGAAATCAGTTTTTGAACGTTCGTTCACGCGGTTGCCGCTATATTCAAACTATAACGTCAAAGTACCGTAAATCGTCAAAGAAACGTCTGTCTCTGACAAGAGCTAAAGTCGTTATTCTGTCCATTTCCCTACATTGTGTCAACTAGTGGCGTGATTTTTTTCTTTTAAACTACAAATTGCGTCCTTTTGCCTTTCTAGATTCAAACACGTGTTCAGACCGTCATAATGATTTTTATCTCCGTTTCCCTCCCGTCTACAAGGGTACCGTTTCGTCTGCATGTTTACTAGTTAGTTTCAATGGCGGTAGGAAATGCGGGCATGGGCGAGCATGTATCCTAGTATCTTGCGCATTATTTTATCTCTACATGTTATCTTACCCGTTTTCTTTATAACTGGAGATATTTTAACGTTGTATCACGGTAAATTCATCACACATCTCCCCACTTGAGAACATGCACTACTGCAAGTTCCAAAACCAGTGATACACACAGATAAAATTAATCTCACGCCTGCCAACTACTCTAATTTTGATCACAAGGGTGCCTAATGAGGAAATCTGCACCGACATTCAATGACCCCGGGATATATTCGATAATAAACTGATAAGGTTGTAACAATAAAGACCATCTTAACAATCTTGCATTTTCATGCTTGGCCTGAGATAAGAACACTAGGGGCTGATGATCCGTCTGGACCACAAAAGTCCTACCATACAGATAGATTTGGAACTTTTTTATTGCCCAGATTAACGCTAAACATTCTTTTTCGCTTGTGGAATACCCTTGCTCCGCTTTATTCAACTTGCGGCTTGCATAAGCGACTGGGTTCAGTTCCCCATTGGGTGAAGAGGACCTTTGCAATAGAGCCGCCCCCAGGCCTACATTACTTGCATCTGTTGTCACCACAAAGTCCTGTGTCAAATCAGGCAATTTGAGAATAGGCTTGCTAGTGAGTTTTTCCTTTAACTCTTGGAAAGCCAATTCACATTGCGCTGACCAAAAAATTTTATCTGGATTTCCTTTGCGAGTCAGATCAGTCAGAGGAGCACATATAGAGTTAAAATTTTTGATATATTTTTGGTAAAACCCACATAACGACACGAATGATCGCACGTCTTTTTTTTTGTTTGTGGTCTAGGTGCTCTCTGCAGTTTTTCCAAGTTCTTGGGGTCAGGGGTCATGTTACCCTGATATACAGTGTGTCCCAAGAATTCCAACTCTTTGCATCCAATACAACATTTTGTTGGTCTAGCAGTTAAGTTCGCCTCCCTAAGCCTATCAAATAACATTTTCAGAGAGTTAATGTGTTCTTCAAATGTCTCTGTGGCGACGAGAATATCATCCATGAAATTCGTGATACATGGATTATTCAGGGGATCCAACAATTTGCGCATCATCCTTGAAAATACACTCGGAGCATTTTTCAATCCGAATGGTAGCATGTTGAATTCATAATGTCCTTCCGAGGTGCTAAAAGCTAAATAAGGTGTAACTTCAGGCTTCACTGGAATCTGGTAATAGCCTTTACTAAGATCCACCTTCGAAAAGTATTTTGCCTTGTTCAATCTGGCAAATAACTGTTTTGTGTCTGGTAATGGATCCACTTGTCCTTCTGTGACAGCATTCAGTTTCCTGTAATCTATGCACAGTCTATGTTCCCCAGACGGTTTCCTCAACAAAACTACACTGGAGCTAAAAGAAGATTCACTGTGTGAAATAATCCCCTCTTTCAACAAATAATCTATTTCTTCTTTCAATGCCTTCTCCTTCGCGAACGAAATAGAATACGCTCTCATACAGATTGGGTTTGAGTCTACCAGCTTCATGTCATACTGTAGCAAATTTGTATGTCCTGGTTTATCTGTTAATACATCTGTATGTTCCTCCAGAACCTGTTGAACTCTCTCCCTCTGGTTTTTAGTCAGGTGCTTACTGACTTTTACCTGTGCGGCTGTCTCACAGGGATGTAATGGGTATTCATGTGAGGTGAGTGGTTCCTTTTGCATTTGAGTTGCGACAGCCAAGGTCAGTAAGGGGGTGCTTTCCTGGAGTGGTCTGTCCAGATACTTCTTTAAAAGGTTTACATGATATACCTTCTCTTTCCCCTTTTTGTCAATTTTATAGTTTGTTCTAGACACCTTCTCTAGAACCGTATATGGACCTTGCCATCCAATTTGTAATTTATTCTGGGAACCGGGTAGTAGAAGAAGCACCTTCTCTCCCACAGCTAGTTCTCTGTCCTTGGCTTTCCTATTAAAATACGCTGCATGTTTCTTCCTGGCTTGTCTCAAATTATCATTTGCCAGTTTCCATCCAGCTTTCAGACGAGTGGTCAGTTCGTTCACATATTGATACGATGAGGTAACAGTCTCTTCTGCTTTCTCATCTGTCCAGGTCCTTAATAATGCTTCCAATGGACCTTTTATTGGCCTCCCAAATAGCAGAGTTGCGGGAGCCATCCCGGTTGAACTATGTGGTACCTCCCGATACGCAAACAACGCGGCGGGCAGAAATTGATCCCACATATCCGGTTTTTCGTGAGCCAGCTTCCTCAGGATAGAAATGAGAGTCCAATTGAACCTCTCTACCTGGCCGTTCCCGTGTGGATGGTACGGACTACAATGAAAGTGTCTGGCTTGAAATAGCTTAAAAACTTCTTCCGTTAGTTTCCCCTTGAACTGTGAGCCATTATCAGTCAAGATTTGATGCGGGAATCCTAATCTTGTGAATATTGTAAGTAGTGCCTCTGCTACATGTTTTGAATCAATTGATGGCAGGGCTACCGCCTCTCCCCACTTAGAACAAGTGTCCACCAGAGTAAGGATGTAACTGTTCCTCCTCTTGGTCCGAGTGAGAGGTCCCACAATATCCACTGCAACCCTCTCAAAAGGTGTTCCCACTATGGGCATTTCCCCTAGAGTTGCAGGAGCAGTCCAATGCTTTGGAGCTACCCTTTGACATTCTGGACAGGATTTGACATATCTTTTTATATCCTCCGTTATCCCTGACCAGAAGTAATGACAAGCCATACGCTGTCCTGTGGCGCTGATCCCCATGTGACCACTGAAGGGAATCGGATGCCCGAGTTCCATCACTTTATCCCTATATGAAATGGGAAGAACCAGCTGGTTGTGACCATTTGTTCCAGTTCCGGCCTTCCTGTATAATAATTTGTTCTTCATAAAGTACTCTCCCTTGCTTGGAGGTGTGTGGCATTTGGGCAATTTTTTAAAACATGGCTTGAGTGTCCTATCCTCAGCCTGCGCCTTCCTCATCTCCTCTGGATGAGCACTTATAGGTTCACCTTCTTCCTCCTTTTTCTGTGACCTGGTCTGCACTGTCGCCATGATCACAGGTCTCTCGGGATTCCCCAAGAAGACGTACCTACACCCCAATATCAGAGGGTAGATTGGTTCATCTATCACTGCTGCTCTGATTTCTCCTTCCACATAGCGAGTTTTCACAGTTATCCTTGCGATGGGAAGTGTCATGAGTGGTATGTCCTTAGTCGCCCCTTGTATTTCCACTGTTTCTGTGGTATACTGACTTGGGTCCACTAGGCTAGACTTCACAACTGAATCATAATCCAAACCTGTATCATATAGGCACCTTATGGTGACCCCATTACAAATAACATCCTCACAAACTCGGGGGTGATAAGGTTCCTGCTGTCCATTAGGATTAACCTTTAATCTTTGGTTCCCCGATTTCATTGCAGCAATGTTTGAAGGTTTCCTTTTACAAAATTCGGTGTTATGGTTGTCTTTCTTACACCATTTACACCATCTCTTTCCTTGGTTAAACGGTTTTCTTTCATTATATTTTTGGTCATTGAACTGTGAGTTTCTGTCACGATAATCATTTCGTGGCCTATCAAAGTTTGTCCTGCCTCTATTACCTTGTTCTCTGGTATCAAATTTACTAAATTGCTGTGGAGCTTTAAAATTTTCTATGTGCTTCTTTTTAGTGCCACTTACCTCTGTCTGGGCTGCCTGATACCTCTCAGCGACATTTAAAACCTCCCCCAACCTCTCTGCACCTTGTTCCATGAGAAATTTTCTCAAGTCTGGAGCCATGGACTCTCTTAATTGCTCTATCATGATCATCTCTTTGAGATCTTGGGTCTTCCCCAGAGCAGTCCATTTCTCCAAATAGGTTTCCAGTTTGGCAGAGAATTGGTGGTATGTCTCCCCAGACAAAAGTTTGGCATTTCTAAACTTCTTACGATAAAATTCACCATTCTTTTCATATCTCAATAACAAAGCCTGCTTTAGCATGTCATAATTGTCTTGGTCGTCTCTATTCATCTTAGCAAAGACTTCATAAGAAGTACCTCTCAGTCCCTGGGATAACTTAAGACTCCACCTCTCTCTCTCTAACCCATATGTAGTAGCTAATAATTCAAATCTACTGAGGTACCCCTCGATGTCATCGTCTTTCTCAACAAAATGGTCTAAATGAAACCCCATAGCTGAGATTGAGGCTCCCTGACTAGGCGTAGCATCTGAGGCAAAAGGGCTGGCACCATTTTCAGGAGCATGGCCTTGTAATTCCAGCTCCCTTAGTCGTAATTCGTGCTCACTTTGCAATCTTCTATCTTCTGCTTCCCTTTCGGCAGTCAATCTCTTTTCTTCTGCCTCCCTTTGCTGTCGTTTTTCTTCTGCCTCAATCTGCAACCTCTTAAGTTCTTTATCAGCCTCAATTTGTAACCTCTTCTCTTCAGCTAACCTCCTATCTTCCCTTTCAATATACTTGTCACATTCTGAAGTTACATATTGAATTAAAACCTGACCCTCCATGTTCATCTCCTTCGCCGTCAGCACAGCAGCCGATCTAAATTTTGCTAGATCTGCCATACTTTAACATAAAAATTAACAATGACCAAGGTAATTTCAAGTATACAAGGACTAAGGTAATTCTAAGTATATAATGACTAAGGTAATATGTTAATTAATTACTCAATTAATTACCACTGGCTGTGAAGATTCACCAACTTTTATTTTCCACTTTTTATTTTAAGGGACACTTTTAAAATTTATACAACTCTGTCCCCACTAGTTTAATTCCCACACCAGGAGATCCTACTATCTTTGATAAACTTAATATCCCCGGACAAGACCCCAATATCTGTAGTGGTTTTTGATGTTATTGTATGTTTGTTATGTTACCTAGTGTACTGTATGAGGTCAGCTGTGAAGGCTCCTGAGATAAAAGTTTATGTGAATTTACAGGAGGCCTTTCTGCTACCACTTACGACCTCAAACAGACTTGTTTTACTATAATGAATGTTAGCTACGTTAAAAAGTCTAGGGTACTGAAATGTAATGTGTAGTGAATATAATATACAGACACACACATGTAATTATTAAGTCTAATAATAATAATAATAATAATAAACTCTACAATACACTGAACTAACTCTGGTTGTTATGGTTTTAGTTTTAACAATTTTTTTAATTTATTAGTTCTGAACCAAGTTTTATTTTGGTCAGAACATATGTAATGATATGAAGTTATTAATGAAATGCATAAATATGTGGCATAATAAAATGTAATTTGTGTACATAGGTATATTATAAGAATGGTTATTATTACTCTTATCTATACTGTCTTTGGGAGAACTAGTACTGGATGTTTCGTTGGGGTGGCGTCATCACGCCCAATCTGTGACTACCAAAATCATTGTCCATTGACTTATGAACTGAAGTAAATGTTTTATTTCTCAATATTGTCACGTGGGTTTTGATCATTAAATTGCCTACATCTTCTTCCTATTCTCTCACCCGCATCCTTTTATTTTATTATCTTTCCGTACTTGTTTTTCCTGTATTTTTTCGCATCACTCGTTGCGAAAAATATATTTCTTTCCCATCATCGTTTTTTTTTCTCATACTGACTAGTAACCTTATTGCATCAGATGTCAGTCGCGCAGGTAAGACGTGAATGTGCGAAAAATTCGTTTCGCTGGACATAGAGCAGACTTTTTGTCTACATTTGCACCTGTCACGCGCGGGTTTTCCGGGCTGAACGCTTAAGCAGGAGCGAATATTTACACCTTATAGTCGCAGTTTCAGACGGTTGTCTGAGATTTGCAACTGACACGCGCTTTTCCCGGTCAGTTTGTTAACGCAGGTGCGTAATCGCACTGATGGCTGTTACGACATGAGGGAAGCTGACGTAGGGTGTTAGAGAAGGGGAGAGACGGGCGCTGTTTCGTGGTTTCGAAATAGTTGGGACCCCTTTGTCCGTTTAATAGATATTAACCCTAGTTTGAAACTTTATTGCATTTCACTCAGTAACTTCGCAGTAAGACAGAACTAGCCTTCGTTCGATTTCTAAATAATCTCTGTTAATAGAGATGGCCTTTAGTTTGGTCGAAGTAGAAAGTTCTTAGTATTCTGTGTTTGAGGTAAATATATTATTATCTAGTATTTTGTGAAGTGATTAAGTGTTAAAATCGCGCATTTCATTTTAACTAGTTTCTTTTGAACAGAGTGCTTAATTTATAGTTTGTTATATTCTCTAAGTCGACGAGTTACAGTGGAAATACATAATAAATTATATCTTTAGTTTACTAAACTAGTAGCTATAAGGAATTTAATTTAACTGTTAAATACTCCGTCGAAACTGTTTTAATAACTAACTTATAAATGCTAGATGCGACATCAGTGAATATTGACGGAATACGAAGATATTCCTAATTCCTGATGATTGATTTTTATATAACTTACTTTACGGGAAGTTTTAATTATAAGTCAAGCGGTCGGCTTGCTATTTAAAATGTAAGTTATATTGAGTACATATATGTAAATTATTTGATATGTGTTCTTTCTTTTATATAGTGAAACGGTGGTACCCAACTTGCCAGCGTTTAGTAAAGAGACATATTTGTGTGAAGCATAGACAGTTCCTATCTTTAACCACGTGGGTTTTTTTTTGTTTCAAGTAACACTGGATCTGACAGTGCATATGCCATCAGAGAGAGACAGTAATAGCAATCCCACTAACGGTTTCTAAAGACTAGAAATATATATTGGGCTTTTGAGCCAGTTCATATTGCTCCACAAATTTAAATGTACATGCTGCCTGGCGGCGAGAATATTACAAGAATCACAGTAACATTCCGACAGAGATTGTGACTAGTATTGTGGTGACCAAATATAGTACCGGCCTGATAGAAGACACCGATCTGACATTCATTAAATCCTAGAATCCAAAGCTAATGACATTGTGCTCGGCTAACTTTCGTGCCTGGACAATATTTTATGTGACTTAATCAGACATTCGAATACTTAGAACACCCAAGGAATCGTTCCCTGAGACAGAGAGTTCAGTACGTCTTTCTGGAACTGGGGATTTCTTGGTTGCTGACTGCATTTTTCGGGTCTGTGTGAAGGTCCTAGAATTATTATGTTCCCAGAGGCAGCGAGCAAAGTCGTGAGTATATATGTGTGAGAAAGGCCATGGTTGAATGAATGAGGGTACACAGGTCTGAGTGTTATTTTACCGGTGTATTATTGTCACCCTTCTGCTGTCTTAACTTTTTTTTTAATCTGCAGAATTTGTTACAAAAGCTAGAGTTTCTTTTTTCTTAGGCTAAATCAGATTATTCAACTCTGTTCATACATTTACGAGAAAGAAAGAAACCTCTTAGACTCAACCCTATGTATCTATAACTCTTTGGGCCATCATCTGTTCTCTTAACGGGGCTGTGGGCTAAACCTAGAGCTAAGATCATAACGGGGCTATCATCCTTGTAGCATTTTCCTTGAATTTTATGACTATTTGTATATGTTTTTCCTTGATGTAATTTTTGGTGTTGTGAGAAGATTTTTTTTTGATAATAATAAAATCTCTCTTGAATTAAATCAGTGCGTTGGTCAGCTCGTTCAAATAATATATATATTCATGGTTATAGATTTCCCACGTCTGTGTGTGTAACTGTCGTCACGTGTATGTGCGTGCCCGTGAGAAGATAGAGATTTATGTAATATATATCTGTGGTTTAGACTGTCTGACACTTTAAAAAAAAAAAACGGTCGTAGAAGATAGGTGAGAGAGAGAAGATTATCCCGATTCTCAAAGACAGCCTCTATATCACATTCTATCATCTCACGTGTGGAAATTCTATTGTTTTTTTCACCAGCTCACACTGTGACTATCACTCATTCCAACCTATTCAGAAGGGACCAACCCAAGTCTTAATTCTCCTATCTAAAATCTACGACAAATATTTATGTCTTTATTTGATGGTGGAATAGTTGTGAATTTCCAGCAGGCCAGAATTTCACTTATCTCGCCTGTGACGATCTGATACAGGATTCTTGTGGCCCACTCCTCTCCGTAGCTGGAGTACAATGTTAGGCTGCACAGACACAAATGTTAGGCGGCACACACATCTGCTTGTGTACTCTTACATAAGCATTTGGCACCTCTTTAGTGCCAAAACAGAAACTCACAATTCAGAATTCAGAATTGAGAACACAGTTAATACTAGCAAAACTCAGCTGAGCTGCTGGCTAGAGTATGGCGTCCCACTAAATTTTATGTATTCTTCCTTGGAAAACACCACTAGCAGTTAATGACTGTGTTACTGGACAGACTTATGTCGAATGGCAAAAATGTGCGTCTCTATCCCGCTAATATAAAAATGCGTTGGCCAATCAGATCAGAAGACTAAGCTTTTCAATTCAAAATTTGAAAAAAAAGTTAAAATTACATCTTAATTTCTCAAATGTACGTCTGTCACATTTTATCTTTTCCCAAAAAGTCAAAAGTACATCTCAATTTTTAAAATGTACGTCGGTCACATTTTATCTTTTTCCCACAATTTCACTTGTTTTTTGGACTAACACATGTAAAAACTGTGTAACCGCGTATACCGTAAGTTTTCAGATACAGGCTATATTAACATATAAAATAAATTTTTATAGAAACAGAAGATTAAAAAAGTCTTGGCGCAGATGTTTAATTAAACCAGGTTAGCTTCGAAAAGCCACGCATTATTGTAGGCTAAGCTTAGCTTCGCTTACGCCAAGCATTAATTAGGGTAGCTTCGCTTACGCCAAGCATTGGTCACGTGATTTCCCACCAATGGTTAGGCTGAGTCTTTTTTCCCCGGAATGAACAAGAGACGAAGCCATTTTTTTAGTCAGTAATGAATTTAGAGCGGTGGAGACAAGACGCAATTCTCTTTGCTCAGTGATATTCTATAGAGGAGATTGACTTCGCACAATTAATGCAACTGTGTAACTTCGAAATGTGGAATGTGATGATTTGTGAATTCACGAGAAACGTAAGTAGTGCTAAGAATTGCATGCAATAACTGTTAGAGCCCACAGTCATAACTGAAACGGAGCTACGCTCGAAAACTGGGTAAAGAATTGTAAACCCAGGCATATATCTGAACCTTTTACCAAGAATGAAGGTCCTTAAGCTGAGAGAAAGTCAAACTAAGGAATACTAATGAATAAGAGAAAGTTTGGCTCTTCATTGAAATGAAGAGATAAGAAAAACGTGAAATCTAGACCACATTAACAAATAAACGAAGGAACACTAGAAGGATAGAGGAGCCACGCCATGTTTTAGCAACTTGAATAGATTACGAGATGCAATAAGGAATATTGCATCATTAAAATAATGCATTGACTTTTTATGCTTGTTTATTAAATGTCAACATGCTATTATGCAAATTTGGTGTGGTTACCATTTGACTTAACCCAGTTCTTGTTGGAAATTGAATAAACATTTGTTTCATTGAACACAAATGCTGTTGACGAATCATATGTTTGCAGTTAGCCATCATACCAATTATTAAAGGATCATGCCAAAGCTAATCGTTGCAGGTGCAACACAAATAATAACCATATGCTCTAAAAATAAAACATCATAGAGGATTGTCCCCGAACCTGGTAAATTCCTGTAAGTCTGTAGAGAGAAATCATCACCTCTAGCAGGCTAGCTAGTAATCAAAATCTAATACTCTCGAGTTAAACAGCAACCCCCACTACCCTGCCCGGCCACACATCTCAATTTGGTGCCGTATGACCAGTCCTCTAAAAAAGAGCAGAAGCGAAGATGGATCAATTAATGGAAAATTTTCAACAGCTTGGTGTGGACCAACAACAACAACAACCACAGAACCAACCTGTAAATGCACAACCGTTGCAGCCCCCAGTCAATCCAAATATGGAGGAACCCACATTGATAGCGCTACAGCGCCTTACTGAGAACTTAGAAAAGAATAGGAATTATGCAAAATTATCCCAAATTTGCGACACTAGCAGAGGCAACAACGGATGAAGAGAAAAAGAAAATCGCTCTGTTAGGTTCTGATTCGTATGTGACTGATTTTTTAAGAAGGAGGTCCCAGCAGTACCCCACAGAAACCTACGAGTCCCTAAAAAAAGAGCTCACCCAGAGATATGGGGAAATCATAGACAAAATGCATGCTTGGTCAGTCCTTAGAAGCATGAAACAGGAAAGAGATGAATCGGTACAACTTTTTGGAGATCGATTCCTCAATATGGCAGAAGAGGCATTTTGCGGAGAAATCCCTACCACACCTGATGTAGAAATACAGTTAGTGGGGATATTTGCCGATGGCCTTAGAGCGGAAAATATCAGAAGGCATCTTATTAGAAAAGACACCAAGACTATTGCTGAAACAATCCAAGCAGCAATACAGGAGGAAAATCTTCACCGAAGGTTCCAACAAAGAGCAGGTAGGGAACCCCGACCAGAATATAGGGACTATGATGAGCATGAGCCTATGGAAGTTGACCATACCAGGAGGCAATGGACTTGCCCACGAATACGTGATGATAGACCCCGCAATTATAGACCCCCCACACAGAGGCAAAACGACGTCAATAATGTCAATACAAACGGATGCTTTACATGCGGTAGGCTCGGACATGGTTACAAGTCCTGTAGAGCAAATTACAATCATGCACCACCCAGAAGAGGAGGTTACCAACCACAACAACCCGCACCACCCCCACGTGATTACACCAGAAATCAGTATACCAGAGGCGCACCTCAACCCCTCATGCGTCAGGGAAACGGCCGCGCCACTCACTAAACAGGACCGTTAGTGAGGGCAACAATCACAGAAACTGGTCCAAAACAAAAGAAACAACACAGAACAGAAATTGTCAAGTGGGCCCATCCAGTAAAATACAATATGAAGAAATGTTGCATGATGGAACTAAAATACATCCGGACCCCAGTTCCTGCATCATGTCTATACAGGGTCAACAATATAGGGCACTGGTAGATACAGGAGCATCCATCAGCCTTATTAGGTTCCAGCTGTTCAAGAGGATCCAACACTTAGTACGATTTCAACCGTCCAAAACACACCTAGCTTCAGTCACGGGACAAAGACTAAATTCAGTTGGGACAGCATGGCTAAAATTTTCCTTAGGCGAAACAAATTTTGAACACCCATTTGTCATTACTAAAGGAATGTCTAGAAATCTTATCCTAGGGAGAGATTTTTTTAACAAACACAAAGTTCGAATATACTATGACCTCCACAAAATCAAAGTCAACAATACGTACATAGATCTCCAGGACGATATCCACATAGCGTCTTTAGTAAGGATTACAGCTCCCATAACGGTGGCTCCAAACTCCCTGGTCATAGCAAAAGGCAAAGTAAAAAATTCTGAGTACATAACACCAGGGCAATCAATTCAAGTACAGCCCCTAGCAGAAGAAAGCATTATTGATGACCCATTGTTGCAAATTACAGAGGGAATCGCTGAAGTCTCGAAGTCCAGAGATTTCCCCATCATGATATTGAATATGTCAGGAAAAACTACCACTATAAAAAGAGGCACAGTTGTAGCGCAAGTGGATACGTCAACAATAAGACAAACCAAAACCAATAGAGACCATCCACAAATTGTCTCAACCACTCCCACTGGACATAATGCACGAAATCGCAGTACAAATAACCATAGTACACGGAAAGTAAACAGTTATAAGGCTTATGCAGAAAAAGGCAGTAACATCAGTCACAGTCATGTTACACCACAGCATACCCTACCCAGATGGCAGAAACGAACCAGTCCATACATAAGAAGAGAAAGGCCACAGTATGAAAATGACTATAATTACTCATTCTTGCGCCCCAGCACACCAAGAGAAAAGATGAAGTGCTGTATATCACAGAGTAACAGAGAAACAGAAATTGTCTTGCCAGGAGGATATCCAAAGCGACAAGACAGTGATACATGCCCCATGGAGTATCAATATATTTCAAAAACAGGTGGATGAGCCGCGATTTTCACACATTAATCCACATGCACAATTTACCCATTATTGGAAAACGGATTAGGCATAATAAGGACAGCAGACGGGATATTCCTAGTCACGATCATTCACATACAGCGTATGCGAATAGCTCCTTTACTTTCACCCATAAGCCACAAAAGTAATAAACAACATTTTGAACACTTTACATAAGAAAATTTTATTACTGCACTAATCTTTGGATAGGCAGACCTAACACAGTACATCAAAACTTAACACTTGTCACAATCAATACCACCAAATACTCACTCATCCAATACCAAACACGCTCATCCAGCCTATCCAAACTCCCTTTACAGCAAAACATATACCACCCTTATGTGTGAACTCCCTGAGCACCAAATATCTATACTCCCTTGAAAAGGTTTAAACCCCCAAAATCATCCTACTTACCAACCATCCTACCTCTACCTCCCATAATACACTCCCCACTATCAAAGGATTCGGATATCCCTACTCTCAATAAAATCATCACTAACCTAAGTCATTCACTACAAGAGCATACCCCTTCTAACCCCCCCCACACCCCACAAACCACCCCATTCATTCACTCAACCCATCTACTAACTTAAATAACTCTACCTCAAAAACCCCCCCACCATTAATCTCCTTTCAAAATTATGCTTAACCCATATTACCACCATCTCCCCCATCACTCCACAATCCAATGTCCCAACATAACCACAATTTTAATTTATCTAAATTCCATACTAATTAAAATCAATGACACTTCACAAAATTGATCACCCAAAACATAAAAACCATTATTACATATAAAAACTTTGACCTACAACTAAATATCCATTCCTT
Source organism: Oreohelix idahoensis (assembly GCA_024509875.1). Lineage (NCBI taxonomy): Eukaryota > Metazoa > Mollusca > Gastropoda > Stylommatophora > Oreohelicidae > Oreohelix > Oreohelix idahoensis. Next base: position 735,545 of record JAMPIV010009342.1, on the reverse strand, counting down.
CACAAATAACTACAATCCATAACCAAAACCTACCCACATCCCTCATTAATACCCCACCTGCCAATTTCTATCACACCTATAAATACTCTCACATTCCACAACCCCACAATAACCCTACATACACTCATATATATTCTACAACCTAACTCATGCATAACAGTACGCCATCACACTAGTACCCCAATATACTTTCAACCTCCTATCTTCCCGCCGCCCTACAAAGCTCACTCTCCACACCCCTACTTCTCCTCATATCTCCCCTACCCCTTACAAACATTACCCATCGCTACCCGCACCTTTCCCACACACCCCTCACACACACCCTCTCCACCACCCCTCCAACCCGGGCACGCCCCCCCACCCACTCACCTCGTCTCCCCGCACATCGTATCCACCAGGAAGGCGGGGAACTGTTGTCTCATCTACACCCCATTACCCCAACGTCCATCATAGCCAGACAAGCAAACATACGCATGTGTGTCCAACAACCAACACATAAACCCATACAACACAATCTTCAGAATCTCTATCCAAAAATAAAAAACACCACAAAAAACCTAATCATGTGTCTACTCAAAAACATCTTCAACTAACTTCCAACCGAACATTTAGACTCTACACAAATTTCACACTTTCAACCAACAAACAACAACCCTTCACAGGACAACACCCACAACTCCAAAAGTTTCGACAAAATCACCCTCACAATCGTGACATCCCGAGATCACAATTGCACCGCCGGCCCCCTTACATCCCCACTCCAATCATCCCCTCCTCCCATCCACCATCAACCACCTGTCACCCACACATGTATAACCCTAAATTTTCCCCGCACCAAACAATGATCAACTCTCAACTTTCACAAACCTACCTACTGATCATCTACCTAACAATCGGTATCTATCACTCCCTACCCCTCAGCACACACGCTATCCACACCCAAACCAATCCGCTCCCCACCCCCCAATCCGTAAGCCCATCACACCCAAATTATCAAACGCCTCACACCCCTGAACATTACCACAATTCCTTATTACGCCACCCCCCCACTAATTTACACATGTGGGATCCTCCACACTTCACCTAACATGCCTCCGGGCTGGATTCCTCCCCTCGCCCGCCCGTGGTCGTCCGCTACGCACCCAACCCAAAACCCTGTCCTGTATTCCAACCACGCTGTATCACGGGCCTCACCTAGTAACTCCCCATTCACACCAACCCCCCCTACACACATATCCTCCCACTCTAATGTACAATAAAATTAGCCCCCACATTCTTGACCCCCCCCCTATCCCCTCACCTATATCGCTACACCTAATAGCTCTCCCAATACCTATCTACTGCGACCAATTTATCTTTTTATTCTCCGCTAAATATAATCCTCGAAACTATCCTCATCTTTTCTTTACATCTCTTCCCGTTTCCACCCTTCCTCCTACAATCCATTAATTCACACCTCTTAGCCCTCCACACCCCTTTAACTGATCAACAAATCTTCCTCAAACATACACTCCCAAACTCTAACCACAAAAACCTCAACAATACTTTACTACACCGTCAACTTATAGAGTATTCAACCTAAAATCATGCCCAAAAATCCCCTACTACGCGCACAATCATCGCCCCTCAACATACCACAATTAATATCCACCAATTCACCCCCATCCACCCCTGACAACTACCCCTAATGTCCGTCGCTTATAACATACCCATAACACCCCCCCCCCCCACACAACTCCCCCCTATCCCCTGACCCCTACAAAATAAGTCCAATCATATATTAAACAATCATCCTCTCATCTCCCACACTCCCTTAATACTTTCAGCCAAAACAATCAAATGTCCCAATCTAACTACACCCCACCATACAACAATTACCACTCATCCTAACTATTTACCTATAATTACATAACCACATCCCCCCTACCCCTCCCCTCCCCAACCAATTTCCCCCCTCCAAATAGGAGACCCACCAACAACACCCCTACCCAACACATAATTTTACTAGCTATATAGATCAAACACTCCTCTACAAATATATAACCCATTAAACCTACCCAACATAAACACCCCACTGTCATATACACTATTATACACTCAAATTTCCTCCCTCTCAAGTACTAATAGCATAGATATCAACCAACATATCACACTACACCATTATTACCCCCCCCCAATTCACTATCTACCCCCCACTCGGCCCACCGTATAATTATTCCCTAGATACACCAATTTGTGCATTCCACACCCCCCACCGCCCCCCACCCACCCCCCCCCCCCCCCTCCTCCTCCCCCATCCCCCTAACACCCGCATCACACCCATACAACCCCCTCCCCCTGGTCATCACAAAAGTGTTCCAAAAGTCTGAATAGTGCTTTTTCCCACGTGCCCCCAACCTCCCCCTCACCACAAAACAAATCCGCTATATCTCACCCCATCACCAAACCCACCCCCCTACCCCCACTCAACCCCAACCACTCCATCCTACCCCCCACGCCCCCCCCCCCCCCACCCTCGCCACCACTAAATTAATCGGAAACCCCCCCCCCACCCCGTCCACCGAACCCCAGAAACAGACAATAACCGTGTAACAGATTACCCCCTACCAACACCAATGTTGGGAAAACAATACCAGAACACCAAACCCATCAACCCCCCCTCCTGATTCCCCCTATCCCCCGACTCTTTTCCCCCGGAAAAACCTCACCCGAAATCCCCCCCCCCATCCCCCCCGCCAGTCCCCCACCCTAGTACAACCCCAATGCCGTACCCCCCAAAGTAACCATCGCCCCCATATACACCATACCCAAAACAACCACATACAAACCTGTTATAAATTCTCCCCCTGCCTCCCCCGGTCTATTTTTGTGCTACCCCCCCGTTTCCCCTGTCTGTACCCCCCGCTCGCAATCCCACTTATCCCCCCTTTCCACCTTTATACGATACTGGCATAAATGATAACCTAAGACCCATATAACTATCGCCTCCTAAAACCTACACATAGAACAATACCCTACCCAATGCCTCAACCCCCCCAACCCCCCAAGTTCCCCCACCCCCCATAAATAAATAATCCAGTGGGGACCCTGGTCTAAGCTTAGATGTGGGATGATCCCTCTGGATTTTGCACTTTGATGATCAATATAGCCTTTCCTTTATATCTTATGGTCAAATATAACCGTAATATTCAGATGGGGGCCCAAATCATACTAATATCTGGGAAAACAACTCGAGAATAGGAGGGGTCCCACAAAACTATCATTCATTAAACATTGGGGTCTGAATATATTTTACCACATTTTTAAAAAATAAGAAATCAAAAGATAAAATTATTAAAATAAAAAGAATTTGCAAAGGATAAAGTTGGGGGATAACAGTAGGGGGGGGTCTGGAACCTTGGGGGCCTGACCAACCACACCAATATAATCGCTAAATAACGGTGGAAACAAACCCACATTATAAACAAAATGATAAAAATAAAAACGTTACCAATACAAATTAAATGCCAAATCAAAAAAAAAAACAATAAGAAACAACCCAATCCCTCCTTCCCCACACAGGCCACTCTCTGGACAAAAGAAAAACTCAATCCCCGCCAGACACCCCTACCAAACCCCTCCCTTCAGCCCCAGCCCTCGAATCCCTCACTCTTTTCCGCTCTCCACGAGCTTGGGGAACTATATTGGAGCAGCCCACTCGCCCTTTCGTATCCTTTCCTCCCAACACGAACTTTCTCTTTTCCCTCCCGCCCCACCCCCCCACCCCCTTTCCTCTCCCCGCCCTATGTGGGAAGAGTCTACCCGCCTGCCCTGGGTCCCCATTCCCCCCTTCTGAAAAAGACAAATGGGGATGGAAAAACACCACCACCCCAGAACTCATACCTAACTCCACCCGCATCGCAAATCCAATGCAAGAAAGCCAACCGCTGCGCCTACAGGAACGCCTTTCGCCGCACCCTGTCCAGTCAAATTTTTGGTGGCGATTCCACCGACGTAAAAAAGATAATCCCACGAGAAGTGATCGTGTGGCCCCCAACCCCCCATTAACCCCCCCCCCCCCCCACCCTCTACCGCGTGTAACCACAAACCCATTGGTGGTTGGTACCCAGGTGTCCCATACCCCCGACCACCCATGCTACCTACTAATGCCGCGTTCCCAGACTGGGAACAAGACTAATGGGAGAAGCCTTGCCCCCCCAGTCCAATCCCTGCTGCCTCTCCTCTCCTTGACTCTTTTACCCACCACCCCCAGGCCCAGAAGGTCTGGCCACCCCCCACTCGGCTCCCTCGCAACTCCTAGTGCACCGGACATGCAACCTATCTACTAAAATCCAATGTGCCCCTCAAACCCCCTGGCAAATCCAAAAGAACCGCCAGTTCCCCTCAAAGACCAAAGAAGCCCCTTTCAATCCGCAACAAAAAGAGAGGCTACAACCACAAATATAAAAAAAAAACAGAAACACAAAAAAAAAAAAAAACCCCAAACGCCAAAATAAATCGTGGAAAAAAGAAGAAACAATGTCTCCATTCTTAGAAGTTCAACAAAACTTCCACCACTGTACGTGAAAAAAAAAACCTACTTCCAAAAATCCCTAAAGGTCCCATTCCTGCGCTCAATTAAAAAAAACGTCCAGGTGTAAACCCCCAGTCGAAAAGTAAACCAAGGCCATAATGCTCCACCACCAAAAAAAAAAAAAAGCAAAAAAAGGGTCTAAAAGCATAGACTCCCGTTCACTCACAATTATCCCCACCATTCACGAACCCTCTACGACCGCCCACACCCCACCAACACCCCCCCACGCACCACCCAACCCCCCCTTCCCCCCACCCCCCGCCTGTCCACAAGGTGTAAAGTGGTGAACCCCACTCCCCTCCCACATGAATACCACAACGATCACCAGCTAACCCCGCCCCCCCTACCCCAGCCAACGCCCCCCCTCCCACCCCCCTCACAAACGACCAAATAACTCCTCCTACCTCCACATCAACAAATGTGGGGCGGCTACCAAAACAAAGCAAGGACCATCCACGTACCGCCCCCATGAAAAAAAAAAAAAAAAAAGAATTTAGCCCAGCCAAAAAAAAAAAATGTCCACCCAATCCTAATAGCGGCCTGCTCTCAACCCAAATCCCAAATCAACACCCCGACTAACAACCACACATTTTCAAAAAGGGATCCAGAACACAAAAATCAAACTCGTATTCCCAACCAGTCAAAAAACCATGTTCAAAAAAAGGTATGTAAAAAATGGCACCAAAAACTATCATTAAACCATCAAAAAAAAAAACACCAAAACATCAAAAAAAAAATGAAATGGAAAATTCAATAAAACAATCAAAAAATCCAATAAAATCTATTTTCAAAAACAACAAAACAAACAAACCAAAAGCATTGCCCAAGCCCCCTAGCCAATCAACACAAAAAGACAAGTACCCCAACAGAAAACAAGGGGGGAGCCCAAGCCTCCTCATCAAACCTCATACCAACTGCACCCTCCCAACGCTTACTCTATACCCTCACCCACTACTCCCAACCCGCCCAATTGACTCCCCAAACCCAAACCCACCCCGAATGCCAGAAAACCACACCCCAAAAATCTTCCCTCACCCCACCACCTAGACCAACGATAAACACAACCACATACCACCGGACACCCCAGCCCGAAAATGATCATTCCCCCACAATCAACACCGACGTACAAAACAAAAAAATCCCAACATAACCAAACCAATGAAAAAAGGGTCATCCCTCCCCAATCAAACCCCAACCCCCTTATAACAAAACCCCAAAACCACTCCGCCACAAAACATACCCCTTACGAAGTCTACCCCCCCCATCTCCAATCCAAAAATAATCCACACCACCCCCCTAATAACAACACTCTTCATTTTCCCACTCCCCCCCCACAAAGTAAGATTAGCACTGAAGACCCCCTTACCCAAAGAAATCAACACCCACCCCCTCAACAATCCAACCACCTCCCAAAACCACCCCCCCCCAACACACAAATCCCTCACAAGAAGCCCCTACAAAAACTCTAAACCCTCCAACCATCCATCCTCCCCCCCCCCCCCCCCCAACCAAACACTCCCCCCTGATGAATACTCCATATCCCGCCCCCCAACAGAAAGCATCCCAACCCTCAACAAAAATCCCCTCGCATTAGTTCATCTCATCTCTCAGGCACCCTCCCACGCACATGCTTCACCACCCCCAACCTCATCAACCTTCAAAACAACACCTAACAATACTCCCGCGATTGAGAAATAAGAATTCACCTCAGCAGCTGTATAAAGCTTAAGGTCAACCTCATCTATCCTCCAATCAATCTTCACAAACATACAACAAACCCTCAACAATCCAGACCACTCGTATCCGCACTGCCCTCCTCGACCACCCACTCGATTGCACAGTGGCTCTGCTCCAAAATCACCTAGTCTCACCAACTCACCTATCCATACATATCCCATCACGCAGCACAATTACCCCTTGGCGGTGTTGCACCTATAATTCAGCATCAACCCCCCACAAACGTGTCCCTCCTATCATCAACTAACCCTCGCACAAATAATACAACCAGTGTCCTGACCCTTTTTCTCCTCACCCAATATCCCAGTCACCCCCCCAAATCTTACCCCTTCTCTCCTCCAGATAACTGTCCTCCCCAGACCCCAGCTAGCATGGGTCCACGACCCTAAAGAAAATTCAACTACAGGCGAAACTGTGTGCCCATCCCCCAACCCCCCAAAACCCCCCCAACAAACACTCAAAAAGTACAAAAATCCCTCAAAGACAGTGGTCCAACCCTCCCCATGCCCTCCTAGATTCCCTAACTCATACCAACACAATCACCAAAAAAATGCCTTTTAAATCTGCAAAACCATCCCCCAACCCACTATGAAACTGGCGCAACAATCCCCCCAAACACCAAACCCACAGTGACACCTTAACAAATACAATCCACAAATCACAGTCTATCCAACCGGGGACACAAGCAACCCCCCACCAGATTACGACCCACGACCTCCCTGTCCTTCACTCATTCAAACCCACCCTAACAAAACTCACGCTTCAAGAATCACCTGCCTTGCAACAAACAGTCCCCATGAATTCCCTTACTCCAGCCCACAATAAAACCCACTTACCACATGACAAAAAAGTCTAAATGACAAAAATTTTGATCCAGAACTAATTAAGAACGCCCACACCAAAGCTCCAAAATGACATTTTACACAAACACAGCCAACCTAATTTCACCCCTAAATCATCAAATGTTTCAAAATACAAACAACATGACATAATACACCAAACAAGTACAAGGCTGACTAATAAAATATGATCCAACACATCCCCAACCAACAACCAAACCCCCTCTAACCACCCACCAAAGCATAGAACAATCGCCCCCCGAACTCTTTCCCCCAAATCATTAACCATACATCCAACTTTAAACAAAGTAACAAAAATTTGGTCCCCACTGGCCTAACACATAAACCACATCAACCCAGGTACAAAATCGCTCCCAAACCTTAGCACCTTATTCACTAAAATCCAAAACCAGCAACTAACCTATTATAACATATCCAAAAACAACTCCAAAATAATCCCCCCCCTCACAGGAACACTAACTTACAATCCTTTTACCAACTAGATAAGATCATCCGCTGTTACAGTTCCAATAACCAAGTCCCAAAAAACGACCCAAACCCCAAAGGCACGGCCCCCAACCACATGTTACCACAAACAAAATATTCACCCCAATCAACCTTTCAACCATTGAATCCTCTATCCACCCTCATCCCCCGCAGACTAGGACTCTATCCAAATTTCCCACCCCCTATGCCACTCTACTTTGTATTCAACTCTATCAACTCAAATACTCACCAACCCCTCAAAACCAATTCCCCACAAAGCAAACCTTGCCATCGTAAATACACATAAACCAAACCCGTACAACCCCCTTTCCAACCCCCACACGACTAACCCCCACAACACCCACACCCCCTCAACCTCCCTCATACCAAAAAAACCCCCACCCCCCTAAAAAACCACACCTCCGACCAGCCCACCCAAACCATACCACATCACTCCCAACCCCAGCACCCCCACACCCCAACACCCCAAAACAAAACCTACCGGGGGGGGGCCCCCCCCCCCAAGACACCCTACCCTACCCAAACCCACCCCCCCCCCACAAAGATAAAAGACTCCAAATCCCCAACCCACATGAATACCCCATAATCTAAATTCACCCACTCCCCGAAGTCCCCATACCCCCCAAAAAACAACCTTCAACCCAAACCTAAACAATACCTATCCCCCCAATACACAATTACCGTCAACACCCCACTACAACCGAACATTAAACCAAACCACAAACCACTACACCCCCCAAACCCCCACCCCTCCCCTGTTCTATACCCCCAACCCCACCCTAAATACCAGTACCACCCAAACCACCTAATACCCCCAAACTTAAACAAATTGGGGTCATAACTATACCCCAAACACCCTACAAAACGACACCCAACCCCCTCCCCCCCGACACCCCCACACATAAACCCCCCCCGGGTAACAAACCATCCACCATCCCACCCCAATCCCCAAGCCCCCCCCAATAACAATATCAATATACATTATACCAACCCATATAGACCCCCCACCCACCCCAAAATCCCCACCCCAAATTCGCCATACCCCCCAAACCCATGAACAAACCCCCCCACCAAACACAACAATACAACAACCATTTAAACCCCCCAAGATCCCCCAAACCCACCAAAAAACACCCCCAGATCTCATCCAACCCTATTATACCCCCCATACCTACCAACCCCACCATTTCCCACTCCCCATATCAAGGGGATAATAACCCAAAACTCCCCCCCCCCTCCCCCTAGAGTAACCACCATCACCCCCCCCACCAATTACCCCACCCCGCCCCCACCCCACCAATAGCCCAAATACACCCCACCCACTACACCTCCCAAACCAACCCATCCACATGCCCCTACTCAACACCCCCAACAACCCAAACCCACATATTCCCTTCCACCCTACCCAACCCAATATTAATAAACCAACCCCCAAAAACCCCACCCCCCCCCTAAATAACAATCAAACAACACACCAACCCAAACCCAAAAATCCCAAAACATTACCCCCCTCCCCAACCCCCACTTAAACATTATCAACCCCCCCCCCACACACAATCCAATCCCCCCCCCCACCGCACAAACCAACCACCATCCACAATTCTAAACCACCCCCCCCCCCAAACACCCCTAACCACCATCCCCCCCACCAACCCCCCAGACTAACCACCAAAAAAAAGCCCAAATCACCACACACCAAACACCACCCACAAATAAAAATTCACCATAAAAAGAACCTCAACAAGCAAACCCCTTGTCCCCCCTTGCTAATAAACAAACCCACTACAACTACCAACCTCCCCCAAAACTCCAATCAAAAATACACAAAACCATCTACCACACAACCCCCAAATCCCCCAAACCAATCTAACCCCCCCCAAAAAACCCCAAAAAAACAAAAATCACTCCCCCCACAACCCAATACTTCCGACACCCCCCACCTCAATCCATAAACCCTTTAACAACAAAATAACCCCCCCCCCCACACAACAACTACCCCAAAACCTACCACCACAACTCCCACAAACAACCCCCCACACACCCCCCCCACCCCACCCCACACCCCCCCCCCAAAAACCCCCCCAACCCCCCCCCCCCCCACACCCCCCTACCCCCCCCAACCCCCCCCCATGCTTAACCCCCAAATACCACCACCCAACCTCCACCCACCCCCACCACCCCCCCCCCCCCCCACCCAAACCCCCCCCCCCCCCCCCCCCCCCCCCCCCCCCCCCCCCCCCCCCCAAACCACCACCCACCACACCCGCCCCCCCTCTCCTCCCACCACCCCCCCCCCCCCCCCCCACCCCCCAACACCGCACCCCCCCCGCCCCCCAACCCCCCACCCCCCCCCCCCCCCCCCCCCCCCCACCCCCCCCACCCCCCCCAACCCACCCCCAACCCCCCCCAAAACCCAAAAAATTCCCCCCCCCCCCCCCCCCAACCACCCCCCCACCCCCCCCACCCCCCCCCCCCACCCCCCCCCACCCCCCCTACCCCACCAAATCCCCCCCAAAAAAACCAAAACCCACCCCAAAAAAAACCAACCCCCACCCACCCCACCCCCCCCGCCCCCAAATCTCCCCCCGACCCCCCAACCCCCCCCCCAACCCCCCCCACACCCCCCACACCACACCAACCCCCCCCCCCCCCCAAATATAACCACCCCCCACCCCCCCCCCCCAATAAAAAACTACAAGTCCCCCCTCCTATCCCACCCTTTGTTGATTACCCATCCCAACCACCAAAATCCCCCCCCCCTCCTCCCCCCTCCATTCCCCCCCAACCCCCCCCCACAATAATCCCCCACAAAAACCCCCCCAACCACCCCCCCCCCCCCCCCCCCATTCCCGACGCACAGAAGACCCGAATTAAAGCAGAGAAAATTAACACATACCACCCTAGCCAACCAGTGGACACAACACTAACCAAACCTCATGATCTAAACCCCCCCCCCCTTCAACCCACCCGCCCAGCAACCCCCTAAAACTGTACATTTCCCCAATTACCAAAGACGTTACCCCAATCCTTAAATCCAAAAGAGATGTAACCACGTTCACCCACCCTTACGTACCCCCACCACCCAAACTCTCATTATCGCGCTAACAGAATGTCCCTGCCACCCACACTCTAGCCCCCTCCGCTCCATCTCCCCCCCCCCCACCCCACGTGCTCCATACACTATCCCACATACCCCCCCCCCTAACCATCTGTTTTTTAATGTAAGTCCCAACGATATGTTCACAATGTATCGTCCCTCTGAAACTCCCCAAACTGATGAGAAGAAGAAAAGAAACAATGAGCTCATGTATCCCCTAACAAAGTGAAACCCAGAGAGCCAACACACAATATTCTCATCTTAAAGCTCTCGATGTATCCCCCCAACCCCCTGGATACTCCTTCCACCAATGATTTGAGAGACATGCCACAGCATGCCAGACCACTATTGTTGATCTCCCCGCTACAACATTTCGTCCCAACCTACGCTCAAACCCCAGATTCCCCCCATAAAACGTGTACAAAAGCAATTCCTCCTCCCCCCCCCCCCCCCCCCCCCCCCCCCCCACCCCCCCCCCCCACCATTACCATCCACCCAGCTCCCAACACCAAAATACCCACCCTCCGACCCATGAGATGAGTACCCCAATTTGCACCAGGACATAGAATACCATCCCCCCTCACTACACCACAAAAACGATCCAAGCACAACCCCCAACCCAACGAACAAGTAGCGTGACGATTCTGTATCTTCTATACCATGCAGATGTAATCTAATGATGCACCTTGATTCGACCCATCATGCCGCCTATTTCGCAGTAGAGCTGATGATTCTTCGGACAGCGAAGAGGACATTCCGTCTCAGTATTCCCCAATATGTCCAGAGATTCGTCAAGCAAATTTTACCATTTTTCTGTTTTATCATAGAAACTTTCATATTCTAACCCTTTATCCAACCACCCACACCTCGATAAGTCATCCCCCTACGTCAGATCTTGCTTTCTATATCCACCCTGCTGAGAAGCGTACCCCCAACTAGAAGAGTACATCAACATTCAGCAGGGCAGACGTAAGGACGGGGTTGAGATTGGATCAATGGCTGAATTCATACAGTCCCCGATACCCCTCCGTACCCCTGTCAGCAGTCCCCCCCGCCGACCCCATGACCGCACCTCCCCCCCCCCTCCCCCCGGCCCCCAGCATCTGACTCCTATCCCTCTCCCCGCCCCCCCCCCGCCCCCCCCCTACCCTCCCCGTGACCCCTTAACATTCCAATCCCAGCCCCCCACTACCAGATCCCGGCCCCATCCCCCCCCCCCATACCCCCGTGTGTCCACTCCCCATCCTGGTTCCAAGATGCCCCCCCCCCCCCGCACTCGCCCCTCGCGGAAGATAAGGAATTTACTAGCGACAACGACCCCCTACGCCCTCGAAGTGCGCCTAATAGGCAGATGGCACATGCTACACCTACCCCAGTTCTGTAATCTTCAAGTAGCAGCAACCGCATGTGTGCGCACCCCCCCCCCGCCCGCCCCCCCCCCCCTCATCGGAGAAAGGGTCTATGTGACTTAGATCTCTGGTACGGTATATCCCCCCCCCGTACCCCCCTTCCCGTATTAATGAGATGGACCAAGGGATAACGGCCCCCCCCCTAGCGCTTCACGTCCGGTTCATGTCTGGACTACAGCGTGTACTTCAACTCACGAAGACTGAGTGAACCTCATCTCAACCCCCAGTACACAGCCACTCCGTGCTAGTGTATCTGTGCCATTTCCTCCCCCCATCCATCAGTCCCCTGCTTGCCTTCATGGATTGATGCAGGGTCCCCCGAGTCCTGTAAGTTGCCAAGTTGTCCCCCGCTGTTAAAACTGCTGCAAGACTTTGTGCAGCCGACCTCAGTGTGTCTCGAAAGACCTGTTTGAAAGCCTACCCCCTGCCCCCTCCCCCCCCTCCCGTCGTGCCCACTGTTGGGTTCACAGCTCGTGCCTGGATGTGGCCCCCCCCAAGCAAGCGCGCCCCGATCCTTGAGCCCCCCCTTGCCTCCCCCCCCCCCCCCCTCCTACCACTGATCGATCTCCCCCCCCCCCTTCGTCGCGCTAGACAAGACAATAGGTTGTTTCCCCCTAGACTCTATGGGGATTGCTGTTCCAATCGGCAGATCCCGAGTTTACGACCCCGCCTTGGTGATTACTAGCCCCCCTCGACCCAATAACATGTAGATGACTTCCCTACAGACCCACCCCCTTAGGCTAACATTAATATCATCCCTAACTGGATACACCACGCCTCTACCACCCCCTCTAACTCCCCCATCCTATCACTTTTTAAATCATCCTACTGTCCCTCCCCTGCACTCAGCCACCCCCCTGATTAGTCCTTTGCCCCTCCTATATTCGCCCCAAAAACCCATTTTTTACCTTCGCAACCAGACCACCATAACCTGCCCCTCCCACACTCCCCCACCTATACTCTTCAGATCAACAGCATCACTGTGTTCACATAACACACTCGCAACCCTTTATTCAATTTCCACCCTCATCTCTCACTCACGCACACCACTCTTCCTAAATCCCACCCCCCACCCCCCCTAGCCCTCCCTCCTCCACCATCCCGTAATAAACTTGCTTTTCAATAAGTCGCATCTATTTTAAATAGTACCCCAGAATATTCCTTATTGCATCTCGTCCCCCTTTTCACCGGCCCCCTGTGCTTACTCCCCATGGCGTCCACTCTTACCCCTTCCCCCGTTCCCTTCCCACCCCCCCCCCTAATGTGGTCTAGATTTTCACCCCCCCCCCCCGCCCTCTCTTCAGTTGTCTTAAAAGAGAAAATAAAAGTAATACGGAACCCAATGTAGAAAAAAATTCATGATGATTTGAAACTATATTTTTTCTTTTTCCCTTATATTTCATAAAATGATAGTAACACATTCGTTACTGTTTGGTTGCTGAATAATTTGATGTTTTAAAATTGATTTATAGTAAGTAAAAGAAGATCGTTGAAGAATAAATATATATTTAAAATAATATTTCTAGGGAAGAGTTCACAAAAAAAAAAAAAAATACTGTATTGACAGAAAAAGAAGGAATGATTAGAAATAACTGACTAATGGACAGGATCACCACCACCAGACGTACGGATATTGGAGACAAACATCACATATATTGAAAAAAAAAAAAAAAAGTGTAATATAGAACATTTTCTACAGTGACGGACTTAGAACGAGTTTATACACTTACCATTTGGAAAATGTCTATAACAAGGAAACATACAAATAAATAAATAAGGATAAGCCATGAGGTTTTTAATGCTTTTATTGTGAAAAATGATTACTTATAAAAATGATGCTGGTTGTATTATCGTATGATAAATATGCATATTATGTTTAGAGATGTTTTCTACATGTAATAATGAGCAAGTGGCTCATTCACTAGAAAAAAAAAAAAAAAGATTTTTTTAGTACTTGCAGGCTTTTAATATGGAGCAAATAACAGTACAGAAAAGAGATAACACCCCCACCACATCCAAGAGAATGTAATCAACTATATTTTTGAATGAAATGTAATAGATTATGATAATCCAGCCAAGTTCTGCAAATAAGATAGTTTATTGTTCATTCCCCAGTGTTGCCACTCGTCACATTTTTTTAGTGATGACCTTATGAGTGTTTTGCAGATTTTGTTAGGCAGTGTTGCCAATTTGTAAATTTGGTGAAAAATATTATGATGTGATGAATAAGTTACACTTTTTGAAGTTGATGTCCACTACTAGTTTTTTTTTTACATAGCAGACGACCTCATATAGACATAGGACCCCAGTATAGGAATTAAATTAAATTTTTTTGGAAATATTTTTGGACTTAGAAAAATTTTTGAACTTTAAATTTTTCTGAAAATTTTTTTGAACTTAGAAATTTTGGGGATGGATTTTTTTTATTGATAGTACTCAAATGTCTCCCTACGGGATTCATTTTCAGGGCCCCGGGATCTGTATGTAACCGCGTATACCGTAAGTTTTCAGATACAGGCTATATTAACATATAAAATAAATTTTTATAGAAACAGAAGATTAAAAAAGTCTTGGCGCAGATGTTTAATTAAACCAGGTTAGCTTCGAAAAGCCACGCATTATTGTAGGCTAAGCTTAGCTTCGCTTACGCCAAGCATTAATTAGGGTAGCTTCGCTTACGCCAAGCATTGGTCACGTGATTTCCCACCAATGGTTAAGCTCAGTCCTTTTTTTCTTCCCCCGGAATGAACAAGAGACGAAGCCATTTTTTTAGTCAGTAATGAATTTAGAGCGGTGGAGACAAGACGTAATTCTCTTTGCTCAGTGATATTCTATAGAGGAGATTGACTTCGCACAATTAATGCAACTGTGTAACTTCGAAATGTGGAATGTGATGATTTGTGAATTCACGAGAAACGTAAGTAGTGCTAAGAATTGCATGCAATAACTGTTAGAGCCCACAGTCATAACTGAAACGGAGCTACGCTCGAAAACTGGGTAAAGAATTGTAAACCCAGGCATATATCTGAACCTTTTACCAAGAATGAAGGTCCTTAAGCTGAGAGAAAGTCAAACTAAGGAATACTAATGAATAAGAGAAAGTTTGGCTCTTCATTGAAACGAAGAGATAAGAAAAACGTGAAATCTAGACCACATTAACAAATAAACGAAGGAACACTAGAAGGATAGAGGAGCCACGCCATGTTTTAGCAACTTGAATAGATTACGAGATGCAATAAGGAATATTGCATCATTAAAATAATGCATTGACTTTTTATGCTTGTTTATTAAATGTCAACATGCTATTATGCAAATTTGGTGTGGTTACCATTTGACTTAACCCAGTTCTTGTTGGAAATTGAATAAACATTTGTTTCATTGAACACAAATGCTGTTGACGAATCATATGTTTGCAGTTAGCCATCATACCAATTATTAAAGGATCATGCCAAAGCTAATCGTTGCAGGTGCAACACAAATAATAACCATATGCTCTAAAAATAAAACATCATAGAGGATTGTCCCCGAACCTGGTAAATTCCTGTAAGTCTGTAGAGAGAAATCATCACCTCTAGCAGGCTAGCTAGTAATCAAAATCTAATACTCTCGAGTTAAACAGCAACCCCCACTACCCTGCCCGGCCACAACTGCACGAACCTGCTTCCTAAGTTATTTTTAGCTACAATCTCCCGACTTTGCCCCGCTAGTTTATTACAGTTTGAATTTTGCATTTTCTTGTCTCAAGGACGCAAAATTGAGACTTTAGTGAAAGTATGCACAACAATACTGTTCGCTAGTCTGATAGGTACAATACGGTCTTTCGTCAATATCTTCCGTGTTATCTGTCCGTCTGTATAATTAAAAGTATATTATTTCTCTGCTTAAGATGGGCTATCAAACTAGCTAGGTTTTATTTTCATAACTTTATTATTAAGAAAAAACCTACTTTTCCCAAGGTTAGTTTTTGAAATCAGTTTTTGAACGTTCGTTCACGCGGTTGCCGCTATATTCAAACTTTAACGTCAAAGTACCGTAAATCGTCAAATAAACGTCTGTCTCTGCCTAAAGTCGTTATTCTGTCCATTTCCCTACATTGTGTCAACTAGTGGCGTGATTTTTTTCTTTTAAACTACAAATTGCGTCTTTTTGCCTTTCTAGATTCAAACACGTGTTCAGACCGTCATAATGATTTTTATCTCCGTTTCCCTCCCGTCTACAAGGGTACCGTTTCGTCTGCATGTTTACTAGTTAGTTTCAATGGCGGTAGGAAATGCGGGCATGGGCGAGCATGTATCCTAGTATCTTGCGCATTATTTTATCTCTACATGTTATCTTACCCGTTTTCTTTATAATTGGAGATATTTTAACGTTGTATCACGGTAAATTCATCACACTTGTCTAGTTCTTGTCATCAGTTCCACGTTGGTAACCTTGTCATACCATTTTAATCCCTCTGTTCTACGCAAGCACCCATTTATGAAAGTCCGTAGCTTTTTGGTAGTTGTCTTTGTTGTTCTCCATGTCTCAGAGCCATATAATAGGCCTGACTTCATATTTGAGTTGAAGATTCTTATTTTCGTGCTGGATCCGATTTCTCTTGATCTCCATATATTTCCCAATGCAATGAAAGCTCCTCTTGCTTTTTGTATTCTTATTTTGATATCACTGTCTGTCCCTCCAACTTTGTCTATATTGCTGCCAAGATATGTGTACGATTCTACATCTTGTATTGGTGCTTTTTCAAGTTCAACCCTGTTATCATTACCTGCATTTATTCTCATTATCTTTGTCTTTTCCCTGTGTATTTTCAGACCCAATTGCTGTGACCTCTCATCGAGTGTTTTCAATGTGTCCTGCATCTAATTACGGTTATGGGACAGAAGAGCTAAGTCATCAGCAAAATCCAGATCATCCAACTGCTTAGTCAGAGTCCACTGGATTCCATTTCTGTTGTGTGTCGTCGATGTTCTCGTAACCCAGTCTATTGCTAGTAAGAATAGAAATGGAGACAAGAGGCATCCCTGTCGCACTCCTGTTCTTATCCCAAACGGTTCTGTAAGCTGTCCTTCATGAAGAACTCTGCATGTCATGTCTTCATGTTTTCTTTATTAAATTAATGATCTTCAGGGGAACTCCATAATGCCTCATCAATTTCCAAAGTGTTCTCTGTCTACACTGTCAAATGCCTTTTCGTAGTCCACAAATCCGATGTATAGTGGTGAATTCAATTCCAGACTTTGTTCAACTATTATTCTCAAAGTGGCTATCTGGTCTGTACAGGATCCATTATACCAGTGGAATTTCTTAGTTTTTCCGATTGGAGATAGTCATATTTCTGTAATTGCTGTAAATATTATACTAGAATTTTGAGTGATTTAATTGTTAAGTCCGGCATTATATTTCACTAAGATTTTCTGTGTTGAGTGATTTAATGGTTAAAAGTTCGTCATTTATATATCTCTAGGATTTTTGTGTTAATTGGCTAGCAGAATTAAAATAATTTTTAGCTAAATTATTCCGTCTGTAGCGTTGATTTAATTAATTGCTATTAACCAGTAAGAGATATTTTACTCGACTAGTAAATGCACTATTCATTGTGAGTACTGACGAAATATATATTTATTTCTAATTCATTTTGAGTAATTTTATAAATGACTAGCGCTTATTTCACGGGGATTTTTTTTTTAACGATAAGATAAGCTATATACGTGTAGTTCTATTCAAAGTTAAATAACCGAGTGTATAATAAATTATAATTCTGCGCGGGTTAATTTTAGGATAGAATATTGGTGTAGTGGTTAAATGTTTGTACTTTTTCTTCCTATATCTAGTATGGGTCACAAAACCAAAATCTACCAGCGGCCTTAATCTGAGAAAGGGTCTAAGTCCAACAAATACAAGAAAAAAACATTCTTATTGTAATTATCAGGTCTTCGAGGGTGACCTGGTTGGCCTCTTGTCTCACCTAGAGAGAGAGAGAGAGAGAGAGAGAGAGAGAGAGAGAGAGAGAGAGAGAGAGAGAGAGGGAGACAGAGAGAGCACGTACCAATACATGACACTAAGAATAAAATTTAACTGGACATTTAGCTACCCAGATTTCTTTTGCGTTTTCATCTACATTCAGCCCGCTGTGGCGATAATATAAAATTTAACATTTCCCGACTACCGACCACTTGGGTTGTGGCGAGGATTTATCCAGAAAAGATTTATCTACCTGACATTCTATTTAACTATCGAATATTTCAAGCTACTGTACATTATTTGATCTCGAAGTTGTGTTTCATACCTGGACTAATTGCTGTGACATGAACAGAGTCAATAATAATAATAAATAACAAAGTAAGCGTTCACCAAATAATAGGATTAATCAGTCATTTGAAGAACTGGGGCTTATTTTGCCAAAAGAACCGACACTGAATCTGTTACCTGGAGCATGGAGATATGTTCAAGCTGTTGTCAACACTTATTCGGTAAGCGAGAATGAAATGTGATCACATGTTTGTCAGAGAGAGAAAACAGGGATGAATAATTCTTATATTGTATAACTAATGTACTCACTTTGTTTTTCTTTCTCCTTCTTATGTTTGCTCATACTGTTCATTTCAGAATAGATTAACCAGAAACTCTGTTCTTTACAGTAAAGTCAAATTCTATACCATAGTGCTAATCTTTTGACCTTTTGGGGGTTAATAACTTCTTCTAACGGGATCTTATCTCAACAGAGGGAATTGCACTTATGAGTCTATTTCTTTATTATTTCTGTAACCTATGATTTTTATATTTGATATTTTGATAATAGCTGTTGTGAAGTTTTCTTTATGATAAATAAACTTAACATAAAACTTAATTACCTGTGTCGGTCAGCTCGTCCCAATATCCCGACTCCACTAATATAGTTTTCCCCTTTGTGCGTCTAATTGTCGTCACTTATCTCTGTCTGTGTGTGTGTGTGTGTGTGTGTGTGTGTGTGTGTGTGTGTGTGTGTGTGTGTGTGTGTGTGTGTGTGTGTGTGTGTGTGTGTGTGTGTGTGTGTGAGTGGTTGGTATATATATTAATATATACAGAAAGGAAACTGTCTGATCAACAAAGTTCAGTCGTAAACGATAGGCTGGAATAGAGTATCTTCTCAAAATCCAGGGACAGACTCTACCTTTCACCATTTCACTCGTGATATCTATTTCTTTACCTTATCTCTCACTGAGTTACCACCTGTTCTAGTTCTATTCAGACGGGACCAGAATCGATCATAATTACCTATCAAAAATTTACGACAGTGCTTTTGAATTTAATTCCCGTCTTATGACGGGCTTTTACACTATTAATAAAGAATACGAGTAATGAAACCACGTACTACACCAAATATGAATATTATTCATACATCTTAACCTAAAATGCCTCTGTGTGGTTTCCGGGGGAGGGGCGTGTTTGATAAGACACAGAAAGAATACGACTATAGCTCCCACAAGTCCTGTTGTAAAAGGCTACTAAAGTCTGGTCATACATGAGGATGGCAACCCTACCATGTCAAACAAGCTGCTGCAGAAACTGTCAATGTTCAAATACAGTTTCAATGAAAAATGGATCTCAGAGAACATCCAGAGTCGCGTGTAACAGAAGGTTATTTCTCCTTGTCAAGAAGAGATGAAGTGATATTTTCTGACCAATGAACGGCTACTGTAGACTGAGATATCACGTGTTCAACAAATTAAAAATCTGACAAACATGTGTACTTGTGGGGAAGACAAACAAACAATAGAACCTAACTTCCAAGACTATCAGCTCCACCAAAAATGTAATTTGACAGCATGGCCTTCATCCACTGTATACCGCTCCACCTATGTTCCAGTCTTGATTTATGAATGCGAGTCACGGGCAATGACTACAACCCACAAAACCCAGCTCCAAACCTCAAAAATGAGGTATCTGAGGAAGGTGGCTGAAGTAACTAGGTGAGATATGGTCCGCAACCAGACTATATGTCACGGCCTCAAAATCCAGCCCCTGCAGACACAAGTAGAACAGTCCCAATTACGATGGTTTGGTCATGTCTACAGAATGGGAGACGATCGGCTACCACGACAAATATGGGAAACTAAAAGCCAGGGATCCAGACCTCCAAAAAGATCCAGAGTTCGCTAGGAAGAAAACATTAGACAATATCTGAACGACCGAGGACTAGATTGGAACCAGGCCAGGAGGAAGACAGTCGATAGGATATTATAGGGCTCTCTCTGACAAACCTCTACACCTCATGGTAGAAGAAGAAAGACTAAGTAAGTATGACCTTCATCCACCCCCTTTGAGGGAGAAACTGTATGACGATGAAAGAAGCCTGAGACCGGCCGATAACTTATTAGAGAAACATATATGACTGTGTGACAGCGAACAACGACGACGTTTAGTGGCCAACACAGAAGATCAAAGACTTCAGCTACAGTCGCAAGATTTCACAAGAGAAGATCTAACTGAACTACAATCATAATACTATACAAGCAAGAAGTCTAACAACTACAGTTACAAGACTCCATTTACAGATAATCTGACGTCACAACCAAGGGGCGCCCCGTAGAAAAATTGCAGGAGCAGGTGCAATTTCGTGAAAAAAAAAACACGCTCTAAAGATGATAAAGGTTAAAATAAGAAAAAAAAAATGAATCTGCCAGCAACGCTTGATGGTCCAAATGAATGGGACAAAAATTACACTCAAATTTCTGAATATTTCCCCCTCTTAGCTGTGTGTCTCCCATTGTCTGTCAGTCTTTATCAGCCCACACAGGCCATTTTTACACAAGCAGTCTCGTCTATCTTTCTTTCAAGCTGATTCTGAGTTTGTCAGTCTGTCTTTCTTCCTCTTTCCAGACCATGTTTAACATTAAGAACCTTAGCCATCCTGGAGACGTGATAGGATTTAACACACAGATCCAATTTCGGAACATTACTCGGCCAATCTCAATAGCTCCTTCACCAATTACCAAGTCTCAAGAACAATGCCGAAAAGGCGCGTGGCAGCATTTGTGCAGGCATTTCAGGGTGAACTGTTGGGTGCGGTGGGGCTGGGGGTGGGGCGAAGGAAACCTACAACAACGAAAGTTCCCCAGACAAGTAGGAAGACAAACACTGACCGTAAAAGTGAAACTATAAAATGTCTTCAAGTCTGTTTCGGTTTTCTTAACATACTCTGCTTGTTCTAAAGTTTTAGACGTGACCACCTTCATCAGGTCTGTTCGTTTTGCTCTCTGTATGGTGAGGGTTCACAAATCGTCTTCAAATATCTCCTACAAATACATAACTCTGCAGCTGTCGATAGTTCAGAAGGAAGTTACCAAGAACATCACACTATATACTTCAAGCCTTCGCCAATATGCGTGACTTCGCCGCGCCACAGACGTAAGAGATGGTCATTTGTCATGATAACAACAGACTTACGAAAGACAACTACACAATAAACCAATATATCAATCCCTAATTGTCAGCTCCAGATGGAGCACACATCCTCAACAAAAACACGCAAGGCTTTCCTGTCCTGTGCCATCAATTCAAGTCTTTCCATGTACTCTTTATCCCCTTCATGTCTGTCTCCATGGGGTTGTTGGTGTCTCTAGCTATTCTTCTTATCCTGGGGATTCCAGAACAGAGATCACCGTGTAATGCTATCAACTGGTTTTCTTAATGTGTGTCGTATCCAACTCCAGGGCCATCTCCACACCTCTTATTTAACTGGAACAACCAATAGAGCTGGACACTAACAGACAAACCATTATCACCAGACAGGCTTCAGCCAGAACCCATATAAGAAAGGATCCCACAGGGAAATGAAGAGGTAAGGGGTAAATGCTGACACATGGAAAACAACGGTTAAAACAGGAAGTCAAATAACCGAAAAATGACCCAAAACAGACATTTTTGGCAAGCAAAAACTGCAGTTTTCAAAAGTATTTTTTTAAAAAATATGATAATTCTGATGAAATCATGAGAATTCGTATCAAAGGCAGGTATAATGATAAATATAGAGACGATAAAAGTACAGCGCATTGTCCAGAGCCGTGCGTACAAAATGCAAGAGCTGTCATTGCATTGAAAAACATGGAAATCAAAAGAAGTCAAGTTGAACATAAAAATAACAAACTTCAACTCAAATGTCTAGTTGGTCCAACTGTACGGCTGTGAAACATGGACAACAGCAACAACAACCAAGATGTTACGAACGTTCGTAAATGTGTGCTTGCGTAGAACAGAAGGATTAAAGCGGTATGACAAGATCACGGTATGACAAGATCACTGATGTGAAGATGGGAAGAACCAGTGGAACAAGAGATGAGAAGAACACGCTAGCGATGGATATGTCACAAACTGGGAAAACCTACTGATAGCTTTACAAGACAATCCTACTTCTGGAATCTCAAGTGTAAGACAGGGATATTGAAAGCACACGAAGAAGAGACGTAGAGGAAGACATGACAAAAGATCAAAATGACAAGAAAAGACCTTTAGCGGACGGCACAAGCCAGGAGGGCTAGGCATAAATTTGTTGAATGCCTGTGCTCCTTGGCGTGTCGAAGAGTAACGAATGATGAATGCATTGTATAAGGAGTAAACAGCGAGAGAGTAAGACAGAAACAGAAAGCCATTAACAGTTCCAACAAAGAAGGTACTAAACAGAAGATAAACCGCTGTTTTCAAACAGTTCAGCTAGTGAGCAATTGATGACAGACTCAAATGGCTTTGATGTCGGGGAGAAAACGTATCTTTATTGCTGCTTCCAGCCATTTATTACGGGACAAGAAAATAGAAAGAAACACGATCGATCAACAAATAAATGAAGTCAAACTTGCGTTGAAAATCACGTATGTACAAGAAAGTAATAGTTCAGAAAAATCGATCACGTGTTACTGTCGTACCGATAGGTTTGGAAGTTATTTATGGTCCCGTCTGAGTAGAGTGGATGGTGATAGTAAGTGAGAAATAGGTGTGAGAAATAGATTTCACGGGTGAATAGTTTAAGGAGATCTGTCTCTGGAATGAGTAAGTGTCTCTAGTCCAGCCTATCTATACGACTATAATTTAGTACAAGACAATCTTTCCCTCCCCATACATATAAATATGAGTTGAACTACACACACACACAGCTATGTGACAACAATACACACAAAAAACTACGGTAAATTGGGTATGGGTCTGACCAACACACAAAGTTAAGTTTCTTTTGTTGTTTATTATCATTAAACTTGACAACACCAAATATCTTCTTCTTCTTCTTCGTTCACCCTCAGATGTCAACTTGAATAAGTTCAAAGAAAGCGGTGGTCAGCCTGAGGCTGTTGATATCTCCGTAGATCTTCTCCAGGAATGGTACTGGTGATGGCCATATGCGTCTTCTTCGCTCCTCATATGTTGGGCACCTCTGAAGCAGGTGTTCAGCAGTCATCTTACCAGTGCCACAGTCACACTCATCCGTAGTTCCTATCTTTAATTTGTTGAACAGATGGTATCTCAATCTGTTATGACCAGTGCGAAGTCTGAAGATTACCACTTGTTCACTTCTGCTGAGCTGGTAATACGGATCATTTTTTGTGTGGCCTGGATGCTCTTCTTCCCACTTGTGCCTGTATCTGCGCTTGATAAAACTCTTGGACTCCTCATAGGTTATATTTGTGTCCAGCTGAGGAAGTTTTCCCCCTTCCTTTGCCAATCTGTCAGCCTCTTCATTTCCAGGGATGTTGCAGTGAGAAGGGATCCACTGTATCACAACTCTTTTGTATTGCTGACATAGTCTGTGAAGTGTTACTCTTAGGTCATCCAGTTCAGCATTTATTTGACTTTTCAGTGTTGTAAAGAAAGATCAAATAAAATCGGATTTACATACATAGGAAATAACTGAATAAATAAGCCCTCCCCCTCTTGAGAAAAGAACCCAAAAAGTTAATAACCCAAAGGTCAAAGGTTAGCACTATGTTACAGAATAGACAGTAAAGAACCAAGTTCCTCCTAAATGCTACCCAGTAAAGTAAACAATTTTAAGCAAAATCAGGGATGATACAATTCCTGTAACAAAGAAAAATATTCACTCTCTCTCTGTCATACGTGGCCACTCAATCACGCTTACCTAATCTTGGTGATATCCATTGGAATTACAATGGTTCCTGAATATACAGAATTGTCAGGTGCATTTCCCAAATTGGCCGCAGTCCATCCTCAAACAATTAAGAATTAATAAGTGGACGCCAAATTTGGTGGTGTATTCCTGGATGCACAAATGTCACCTCGAACAGTTAGTGTAGAAAAACCGAGATCTTGGGGTTCACAGAAAACAGAGGAAAATACTTCATGTATTGGGAAGCATCTGGTTGCTAAAAATAACTGTTACAATTGATAAATGATGGTAATCCTATCGGCTGGCTCTATGGTGAGTGCCGATTCTGAAACAGCGTAACTTTTCTGGATAAAAATCCACTTGGATACGACTGTCAAAAGTCGGGAGTAATGTTATTGGTTTCACACCCCAGTGGGCTGATAAAATTGAACAAAATATTCCTGGGTTTTGTAAGTCCAGTTAAACTTATAATTTAAAATGTTTCTTTGTCTCTTTGGCCAATCCTGTTCACAAATGAACTTGGGGATGCACAAGCCAAGAAAAAGACAACATTAACCAATCAGTAATTGAAGAAAGAAGACCGCTGGACGCCCTTTGATCAGGGTCTGCGTGGAATAAACAAACATTTATAAAAAAATGCTACTATTCTATATACACACGGACGGGGACAAGACGATCTCTTATCTACTCCGTCAGTCCTAATTAAAGTTAAAAGGCACACGGTGACTTTAGCCTATTCTATCGCGCGTCGCTTAGCGAGTGCAGGTTTGGCTGAGTTATGCAAGTCTACCCCTACTGCTCCCGGTCAACGATCAGCGTACAATGTCAATTATTATTCAATTATCCATACGCGCACTTACATAAATATCGCCTGTCGTTAATAGCTATTAAATTGTCGGCGGCTGTTTGTTATCGTATGGTATTAAATAATAGTCACTTACTATAAATACACAAAATGAAATATAACGTGAATTCTATTGTGTCACTATCAGTCGCGCCTAGCATATAACTCAGTCAACTAAAAGCGGGTGGTAAAATGAACATTAAAAATGAACCTCTGGTATAAAATAGCTACGCGTTATTATTTCACTGGTTTTAACAGCTAAAACTCTAAGTGAATTAAAATGGTAAAAGCTTTAACACTTTAACACTCACGCACTAATTTCTATTACCAGAAAATCCCCATGAAAAGATCCCCACGAATGCTATTAACACATTTAGCGAAATGGTTCTAGCTACTGCGTGCTTAGACTATTCCAAAAATTCTGAGTGACGACTGACAGCTGGTTTCGGAAGACACAGTTTATATATCATCATGGTTGCTCTGATCTATAGATGATGCTACTTTTCACACTATAGTGAATAGCAGAGAATCAGAAGCATGAGTCCCCCAGATGAAAGTTTTCACGGTCGCTCTGTCGGGCGTTGCTAATCGACATCAGAGACTTAAAATCGTGTAACGGGGATCTCGGAGATTTTGCCCGTATCTGAAGATCAAAGAGTTAACTCCCCACTGTGTACGAACTTCAAAGGGTACTCGGGAAAATAGTTTTGCCCGAGCGTCTACTTCAAAAAGGTCCGGTGTTTTTCACGTGCGGTCTGTCAGGTATCCGATGATTGACAGATCAGCTCGCGTGAGAAACTTGATAAGCAAACCTGATTCGCTCCCTGTTATGACTGGCAGGTCGCGAAAGTTGGTAAACAACTTCGTTTGATTATGTTCAAGGAAAAGAGGCGTGGATGAAAATTAAGCTTGTGTGAGTAAGATAGGCAGAAAAATGCATGGTGTTGCTAGCAAATCATAGAACGCTACGAGGTCACGAAAGACTGTCAGATACTGTAGGCTATATTTCCATTATACGTCACAGTATTCTGTCTTTGTCTCCTCAGAGACACCAGGGAACTACATTTGTCTCAATGAGACTTTACAGGTGTAGGTCAATCATTCTAGAACAAACCACCGCTACAGAAGGACTTTGAAGGGATGGCACAGAAACACATGGCGTGAATTTGTTTAAGGTCTATGCTGCAAAGAAGCTGAAGAAGCGTACTGAGTGAATAGTTTATAAGAACAGTGGACGAGGAAGCTAAGGCCAGTGGGACATCATGAAGTGTCATGGCAACGCAGAACATAAATTAGTATAGAGCAACATGTCTAGCCCAATGTTCCACACGGGGAACAAAAACAAGATTGACTGACTCAATACAAGACGACGTAATACAAATCAAGATAAAAAGTATTATCTTCTAGCGTGTGCACTGCACAGACAAAGGTCATACTTTGATACAAACCATTAACAGTAATACATCGCAAATAATCAGACGCGTCTAACACGATCAATTTTCAAACACGATCAATTTTCAAACACCTCCGCCCTGATAAAACATCCGACTATGCGTTCACAATAATTCATTGTTGTAACATCATTTCGTAATGACAGCCCCAGGCAAAAATGACCGGACTAATAGAGGTTATCGAATTATCTGTAATGGAAACTCAAAAATGGTTTTTGCTTCGTCTTGTTGTTGATGTTATAAATGAAACATTGAAATACTACGTTAAGTGTTCAGAAATCATTTCGGTAAAAATGGATACTTCACGTAGTTGCCCGCGGGTCTCTGAAGAGATAAAGACCGGACACAACAATTGATAGGCTATCTCAGGATGTCATAAGCAGCGACTAATGTCAGGTTGTGCATCAGTCTGGCAACCTTATCATGTAAAACAAATCGCTATCGAAATCACTGCTGCAAAAAGACAAGCTACCCAGCTGTAAACAGGCACCTGACTCTGCTCCTGAGTAAAGGAAGGCAAAGGCAGCTGTCGTATGGTGTGCAACTACAACAGTAGATGTCTATGTGGATGGCTTATGTAATGTTGTCAAGAAGGTCTCCAGAAATTGGTTCGCTAAGAATGAAAGAGACCTATTCGAGATAAGAACAAGAAGAAGTGAAGACAAATACTCTCCACTAGTGTTTCCTATTAGGTGCCAAACACATAATGTGTAGACTCATGCATTTGCAGGACTGAAGACACAAAAGTGGCTTCAGAAGTTTCACATCTAATATCAATAGTGGACTTTCTTTTCTATTATTCCTCACAATGGTTTCTTCCAAGCTGATCACTCTGTTTTTAATTGACACGAGACGCACATGGCAAGTGTTAAATATACTGAGAATGAAAGTGTGTGCTTAAGTAAGTCTGTAATGCTGATCTAACAATCTAGATGAAGGTGAAGTTTATAACTTAGAATTACTTCATTACATCGTTTTGATTAACCATTTAACGAATGGAAGTAATGAGAAAAAACGGTCTTTCGCATATTTAGCTATGAGGCTAAGTGCAAAAAGCAATCTTAAATAATGAAAAAGAAAAATTAATAATAATTGTTCTAAAATTTACTAACCTCCTTTTCCTTTCACAAATTCCTTAAGAACATACTATATAAGGTTACATTTCAAGGGGATGAATATTATAAATCCACTAAGAAATGAAATTTTGGAACAAGCTATGAATAGGTTAAGCTCGGGGAAACTTCAATTTATGCTCCGCGATGTTGGTAAAACCGCACTGGCTTCTGGCAAACTAGTCGTTATATTTCGGGCAGCCTATATGTGAGACATCGTGAACTGAATCCTATGGCTCCGCCCTCTAATCCAGTAGTTAGGCGTCCATCTTGCCCTGCGTCATCAGCATGCTCGCATGCCATTTCAGTGCACGTCAGTCGCTAAAGGTGGGTGGGCTCTTGCAACGAACTCTTCATTCCGTGCTGAATGTTCGGTAGCGAGGCAAACCGTGGTTTTGGATTGGCCGCCCGATATAGACATTATCTGCCCTTTGCCACTCAGTCTTCCTTATTTTGCAGCTCCAGTGAAGTCTCCTTGTGTCGCTTTGCTGGCAGGAGTGACTTCTATTAATCTCTGTCAGTGTCCCATCATGTAAACAACACGCCGCTCTCTACGTAAACTACCATCTGGTAATCAAAATTCCTGTGCGTATCATGAGTCCTTTAATGGCGATCGCTCTGGCCAGCGTACTATTGTGTCCCAATGTGGTGACACTCGTTTTGTTGAAACAGGGGAATTAATGTGTCAGATTCTTCCTATGGTCCATCAGGCCGCCTCCCGCGCTAACAATAATGTCTACCGAGCCGGTCTATTCCAAAAGAGAATGTAGGGTCAAAGGAGTGATTTCAGTTACACTTAAGTAAAAGCTATGATTAAGAAAGATAACTTTAATAAAAGGGAGAGAAATAAAATAAGAAAATGATGAAAAAGGTACAGCGCCATAAAGTCTTGGAACACTTGATCACAGCAGTGAAGAAGGGAACTGGTTACCCTCCACATTGAACAAGTATAGTGAAGTCTCTTGCACCCTACTCCCCTACGGCAGTATCTGCTACGTGACTACCTTTCCCGTTATCTTTTAAAAGGATGTGGATGCTTTTACAACTTTTCTGCAAAGGATTCTACTGTAGTGTTGACTCTATGCTCCATGGGCAGTGAAAAGCCAACAGATGATGATGAAGACTGGAACTTCTTTGGCCTCTTACACGAAAACAAAGTAACTAAAGGTAGTCCAATAGCAGACTCTGCCGTAGGGGAGTGAAGTGTTCGAGAATTCACTATTCTGGGTCTCAGCTTTATAAGATGAGGTGATCAGTTCTCTTCCTCGCTGCCTTTGCCTTCCTTAACCCAAGAGCAAGGCTAAGGTATACATTTACAGTTGGGCAGACTGGAGAGGGATGTATCCTGGTTTCGAAAATGGCCTCTTACCTTGAGAAGCAAGCCCGCTCTAATTACTCTGAAACTTGGAACTCACGGAAAGAAAGTGAAACAATTACAATTATTTGAAGAAAGGAAGTTAAAAAAAAAAAGAAAGATATTATGACAACTGACAGCTGAAGATTGTTTAAAAAAAATGTTGAGAAACTCCTAAAGCTCTCTCAACTCTTGAGAAACTCCTAAAGCTCTCTCAACTCTTGAGAAACTCCTCGAATTCTTACAAATATGGCACAAGGGCTGACTTAAAAAAAAAATATCTAAAAAGCAGTTGGAAAATCTAAATACTTTAACAGGAAATATTGCATTCAATTTAAAATGGACAACTGAGTATTAATGCTGAAAATGTCAGAAGAAACAAATTCTCACACAAAAAGCTGGTAATACTAAGCCATACAGACAAGAAATAACAATAAAATAATAATACAATAAAATAAAGAAACGGGGCACATCATTTGGAAAACAAATCATAATAAAGCAAGTAAACAACGCCATAAATACACTGCTCCAACAAATGTCATCATATGTCATCGAGGATCAAAAATAAAATGTGTAGTTCTAAATTAGTTTGGCTCCTGTGCAAGGGCCAAGAGCATATCAGGGGAGAAAACGCCGACTGTTCAGTGATATTTAAATATGTTAGAAGTGACAAAAAACTACAGGGCATGCTCTGGGTTGCTTCTTGCTAAGACTATGGTATTTCCAAAACGCTCCTTCTCGTTTCAAACGCACATGCAATGGGGAAATATCGGAACAATTACTGAACACAACCTGGGGGAAAAAACTTATTTCATAACTGTATACATTTTCTTAAAAGCATGGGACCTATACGCAGACTGCTATAATATTTACCCTTTGTCAAACGTGATTTTGAAAAGGTGCTATGGTTGTATGCTCCTGGGGGTGCGTTATTATGGCAAGCGTGAATGTAATATAAGTCGAGTTAAACGTTTGTGAGCTGCTTGTAATGTTGGCACTAGCAGCTGAACTCTGATTGTAATGTCATGTGACTAAAGTAGAAGTTATTATTGGCTAGAGCAAGCCTGGCGTGTGGAAGGTTTAAAGGTTAGAAAGTTTGAGAAAGGGGAGTTGAAACCCCAGACATAAGGGTCTTTTATGTTTGGACATGCGCCATATAACCGACTAGGTTGAACGGGACGTGCCTCGCCAAAACGAGGCAAAACGTTACAAAAAAAGAAAAAAAAAGGGAGTTGACAGAAGTTGTGGAAGATAACGGACGTGTCCCGGTGTTGCTCTAGTATAGACAGATCATTTTGTCTGTTGTGTGGTTTTTATTGTTGCAAGGATCGATGTTGTTTCTGATCTTAGAAGCTGTTGGACCAGAAGTGATGTTTGTATTATTTGAGTACTGGTAGGTGACGAGATAGATTGGTAGTTACTTGAATCTAATGACTACTTCTTATATATGGCATGTGCTTGCTGTGATTATATTATGTCGAGATTGACAGAGTCTTTGAGTTCGCTTATTTATTGTTATTTACAGTGCGGAAACCTGTCCTCGGGACAACGTTGCTGTTATTGTTATGTTAATAATAACAGCGAGGATGTCGCTGTTGTGAGGGATAAAAGTGTACATTTCCTTCCTCCGGCTATGTTTGGCTGGAAAGCAACTTTTGTCTCGTGACACCCTCGTTTTACATTTGTCTCCCTTTCAATCCAAAAGCCATTACAAAACAAAAGTAACTGAGCTATGATCGCAAGGACAATCGGAGAATTGAATTAAATATACAGCGTGAGCCATAAATTGCTATATTTTTTTTTATTAAAACATGTGGCTTTGATATGTGATGGTATTTGTAAATGAATTGCACCGTAACAATGACATAATACTAAAATTATAGTTATTTATCACTCAAAATCGTGTTCATGAGCATTCAATCAAGTTAGGCTTTTTTCAAAAATCTCCACAAACTCTTTGACATAAATCTTGGTCAATTTTTTGAAACTCCTCTGTTGTGCTGCTTTTGAGATCCTCTATGGTTTTGGGTTTCCAGGCCTATACCCCACAACTTAATAGCTCTAGTTTTGTTTATCAATCATACTGTTGACTTCTTTGTACAGATACATCCCACCGAAACCAGCCGAAAACTTGCGTTCGTTACAAAAGCAATTTTCTTTGTCCTTGTAACACATATTTTAAAGTTGCTACCATAAGTGGAATCGGTTCATTTTCGATACGAGATAACAGGAGGCTGAGACGCTTGGGAGTCATGACCCAAGTGGGCCCGCCCCTCCCCTTTTAAAGTGTAAAGGAGTATACTGGGCCGAAAAACTTGTCGGATGGGGGGACTCTTCTGATGATCAGATTGCCTCCTGTTGTATCGCTCTGTCGTGAAATATTCTAATCCACATATATAAATTAAAAGGTAAATGTAAAGCTTAACAAATAAATTCTAATAAAGAAAAGAGCAATGGTAAAATAACAGTGCTGTCACAAGGAATGTACTCGAAATCCCCTTTGTTTTATGCTTCGTCTGCAAATTGTAACGCTTTCACGTTGATAGTAAAAGCCTACTATATTATTACCCGCTTTCTTCAATGAAACGTGTGCTGTATTTCTTGCAAAAACATTGAGATACCAAGCTGAACAATGACCTAATTTTAATATTTCATTCATTCCATTTTATACACGGCGTAACTAAAGACAGATGGACTAAAGGATAGAGAGAAGGGAGAGGCATAAAGCCGAACACGTGCAACACAAAACACGCGTCGCGCGATACACAATTACTACTATCACGCGTGTAAGGCCACATGCACTAACTTTTTCGGATGGACAGTGATAAAAACACTAACCTTCCCAGAGTTAGGTTTTTAAATCCTGAAAAACTCTTATTAGAAAGATGACAATAGATGGGTTTACGTTTGAAAACATTACAGTACCCAGACAGCACATCTTCGAAACAGGAGGTAGAAGGAATTGCATATTTTGAACGCAGCATTTTAGCTCTATTAAATATATATATTTGGGTTCCTTAGGGTTTGCTGACAAAGAATATGTACAACTTTATGCAAATAGTCTAGTAATTAACAAGTTATAGCCAAAATAAAATGATGGTGCTGTCAGACAACACCCAAAATCAGAATCGCTCAGTGGTAGATTTTTTTTACACCACCATTGTACGGGAAATGGGCCACAAGTTACATTTGAACTGATTGGCTGGAATGATATGTAAGGCTAAACACGATTAGTCGGACTATAAATGCTATCCTTGGTTGTTAGGGGAGACGTAGGAAGTTAAAATTTTTTTCAAACACTTGTCGAAACGTGGCTCCATTGGCCAGACTCGCTGATATACTCACTTAGGAGCGTTAGTTCGAGACCACTAGTTCAAATAAGCTTGATAAAGCAACAGTGCGTTGAAGCCAGCTCATATTTTTGCTAAATAAAGCCTGGAACATAAGCAGATGGGAATTTGTGCCAGAATTCATTGCTAGTCAACGTATCTGTGTTTATTCTATGAATTGTGGTAAGCTTGAAACATTCAGTATCTTTTAATGAAAATTGAATGTGAATTGTTAATTTATGCCTGTATATATGTGTAGTTCAGTAGCAAACATGATGTAAAGCCTATAATGCTCCAGTCTGAACAGAAGGTGTCGGAGGAAAGTAAAACGGCATGGAATGGCCAAACAGTACACTGACACCTAGATGATTGACTAGAAAGAAATAATGCTGGAAGTGCAGAGGCGTAGTAACCATTAAGGAGGTTAATACTGGTATAAAGTATTTCAGATGAAGCTGACAGTTGGCCTAACGCTCTGAACTCAATGTTTGTGATGTATTGTGCTCAGTGTAAAAAGAGAGTATAAATTAGTTATGACGTAGAAGGTACATCCTTCTTGTTTTCAGGGACCGTGGTCTTGATGGTATTGAGCAGCACCTGGTCAGAGCTTTGCTGAATCCAGAGTCGGACAGCATACTCCTTGGTCCATTTAGCTATCAGTGAGGTGTCTCCAGAGCACAGGGGAGAAATCGAGCAGAGGAGTCTTTTCCTGCCGCCATCACGCAAGATAAGCTGATGTGGCCAGCTGAGCTCAAAATTATGTACCCCCATCTTAAAATAACATTGTAACATAAACTTAAGAGGGGAAGTAAATTGTTTTAATATCAGGAACTGAGAACATCTCCAATACTAGTTCCAATAAAGACAAACTATTGAAGTCATGATGACAAATACCAACAGAGCTTGAACAAAACAAAACCAGTATTACCTCATATTACTACTACACAACTGACACACATAGGATACTGTTAATAATATATGTCACTACAATATTCATATTGATAAATTCTGTACATATAACTTGTAATTAAAATTGATTGTGATTCCTGGTTCCCTTTGTATTTGAATCAGGACACATATTCATTCATAACAGCAATGAATACATATTGTTATTTGAAAAGTTATCAGTGACTCCTTTAAGATATCCTTTAGAGTGTTATATGTATGTGAGTGTCACAGTGTTGTCAAGTGTGGTGGAATAAATTAAATTGTTTATCTGTCTGTTGTTGTTATGACTTACACTTCATCATACACATACCCTAGACATACAACGTAGTCATCACACTATTCCAGAATAATTCTGACTGAGGTATACATATGTGGCAGCAAGTAAGGTTATATATAATACACTACTCTTATTAGATATATATATATACCTTCACAGCTGATCTCAGTCAGTACACTAAGTCCCCTATACATATTCATAACATCCCACTTCACCACACGCTCTGTAAAGAATTTCCCGTCATAGTTGCATGGTTAAACCAGTGACGATCGGGAAAAGACCGATTGACTTCTGGAAAGACAGATGACACTGGGAAAGACCAGAAACCGGCTGACCGGGTTAGCACCCCGTAAGCTGTATTACAACTGCTACATAACCCAAAAACGATAGATGCCCCCAGGATTCACCGAAAGGGGGGGGGGGGGGGAGGATGATGAATCCACAGGCGCCTCATTGGAGACCAGACCCGTTACACGGACTTCGAGCTCTGAAAAACGGCTGGAATTTCCATGTGCCTGTGGTAGAAAATTCTCTACTCAGAGAAGAATGAAAATCCACAGAACGAAAAAGGGGTGTTGGAGTTCATCAGGGGGAGATCAACAGCGCTCTGTCTCGACGGATAAGACGTTAGAAGAACGCAGCCAGGAGTCAATCCACAGTGCTGAGTACATTCAAGTTGATCTGCCTGATGATCTAACACACTTCTTGGACGGGAAGAGAGATGCAATCAAGTTTCCACCTGCCAGTGCAAAAGGGCTTTGGGAACAGCTGGACGAAGCCTTGGCAAAAGAGTTGGATAACAACCTGAAGCAGATAACTTTGGAGAAGAAGCTGGAAATCTTCGGCGACATAATATATCTGCACTGTCGCAAAGTGTTCGGAGTCAGGGAGGCAAGGGAAAGTAACCCACCACGAAAAAGTAGAAGACAAATTAAAATAGATGAAATCAAGAAACAGAAGAAGCATGCCCGAAAACTGTTCAAGAACGCAGTTGCCACAGAGAAGGAAGGGTTACGACAGGTTTGGGAGCACTTGAAAGGCCAACATAATGCCCTTTGTAGAGCAGACAGGTTGTGCAGGAAGAGAAGGAAGACTCGAAGGGATAGGGAAAGATTCTTCAGGGAGCTTTTCAAGTTTGCCAAAGAACTGTTTGAGCAGCCACGGTCGGGTACGCTAAACATCAGGAAAGAAGACCTGGAAGAACACCTTAGAATGACATATTCATATGGTCGCAAAGATGAGCCGCTCAGCAGCATGGCAGGCTTTAAATGGCCGAGTAAGCAAGGAGCTGAATTTAACACCAAGCCCCCAACGGTGCAAGAGGTAGAAAGCATTGTCCAGAAAGCTCGGTGCAAGTCAGCTCCAGGTCCTAATGGTGTTCCATATGTGGTGTATTAGAGATGCCCTGAGATGCTCAAACGACTGCTCCGTTTACTGAAGAATGCGTGGAAAACCCAGCTTGTAAGCAAGGAATGGAGAAAGGCGAATGGAGTCTACATCCCGAAGGAACAAAATTCCACAGACATCAGTCAGTTCAGGCCAATCTCACTACTCAATGTGGAAGGGAAGATATTCTTCTCAGTGATGGCGAAAAGACTCACTACATACCTCCTGGCAAATGGGTACATTGACACTACCATTCAAAAAGGAGGTATCCCAGGCACACCAGGATGTCTAGAGCTTGCCACAATGATCTGGGAAGCAATCCAAAAGGCAACGTCTGACAGAACAAACCTCCATGTAATCTGGTTGGATCTAGCGAATGCTTATGGATCCGTTCCGCACCAGATGTTGTGGCAGGCCCTAGAAATGTATCATGTTCTACAAGAGATTGCAGCAATGCTGAAGCCGTATTTCGCAGGGTTTTCTGTCAGATTTTCAACCAGAGAGTACACAACGAAGTGGATTGGCCTTGAAGTTGGAATTGCGATGGGATGTACCATCTCTCCGATACTGTTCGTGATGGCTATGCAGGTAATCCTCAATGCGGCTGAAGGAATGGCTATAGGTCCAAAGCGCGGCAGAATGTGTCACATGCCACCGCTCAAAGCATTCATGGATGACACAACAATTCTGACATCAGATGAACATCAGGCCCGGAGGATGTTAGCACGCCTGGATGAACTAGTCAGCTGGTGCAGAATGAGCTTCAAACCCAAGAAGCCGAGAAGCCTATCAGTCAGGAAAGGGAAGATAGTAGAGGTCATATTCATGGTTTCCAACCAAAGAATCCCTACTGTCATTGAGGAACCTGTTAAAAGTCTTGGCAGGGTGTACGATGCCTCATTAAAAGACTCGAAGGCAGTGCAACAGACAATAGAAATGGCAGACAGAGGACTACAGATCATAGACCAAAGCAGACTCCTGGGAAAGTTCAAACTGTGGTGCCTCCAGTTCATGTTGATACCGAAGTTGCTGTGGCCACTGCTTATATATGAAATAAGTACAAGTACAGTGGAAGCTATAGAGCAGAAGGTCAACAAGTTCACGAGGAAATGACTAGGGGTTCCACTAGGTCTGTCAGATGTAACACTGTACTGCAAAAAGTCAAAACTTCTGCTTCCCTTCAAGTCAGTTGTTGAAGAGTACAAAGTTGGAAAGGTAAGGCTTGCAATGATGCTACGCGAGTCAGCTGATGACGTGGTTAAGTCCATTCAGCCCACACTGAAAACATGAAGAAAGTGGAGAGTGGAAGAAGCTGTTGATGCTGCCCAAGAGTCACTCAAACTGAGGTAGGTAATCGGATACACACAAACGAATAGACGGGGATTTGGTCATGGAGACATCCGCTGGTGGTCCAAGGCATCAAGCAGGGAGCGCAGAGACATGGTAGTTCAGGAGATACGAGGAGCTGAGAATGATAAGAGGTTGCAAAAAGCAGTGCAGCAGGTCCAACAAGGCCAATGGACTACATGGGAGGGAGCCCTGCAAAGGTCCTTGACATGGAATGATATATGGCATATGGCACCTCTTAGGCTCAGCTTCGTTGTTAGATCAATGTATGACCTGCTGCCGTCGGCCACAAACCTTGTGAAATGGGGAAAGTCGGATGATGAGCAGTGCCCCCTGTGCCAGGGGAGGCAGACACATGAACACGTGCTCTCAGCGTGTAAGGTGTCATTAGGGCAAGGGCGGAACACTTGGCGCCATAACAAAGTGCTAAATGAGCTTGCTGCGACAATAGACCTGGCAAGGATGAAGGCGAATAGCAAACCCAGGCCGAGCACCGCAAATACATACTTTCTGATGGCAGGAAAGTCAGCACACCTCAAACCGAGTAAACCTGGTAGCAGTTTACCATCTCTTCTTGACTTTGCAAACGATCGGGAGATGGCGGTAGACCTACCTGGACGAGGGGCATATCCAGAGAGTATCCGAAAATCGCGGAGACGGCTGGATATAGTGCTTCATTCTTCAGCAGCGCTTCAGGTTATACTGATTGAACTGACCGTGCCATTTGAATCCAGATTGAACGAGCAACATTCGTTCAAAGCGGCCAAGTATAATGATCTGGCCGCGGATCTGAGACACGATGGGTTCACTGCAAGGGTCATGGCTGTTGAGGTGGGCGCAAGAGGGCTTGTGGCTGCATCAGTGTATGATTTATTGAAACTGTTGCGGCTGAGGGGACAGTCGAGAACAAGGGCAGTGAAGAGGCCTAGTGAAACTGCCGAAAAGGCATCAGGCTGGCTGTGGAACAACCGCAATGGGCAATGGAAATCGTGACAGTAAACGCTGCGGTACAGAAAACACCAGGAATTTTTCGAAGTCCACAATACGTTGGGTTTTTTGGTGTACCAGTGAAAGGGCTGTGACTGAGGGGCAACAGGCGTCGTATATTATAAGTGGTGTTAGGCACAGAGTTTCAGTTGCTAGCGCGCAGTGGCTAGCCTCGTCGGCTTCGCGCAGGTGTCTCAGTGTATGTCCTTAGTTGTGATGTGCGACGGAACGAACGGAATAATTTGTCTTCTCTTTGTTACTTTCACAATAGCCTCCACGGCTGGCGGAGGTGTGGATTTTAAAGTTGCTACCATAAGTGGAATGGGTTCATTTTCGATACAAGACAACAGGAGGCTGAGACGCTTGGGAGTCATGACCCAAGTGGGCCCGCCCCCCTTAGAGTGTAAAGGAGTATACTGGGCCGAAACACTTGTCGGATGGGGGGACTTCTTCTGATGATCAGATTGCCTCCTGTTGTATCGCTCTGTAAAGAGTTTCCTATCATATTGCCTATTTTGGTTTACCCACCGGATGAATATAAAACGTTTTTAACTGACAATATAAGCACACACACAAAATAAATACAAATTCAAACAGGACACAAATATACACAAATGAAAAAGAAAACACTTTCCAGAGAATTTACAATGCTTAAAAAAAAGCCAAAGAACTGAACGATACATGCATGTTTCATAAGCTGAGTTAACAATAAAACGAAGTTTTATCATATAAAATAAAATAAATATGCTAATCCTGCAGGAAAATGTTGATTAAATAAACGTGAGAACGCAACAGCCAGTAGTAATTAGAAATGATTAAATCGACCTCCAACAATTACATTTCGCGAACAAAGAGAGGACATGGTGCTTGAAGTCACAATGTTAAAGTTTTGAAATAAACATTATAATAAGTTTTGGCGCTATTAGCGAGCGACCTAAACGGCTAGCAGTGGTATTTGATCCCAATTTACTTAATCTCTAACATCATTATCTTCTTTAACTTTCTAAGCCTTTCAAACATCCTCCATATTTATGAAGATGCTTGTAAACTGCAGTTTAAAAAAAAAATAAAGTCTTGTGTATCGCAAACAGATTAGGTTTAAGGCTTTTGTGCCGCAAACACATTACATTTATGTCTACTTTGCCGCAAACACATTACATTTATGTCCACTTTGCCGCAAACACATTACATTTATGTCCACTTTGCCGCAAACACATTACATTTATGTCTACTTTGCCGCAAACACATTACATTTATGTCCACTTTGCCGCAAACACATTACATTTATGTCCACTTTGCCGCAAACACATTACATTTATGTCTACCACAAACACATTACATTTATGTCCACTTTGCCATCTCTTCTTCTTCGTTACGCCACCTTTGACACCCGTAGCTGACGGACACATCCATTTTGACTTCAGCACGGCATTTTTTTCTTCTTCTTCTTCTTCGTTCGGGACCGGGTTTGCCTTCCCATTTCGATCCGTACTCGCTCAGCCAGACTGCACTGCTGCAGACTGTTTCCAGGACCACCACGTGGAGGTGGAGTACGGTCTTGACCAGCTCTGGTTCGCTGGTCCTGATGAAAGCAGTCAAGCTATGGGTCGCTGACTGCATTCACTATTGCTACATCTTTGGGTCCCACATTTGTGTCTACTTTGCCGCAAACACATTACATTTATGTCTACTTTGCCGCAAACACACACGATTTCAGTTCTTCTACACCAGCGACCGGGAACCCAGGAGCTGTGGGAATCTACTTAAGAAACACTGACCTCTCTAAAGATCTGCATTGATAAAATAATGTCTGTTTCCATGTTTAGGAGTATCTAGACTTTGGAATAAGATCAACTTATATCTTTTATCTCTGCCGCACGATCTGCTTCTTACAATCCCATTAGCAGAGCGATGGAACATTAAAACTAAATACTTTACCGGACGTTAACTTTACTTCAAAGAAAAGATCGCTTTATGTCTTATATATTTCAGGGATTAAGTGAATTTTAATAAGGTACCCTGGGAGTTTTCACTAGGAAAGCGGTGAAAGTACTTTTGAACCTGGGAACATCACGCTTTTAAGAGCCGGTTATACAAATAAGGAGGTCCTAGAAAGGCTAGGTATGAAAAGAGAACTAATGAAGGAGATAATAAAATATTTTGGCCACACAAAAAGGCATGCCACCTTGCAGAAGACCATAATAGAATGGAGAGCTGAAGGCAAACGTGCAAGAGGAAGACAGCGTTATAAATGGGAAGATAACATCAAGAGATGGACAGGAAAGAGTCTATCAGAGTGCACCACCAAGACAAGAGACAGAAGACGTTGGAGATCCATTACAGCCAACCTTCGTTGTGGAGATGGCACCTGATGATGATGAGTGTCACGGGATTTTTGGGTTCGATCCCTTCTCCACTACGGCAGTACTCATTTTCAATTGTTGTACGTACTGATTACCTGGAATTTCCGGGTCGACACATTTCTTTCTGCACGTATCAAGCAGATATTTGATATTGTCAAATCATTTGACACTCCTTTTTGGTGATAATTCATCACATTTGCTTGGCGCTTGACAGCTTTGCTCAGATTAGCGCAGGTAACACCAAGATGGGCCTGGTCAGTTTTCGCATGATTTTGTTTGCTCAAGCCGTGCCCAGTGATAAAATTACTCGCCCGTAGACGGATTTTGTGTGCACAAGCGATGGATTAAGAAATTACTCGTCTGGGTGACACATTTTGGACAGACATGGGTGAAGTAATTATTTCATGTCCACCTGTTTCAGAGGAAAGTAAGATGTTGTAATTGTAGGCATTGCAGAGAAGGCAATCGGATGTTTTAATGCCATATATGGGAGAGGTGACATTTTGCATCACGCACATTATTTCAGGCAGAAACAATTTTGAATTACCCCACCAAAACACGCATGTTTGAAACGATTGGAGCCCTGCTTAGCATCGTAACAAACAAATGCGGGGGAAGACAGGCAATATAATCTGACATTTTTGCAAGTCTAGCTCACTGTGAGAATCGCTTGGACGACCACCAGACTACCAGAGTTAGAATCAGACTTCCATTTTATTAGACCGGAATTCCACTGAGTAAATCAGGGTGGGGGCTTGAACGAGCTGAAATTAATAACTGCTCAATTCTTCATAAAAGGCGGCGGGTCAGATATAAGTTAACAATTGCCCTGCCCAACGCAGCATTGTTAACCTGAAATATCTTATGGATACGCCTTTGAGATAGAAGCATCATTATTCTTCTATTTACAACACTGCCAAGAGTAATCTTGTGCTAAGGTAGACACCTTTGAAGACCCATATTAGACCCTCTTTGAGTTTTGGCCACTGTTGGACCACTGCTGCAATTCGGTGGCAATGAGAGAGGGCTTATCCAAAATTTAACTATGCTTAAAAATGATTTATTTAACCCCTTCGACACTTAAAGATCTACGAAATGGTACACTGAGATCAACCGGTAGATCAAGACCCCTGTCCTACACCCTTGATGATTTCTTTCCAGCTTACAACTTTTACTTGTATCAGATCCACTTCGAGATGCATGTAATACTTATATCCATACTTTTTCTAGGATATCGCCACATAGCTGTGCCCCCCACCCCTCCCCCACCCCTTCCCCGAACCTAGTGTAATAATAAACGACTTTCTTGTTTCCCAGTTATCCTCCATTCGCTCCTACCATCTCCGTTTGAGCTCATGGTGGTTACTATCAGTGAGGTTCTGTACAGATGACGTGTCTCCTTATTTCTTATTCTTCTCCACTCAGTGTATTAATAATTTTGACTGAACCACAGCAGTGCTCTCTATCTTGTCCTGATCTAGTCTAAATGTGTAAGCCATAAACTAGTGTGCCTATTATTTAGTGTAGTAAATCCCCGTAGTTCTCAGGCGGTTTCTCGTGAGACAAATAAAGAATAGAGCGACTGTTCTTTCATTCAACTAATACAAGGTTGTACATGGGGCTGGCAACTTGATCATCAAGATATATATAATCCCACCTTTTTCTGTCACTAACGCTAAGGGATGCAACTTTGGTTGAAAGTTAGACATTAATTGTATTGTTTCCCTTATATGTACTCGCCCGAAAATAGTA
The DNA here is from genome assembly GCA_024509875.1 of Oreohelix idahoensis. Lineage (NCBI taxonomy): Eukaryota > Metazoa > Mollusca > Gastropoda > Stylommatophora > Oreohelicidae > Oreohelix > Oreohelix idahoensis. The sequence goes on along the minus strand of JAMPIV010009342.1, from coordinate 694,142 downwards.
ACACTCGAAACAGAAAAGTGCGCAAATGACGGTGTGTACAAAAATATTTATAGAACTGTTGTGATGCACAGTGGGTTTTAAAAAAAAATACTTTTGAATAAGTAAAATTGCCGTTAGGTATTGCTGCTTTTGAATTTAATTCCCGTCTTATGACGAGCTTTTACACTAGTATAAAATAAACTATTACAGAAAAAAATAAACTATTACAGAAAAAAAAAACCGCTGAAAGAGCAGATGAATGATCTGGTGCAGGTTTCCCGCTAAGGCGCCTGAAGAAGTGATATCCTCATGCCCTATAAGGAGTGACAAGGGAAATGGTAACAATGATGATATTTAAAATAACTATGAACTGTCATAACAACAAACAAAAAGCTACAGACTTTCATAAACGGGTGTTTGCGTAGACTAGAAAGATGGAAGTGCAATGACAAAGTCACGAATGTGGAACTGATGACAAGAACTTGGCATATGCCAGTGGAACAAGAGATGATGACAAGACGCTGGCGATGAATAGGACACACATTGAGGAAACCTGTTGATAGTATTACAAGGCAGTCCTTGTTCTGGAATCCCTAAGGAAAGACAGGCAGAGGTAGATTCGAAAACACACGAAGAAGAGAACTGGAGACATAAATGAAAATTATGAGGGAGACGTGGAAAGAACTTGAGCTGATGACACATGAAAGGAGGACTTGGCGTGTGTTTGTTGAAGGCCTATGCTCCGTGAGAAGCTAAAGAGTACTGATGAACTGGCCCAGGTTCCAGAGTAATCAGAAAAAAAGTCCACTGAAATTCAGGAAAATAGCCCTGTGAATTTTTTTGTTCCTGACCCCCATCAGCCACAGAAACACAAGAATACGAGACACAGATCAGCCAAGTGATAAATTCGTTAATTATGTTATCTGTCTTCATATTTCACGCCATAAATTAAAACTTGGTTCCACGGGCAGAAAATGAGCAGTAATTTTATACTGATCTGCTGCCACCTTCTTATCGAAGGTCGGTGTCAATGGATCTCCGACGTCTTCTGCCTCTTGGTATATTCTGACAGACTCTTTCCTTCTATCTCTTGGTGTTATCTTCCTAATTAATATCGCCGTTTTCCTCTTGCACGTTTGCCTTCACCCATTCCTTCCATTATGGTTTTCAGCAAGATGTTATGTTTGTCTATTTGCTATTTGATCACAATATTTTTGACTCCATTCATTAGTTTTTTTTTTTATAACATATGAAAATAGCCAGGAAGATATAAACAAAACTATCAGTTGTAAGAGAATATGTCATATTACGGTCTCATTCATTATCTCTAGAGGAAGGAAAAAACGCAAGACGGGCCTATACGCACGATTCTCATCTAACAGTCTACAGCCTTTACCTCCCTAAGGAGCATAGGTCATAAAGCTTGATCTCGTATAATGGAGGCGTCAACAATTCACTTCCTGTGGCAGTATCTGCTTGGGACTCAAAGCCGCTCACCTTTGGGAACATTTTCCGCATACGCTGTCCCTGATCATTCAACAGCAGATTTGCAAATTTCCAATATTTCACGAGTTCTTATTATATGCCACCATAATCTGATTATGTTTCAAGTGATTTCTAATTTACTGTATGAATGGTTTAGATTATGTTTGTTTGACTGGTTTTTTTTGTTGTTTTTTTTTAATTAATGCATTTTTTTTAACATACTTAAATTTGATTATGACTGGATATTACAAATGTATGTTATTTTACCTTGATAATGTTGTATGCTTAAATAATGTTCAAAATACATGTGCCATTGAAAGGATACAGTATGCAAGATGACAGAGAGAGGAAGGGCAGAATGTAAGACGGGCCTGCGTGCCCAATTCTTAACCCTTTGAAAATAAAGTTCGTTCGTTCGTTCGTTCTCTCTTTTCATCCCTAGCTTTTAGGACCTCTTTATTTGCTTTCTTCTCTTTGTATGAAATGCGCCGCATTATTCTGCATATCCACATCTCAAGGGCCTCAATTCATTCTTCTAACCGGCTATTCACTGTCCATGTTTCTACACCATACGGCTTACAAAGCGAAGTAGAAAGTTTGTGGACCACTGGTGGCGTTTCAGGCCCAAAAAATATGATAACGGCTGGCCACTGTGGACGAGACTGGGACTGAGAATGTATATACCGTCGAAGGGGTGCACACCTCATGGAGAGAGACGACAACAAATAAAGAGGTCCTATAAAAACTATGAATGAAAAGAGAATTTACGAAGGAGATCAAAATTAGACAGGTAAAATATTTTGGACATGTAAAAAGACATAACACTTTGTTGAAGACCGTATGGAAAGGCAGAAATGCAAGAGCAAGACGGTGTTATAAGTGGGAAGATAACATCAAGCGATGGACAGTGTGACTGTTACGTCCTTTTTACGCGTGGGAGTTAAGTGTGTGAGACTTTCACATGCCAGTCTAATTTTGATAGACGCACATGTGAGCGCATCTGATATAGACGTACTTTGTTTAAATAGTTATGCGTACTTTTCTGCATCATCTTTGAATGCAGATGACGCACTTTTGTTGCGTTGATTTGTTGCTATACAAATCATACCCTTGAGGCATTCCGGAATTTATTTTGTCCAAGAGAGACATAATTTTTTCATGTACCTGCCCTGGGTCAAGGGAGGACATGCAGGCGTTTATGCCATTGTTATCTTAAAGATGAAGAGACCGGTCTTGAAGCAGCTTACCCAGAATCGTGCCAGTTTGTATATTTATCTCACCTCCAATATATATAACCTTCCTGCATTGTTACGGCAGCACTTCGGCTGGGGTGTCCAGCTGCTAGTGCGACCCTGACATCAGGAACGATGATGTTCCAGATTAATATATGTAATACGTAAAGAAGTTAAAACATGGTCCCTTCGTTATGACCATGTATTTTTTGTCAAGCCGTTGACCTTCAGCTCATAAGAACCGGTGATGTCAATCAAACGGCTGTCTCGACATTTATTACACGATGTATGATTTTTACCATGATGAAACTACGTTTGAACTATTCGTCTACCAATGATGTTATTGTCTTCGTCTTCCTACAATAAACATCGTATCGTCATTTAATGTACAACATGGGTACAGTGTACATTGCTAACAGTTGGTAAGGTTGATGACCTATCTTTTCAGTGTTGTTGATCTCGTCACCGTTGGCCTGCCCTTACGGCCCACATCACTATATTCGCGTTATCAAATAATAAGTCGGCCACTACTGTAAGCCCGACATTTCTGGCATCACCCTCGCCAGCAGTAATCAAGTAAACAAACACCCCCACACACTCAGACTGTAACATAATTGCGTGTAACAGCTGGTGGCCAGTGTGGGGAAAACTTCATTATTCAAGACTCAGTTGTCACGTTTTCAATGTGTCCTTCAACGAATTGCATGTTATCAATTTTTCAAGAAGACGACAGCAACGACACAGAATTTTCGTTGGGAAGTCGACATAACGGTCATCCAATTCGACTTTCAAGTGATCCAGACGTACGTACACTGTCAAGATCAACGTTGGACTGCATCACGTTTTGTCTTCAGGCTCATCCATGCAAGACCCGAGACCCATCGTTGTTAGTGTCGCGAAGGCCGGGATTTTTTCTTTCTAAAAAGATAAGTGGATACTTTATCGGTGTTCTGTAACACTGTTGCATGTTTGTACGTTGAGCCTTTCCTTAATATGTCCACTATTAATTTTGATGTTCTATGTTCCATGTTTTATGCGGGCTTGGTTGGGTGGCGACTTATGAAGGGAACATCCCAGATTCACCCCCGGGCCTTCGTAAGTGTTCTATAGGGACTTTTTGCAGACTTCCCACAGTGGAAGTTTCCAGCAAATGTTTGCTGACGGATTTTTAAGTCCACTGCGTTGGTTGTTTGTGACATCTACTTGTTTAGAAGTGATGTGCCGTTTTCAATATTGTTATTGTACTGTTTTTCTTTCACTGTGCCTTAGTTTCATGATTCACTTTGTTCGTGATCGTCATTCTCAATCTTACTGTCGTTAATTTCTATACAAATTTATTGTTTTTACCCTGTGCTGTTACTTGTCTAGTTTTCTTCTTCGCAGTGTCACTGCATTTATTGCAACATTCGTTTTTATTTCTGCTGTTCTACTTGGTTGATTCTGCAAATGTTGTCATTTGTTCTCTAGTATCTTGTCTTTGTAACTGTCGTTCTCATCGTCTTCATCTTGTATTTTCTACTTATATGACTTACTATATAATTTTTTTAAATGCATGAATAATTAATAGCTAGGTAATAATATCATATATTTCTGACGTTGATAATAATTTGTATACAGGTTCTGTGGACAGGAGCTTGTCACATGTTGAGTAAGGAATAAATCTTAACTATTTTAAAATTATTTGACTAAGTAAGTTAAACACTTATAAAAGTAAACAAAATGTCGAATTTAGATTACTTTATCAAAGAAGGGAAAGCTCTTGGGATGGAACCTGAGGAGTTGAAACAATTCGCACTCACTGAGTATGCAAAAGCTCAGGAACTTGATAAACAGAGACTTCAGATGGAAGCAGATGAAAAGAGACTTCAGATAGAAGCCGATAAACAGAGACTTAAGATGGAAGCGGATGAAAAGAGACTTCAGATGGCAGCTGAAGAATAACGACTTCAGATAGAGGCTACTGAGAATGAAAACCGGAGACTACATGAGCAAAAGTTGATAGCTTTAGAACTTGAAAAACCCAAGTTGTTGAACGGAAATAATTCTCATACTGCTCATGATAATCAGGCTTCCTCTCACAAGGACAATTCTAGGCATTTCAAGATCAGATTTCCACAATTTAAACCACCCTCCGACGATATACTATTTTACCTAGATAGATTCCAGACAGTATGCGAAGCGCATACAATTGATAGGTCGGAATACTGTGTACGTCTGATGGAATTACTTTCAGGTGAAGCAATGACGACTGTCAATATGTTGCAAAAACCTGACATTTACGCGTGGGAGTTAAGTCTCACACACTTAACTCCCATGCGTAAAAAGGACTTAACAGTGACGTATAATGGAAAAAGAGCCTACAGTAATCTGACAATCTTTCGTGACCTCGTAGCGTTCTAGGAATTGCTAGCAAAACCATGCATTTACAGCCTGTGTCTACTCATTTATTCGTCTAACATAAGAGCAAACGAAGGGTTGAGGTTTGTTTACCTCGGCTCCTCACGCGAGCTTATCTTTCAATCATACGATACATGACAGACCGCACGTGAATAACACATAATCTTTTGAAGTTCGTACTCAGAAAAAGTCAGAAACCCCTGGGCTCTTTGATCTTCAGAAGCGGGCATTCGTACAGAGAAAATCTTAGAGAACCTCGTTATACGTAAGAATTCTTCTGATGTCGGTTAGTAACGCTCGATGGAAGACCGACAATAAGCCTTTATCTGGGAACTCTGTTCTGATTCTCCGTTACTCACACAATAGTGCGAAAAGTAACATCATCTACAGATTCGAGAAATATAATGATATATAAACTGTGTTTTCTTAAACCTGCTATCAGTTGTCACTCAGTATTTTTGGATAGTCTAAGCACGCAGTTCTAGAACCATTTCGCTAAATGTGTTAATAACATTCGTGGGGATTTTCATTCTGATTTTCTGGTAATAGAAATTAGTGTTTACGTGTTTAAAAGAGTTAGCTGTTACCAATTAAAAGTGTTAGCTTTTACCATTATAATTCACTTTGATTTTCTAGCGTTAAAACTAGTGAAATAAAATAACGCGTAGCTATTTCATACCAGATGTTCGGTTATCATGTTAATTTTCACCACACGTTTTCTCACACAAGAAGAGACGGTTTTAGCTGACTGGTTAAATGCTAGGCGCGACTGATAGGGACAGAAAAGAATTCACGTTTTATTTCATTGTGCGTATTTATTATAAGTGCCTATTATTTAATATCTTACGACTAAACTATCAGACGCCGACCAAATTAATAGCTACTTAACGACCGGCGATAGTTTGTGATAATTGACATTGTACGCTGATCGTTAAGCGCGAGCAAGAGGGGGGAGAGTCGTGTGACGTATAATGGAAATATAGCCTACAGTGTCTGACAGCCCTGAAATCCCGTTAACGGTCTATGATTCGCTAGCAAAACCAGGCAACTTACAGCCTGCGTTTACTAATTTTTAATCCACGCCTCTTTTCCCTGAGACGTAAAGAAAACTAAGTTGTTTACCAACTTCCGCGACCTGCCAGTCATAACAGGGAGCGAACCCAGTCTGTTTACCTGAGTTTCTCATGCGAGCTGATCTGTCAATCATCAGATATCAGACAGATGCATGTGGAAAAACACCGGACCCTTTTGAAGTAGTCGCACGAGCAAAAACAATTTCCTGTGTACTCTCTGATGTTCATACATACAGGGGGAGAAAACTCTTTGATCTCCAGAAGCGGGCAAATCTACTAGAACCCTTTACACGGTTCAAGTTTCTGTTGTCTATTAGCAACGCCGACCGAGAGACCGTGAAAAACCTTTCATCTGGGAAACGTAGTTTCCTAAGTTTCTGCTACACACTAAGAGTGTAAAAATTAACATCCTCTAGAGATCATAATAACATAATGTATATAAACTGCGTCTTCTCAAATCAGTTATCAGTTGTCGCTCAGAATTTTTCGGAATCTAAACACGTAGTCTAGAACCATTGTAGAAGATGTGTTAATAGTTTCGTGGGGATTGTTATTCTGATTTGTGGTAATAGAAATTAGCATTTACGTGATTTAATATGTTAAGTTTTACCATTATAATTCACTGTGATTTCCTAGCGTTAAAACTAGAGAAATAAAATAAGTGTAAATATTTCTTGCCAATGGTTCAGTTTAATGTAAATTCCATCACCCGCTTTCTCACACAGAAGATACGGTTTAGCTTACTGAATTAATATGATAGACGCGACTGATAGTGGACCATAGAATTCACATTATATTTCATTTTGTGTAATTATATAAGTGACTAGTGTTTATATCATGCGACTAAAACAAACAGACGCCGACAATCTAATAGCTATTAATGACAGGTGAAATTTGTTAAGTGCGCGTAAGGATAATTAATTAATAATTGACACTGTGTGCTGATCGTTGACGGGAGTGGGAGGGGAAAGGCTGCACGCCTTAACCAAACCTTCACCCGCTAAGCGAAGTGGAAAAGGATAGGCTAAAGACACCGTGTGCCTTTTAACTTTAATCAGGACTGACGGAGAGGATGAGAGATCGTCTTGTCCCCTTCCGTGTATATATGTAGATATAATAGTAGCATTTTTTTCATAATGTTTCTCTACTCTCGAAGACCTGATCAAACGGCGACCAGAGGTCTAATTTGGTCTATTGTTGTCCTTTTCGTCTTCTACTGATTGATAAATGGTGTCCTCTTCTTGGCATTACGCGTCCCCAAGTTCAGTTGTGAACAGGAGTTGCCAAAGAGACATATTAACATTTTAAATAGTAAACTTAACTGGACTTACAAATACCCAGATATCCATTCAATTTTATCAGCCCACTGTGGCGTAATACTTGTACAAATATCATTTACTATCTGACTTTTGACAGTCGTATCAACGGATTTATCCAGCAAGTTAAGCTGTTTAAAAATCGGCATTCAACCCAGAGCCAGCCGATAAGATTTACCATCACCATGATAAATAACAGTTTTTTTAGCAACCAGATGTTTGCCTTAGTACTGTGAACACCAGAGCTCGGTTCTACATTAACTATTCGAGGTGACATTTGTTGATCCAGGAATACACCACGAAATTTGGCGTCCCCCTCCTAAAAATCTTATTTGTTAAAGAGGGTGGACTGGGGCCGACTTGGATAATACCCCTGACACTTTATATATATATTCAGGAACCATTGTAATTCCAAACGGACATCACCAGAATAGGGTAAGCGTGATTGATGTGGCCACGTATGACAGAGAGAGAGAATATTTTTCTTAGTTACAGAAACTGTACCATCATTTATTTTCTTTGCTTAAATATTGTTTACGTTACTGGATAGCACTTAGTAGGAACTTTGTTCTTTTTTTTTACTGTATATTCTGTAACATAGTGCTAACCTTCGACCTTTGAGGTTATTAACTTGTTGGATGCTTTTTTTCTCAATAAGGGGGAGGGCACAAGTATCCTGATACTTTTCTATGTATGACATTCTGATTTTATTTGATCTTTCTTTAGATATTCGATGTTGTAAAGTTTACCATAATAAACAACAAAAAGAACTTAACTTTGTGTGTTGGTCAGACCCATACCCAATTTACCACAGTTTTTCACGTTTGTGTGTCTTGTTGTCACATAATTGTGTGTGCACAAGAAAACCAGAAATTGTTCTATAAGACCCTAAAGAACATGAGGAAGGAAAAACAATGCCCTCTCAAATTTATAAAAGACAAGCAAGGCAAATTGCTTACTGCCCCGAAGGAAGTAATGGAAAGATGGAAAGAATATTTCTCAGAACTCCTGGATGGTGAGCATGGTGAAGCATCAGAAATGATAACCACTAGCACAGAAGAAAAAACCAATGATGGTGAAGATGACATAAATATGGAAGAACTGAGGGCAGCACTAGAGAAAATCAAGATGGGCAAAGCAGCAGGGCATGATGGTATAACACCAGAAATGGTTAAGAACATGGGAGCATCAGGCGACCTATTACTCTTAAAGGTCCTACAGGCAGCATGGTGCAACAAGACCATACCAAAGGATTGGGAGATTGCCATCACTACACCAATTTTCAAAAAGGGTGACAATCGACGATGTGGAAACCATAGAGGCATATCCCTTCTCAGTGTCCCTGGTAAAATCTACTCTAGAATCCTAGAGCAGAGACTCCGACGCCTAGCTGAGCCACAATTGGATGAGGTCCAGTGCGGATTCCGAGCAAACCGAAGTACTCAAGATCTAATCTTCACACTCAGACAGCTGAGTGAAAAGGCCCTTGAGTACAAGAGTGAGATCCATCTTTGTTTCATAGATCTGGAAAAGGCGTTTGACAGGGTCCCCTGGAGCAAACTTTGGGACTGTTTGGCAAGGAAGAATATTCCAGTACCTCTGATTCATGCAATACAGAGCTTCTACAAGTCTTGCAGAAATTATGTGAGGACAGCAAACCATAAGTCAGAAGAGTTCAGGACCACCACTGGTGTAAGACAAGGTGATATCCTATCACCTTACCTCTTCATACTACTTATGGACGATGTCATCAAGGCATGTAAGGAGAGAACAAGAAAGTATTAAGTAGGGTACTGGAAGATGAGACAGGTCTATATTTCGGAGCTGGCATTTGCTGATGATGTTGCCCTGATTGCTAAATCAGAGGCACATCTCCAATCCAACCTGCAAGTCTGGAAGGAAGAGCTGGAGAAGAGAGGGATGGTCATAAGCAGCTCTAAAACAAAATCCATGGTGATATCACGAGAAGAAAGAAAACATCAGATTAAGTTGGGAGAACAGGTCCTGGAGCAGGTCGGCCACTTTAAATATCTCGGAGCTATTATAGACCGAAAGGGAGGCATCAAAGAAGAGTTGGCCACTCGAAAAGCAGCGGCTGGGAGACTTTTTCAGGCCATAAATCGTGGATTCCTCAGCAAGAAAGAGGTTGGTAAGAAAACGAAGATGGCTGTATACCGCTCCACCTATGTCCCAGTCTTGACATATGGATGCGAGTCGTGGGCAATGACTACAACCCACAAAAGCCAGATCCAAACCTCAGAAATGAGGTATCTGAGGAAAGTGGTTGAAGTAACAAGAGACATGGTCCGCAACCAGACGATCCGTCAAGGCCTAAAATCCCATCCGCTGCATACCCAAATAGAACAGTCCCAACTAAGATGGTTTGGCCATGTCTGCAGAATGGGAGAAGATCGGCTACCACGACAAGCATGGGAAACAAAGAGCCAGGGATCCAGACCTCCAGGACGACCCAGAGTCCGCTGGGAGGACAACATTAGACAATCTTTGAAGGACCGAGGACTAGAATGGAACCAGGCCAGGAAGAAGACAGCTGATAGAATGGTCTGGCGCTCTCTCTTCCAAACCTCTACACCTCATGGTAGAAGGGGAACGACTAAGTAAGTAAGTAAGTGTTTATTTAAACTTATATTTACATATATAGGGAGGTGCAAGATTGTCTTATACTAAAAGATAGTCGTATAGATAGGCTGGACTAGAGAAACTACTCATTCCAGAGACAGATCTTCTCCTTAAACTATTCACTCGTGAAATCTATTCTCACACATTTAATTCTCAAGGACTTATCACCATCCGCTTTACTCAGGCGGGACCATAAATAATTCAAACCTATCTTAATTTACGACAAGTCGCATAACTCATCCGACCTGAAAACTCAGCGCTAGCGACGGGCGATAGGGTAGGCTAAAGACACCGTGTGCCTTTTAAATTTAATCAGGACTGACGGAGTGGATAAGAGAGCCTCTTGTCCCCGTCTGTGCGCATATATGTAGCTATAAAGAAAAGTAGCATTTTTCCATAAATGTTTCTTATATATTCCTAGCAGACCTGACCAAGGGCGTCCAGCGGTCTTTTTTCTTTTCTTTTACTGATTGGTTAATGTTGTCTTTTCTTGTCTTGCGCGTCATCAATTTCATTGGTGAGCAAGTATTTGTCAACGATACATGAGAAACATTTTAATTTGTAAATTTAACTGGACATTCCCAAACCCAGAAATATTTTTTTTTTCAATTTTATCAGCCCACTGGGGTGTTAAAAAAATAACATTTATTCCCGACTTCTGACAGTCGTATTCAAGCGTAGCATCCAGAATTTACGCAGTTTCAGAATCGGCACTCTACCTTAGAGGATAGGATTATCATCATTTATCAATTGTAACATTTTTAGCAACCAGATGTTTCCCAATACTGGAAGTATTTTCCTCTTTTAACTGTAAACCCCAAGATCACGTTACTACACCAACTATTGGCGGTGACATTTTGTTCATCCAGGAAAAACCCACACCAGATTCGGCGTTCACCTCACTAGTCTTTATTTGTTATAGGATGGACTGGGGCCAATTTCTGAAATAAACCTGACACTTTTTATAGTCAGGAAAAATTGAAATTCCAAGGGATATCACCAAGAGTAGATAAGCGTGATTGAGTGACCACTGTATGAAGGAGAGAGTGAATATTTTTCTTTGTTACAGGGACTTTACCAAAATTGGATTTGCTTAAACTTGTTAAATTTATTGGGTAGCCTATAGTAGGAACTTGTTTACTTTACTGTCTACTCTGTAACATAGTGCAAACCTTCGACCTTTGGGTTATTAACCTTTTGGGTTATTTTCTCCATAGCGGGAGGGCACATTTATTCTGCTATTTGATATGTACGTAACTCAGATTTTTTTATTTGATCTTTCTTTAGATATTTGATGTTGACAAGTTTAAATGATAATAAACAACAAAAGAAACTTAACTTTGTCTGTTGGTCAGACCCATACCCAAGTAACCGTAGTTTTTCACGTTTGTGTGTCTTGTTGTCACATAGCTGTGTGTGTGTGTAGCTAAACTTATATTTATATGTATGAGGAGGGCAAGGTTGTCTTGTACTGAATTATAGTCGTATAGATAGGCTGGAATAGAGAAACTTACTCATTCCAGAGACATATCTTCTCCTTAAGCTATCACCCGTGAAATCTATTTCTCCCACCTTTTTCTCACGTATCTATCACCATCCACTCTACTCAGACGTACAAAAATAACTCACAACCTATCTGTACGACAGCCAGGAAATAGTCTATCAGAAAGCATCATCAAGACATGAGATAGAAGATGTTGGAGATCCATTGCAGCGGACCTTCGATGTGGAGATGGCAGCTGATGATGATGTTATCCACAAGACCGTAATGGATCTACTATAGACTAACTTTGTAAGCGACAAACGCTGCATTTTCTTATGACGTCATCTTATCACCTTCGTCATTCAGTAAATCCAAAATCACTGCGCAAAGTAATTTTGATTTCTTTCTACATAGTACCGCTATTTAACTATCTTGACACATCAGCATTACCACCACCTTCACCAACACAGCGCGGGAACAATGGCTAGATGATTAACAAGACTGCGGCTGTGAGAAAGCAGAAAACACTGAGGTAGTCGACCTGCAACTGTCAGACAATCATCTCTCACAATCCATTCACAGCCTTTTTTGTCACATGAACACATCGCTACGTGCAATAATTGTTTCGCATCACAAATGCCTTCTCAAGCATCCAGTGCAAACATTAAAAATTTAACACCCGTTATTCCCAAGGTACTCCACTCAAAATAATATTAAATGCAAAATGTCCATCAAATACATGTATTATTCAGAACGCCTTTTAAGGGTGTAAAAACCGTTTCTCTTTTCGCAGCAAATATGCGAAATTAAAAACTCGAAATTTGACCACTCTGCACGATAATTCGAAATTCTCACGAACACACACAAGAGAGATGTACATGAAATGTAACGGCAAATTTACTCTTTTGTCCAATCCTATTTTTTTCTCCTAATTCAATGACATTTCTTTTGATGTTTCCTATTAAATGGTATTGTCCAAATCAAGTCCACGTTGGATGATGTTGTTATACAGTTGAATTCCAATACAGCGTGGATCTCAAAACTGAGCAGGACATTATAGACGCCACTGACAGAGCTGGATTCTAATATGGTGTGAGTCTCTAAATCAGCTTATAGTACGGAAGGTTAATTGTTTTATTTGTCCCGTCTAAGTAGAGTGGATGTCGACAGATACGCGAGAAAAGGCATAGAAAATAGATTTCACAGGTGGTAGATTGAGGGAAAGATATGTCTCTGGGGTGATTAGGTTATCTCCTCCAGCCTGTCCGTACGACTGTACTTTATTACCAGACAGCATCGGCCTCCCTACCAAGAATAGATAAGTTACTCTACACACACACACAGCTATGTGACAACAAGACACACAAACGTGAACAAACTATGGATAAATGGGTGTGGGTCTCACCAACACACAAAGGTAAGTTTCTTTGTAGTTTATTATCATTAAAACTCGACTAAATCAACATATCTAAAGGAAAAGATCAAAGAGTCATTTACATGCATATGAAATAAAGCTGAAAAAGTGCACCCTCCCCGAATTGAGAAAAAAAACCCAAAATTATTAACAAAAAGGTTGAAGGTTACCACTCTGTTACAGAATGAACAGTATTGGTACTCTATGAGACCCAGTAAAGTAAACAAAATTTAGACAAATCAGATATATGGATAGTTTCCAGCAAACAAGGAAAATACTCACACACTCTCTCAAACAGTGGCCACTCTCACACTCTTACCTAATTGCCTGGTATGATAGGTCTGTAATATCCCTTGGTAATAGAATTAGTCCATGAATATATTATCTATTTCACTTAATATTTTGTCACCCCAGTTGTCGCAGATCCAAAATGGCCCCAGTTCATCGCCAGAACTAACTAGTGAGGTGAACGCCTAATATGGTGCTTCTCCTGGATATAAGTGCTACTACAAATAGTGAAAACTGTGAGAGTTCTTGGGGTTAACCCTTTCACGGGGAAAATACTTCCAGTATTGGGAAACATCTGGTTGCTAAATAATTGTTACATGTGATGATGATGGTTCTTCTATCGGCCAACTCTGTGTTACAGCGCCGATTCTGCACAGCGTAGGTATCTAGGGAGGTACTCCACTGGAATTGGTAAAAATATAAATCTGGATTTGGTAAGTCCAGTGGTTAAATTCTATTGTTCTCAAATACCATTTGGCGAGTGAACGTTTCTAAATGAAATTGGTAACGCACAAGCCAAGTACAGAAGAAAAGTAACAAATCGAAGAAAGACCGCTAGACGCCCTTGTGATCAGGTCTGCTAAGAATACAAGAAAACATTTATGCAAATAATGCTACAACTATATATACACACAGACGGTGACAAGACGATCACTTCTCCACTCTGCCAGTCCTGACTAGGTTTAAAAGGCACACGGTGTTTCCTTACGCGTACATGCTAGCAAACGTTTCTTGCGGCTGAGTCGGTCGGGCTAAGTTATGTTAACTCGCCCGCCCCTGCTCGCGCCGGCGGTCAGCGTACAATGTTAATTATTATTTAATTTCTCCATACGCGCTCATTAAACAATGATCGCCTGTCATTAAATAGCTATTAAATTGTCGGCGTCTGTTAGTTTTGTCATATGGTATTAAAATAATAGACACTATAATAACAAATATACACAATGAGATATAACGTGTATTTCTATACTCCCACTATCATTCGCTGTAATGCCTATAAGTCCGGTCAGCTAAACCGTCGGGTTTATCTCTCTCCTGTAGAGATTAAGTGTCGCGTCTGCCTACACTGTTAACCTAATTACATTTAAGGTATGTGGGTAGCGGGTGGCGTGATTTAACATTTTCTTTGAATATCTGGTATGAAATCGCTACGCGTTACTTTATTTCACTCGTGTTACTAGCGAGAAAAATCTAAGTGAAGAATAAATGTTAAAAGCTATCACTTTTTAAATCACTCGCACTATTATCCTTTTACCAGAAAATACAGAATGAAATTCTCCACGAACACTAATACACCATGTCCACAAGAATTGGGTTGTAATACTGCGCGCTAGAATATTCAAAATTCTGACTGACTTCTGATAGTTGGGTTAAGAAAACATCAGTATATATGTATCATTAAATTGCTCTGATCTCTAATGTTGTTAATTTCACGCTACTGTGAGAACGAAGAAATCAGAAACTAGCGCTCAAGATGACGATTCGGCTACCAAAATCTCTCGTCTGGCGCTGTTGACCGACATCAGAGGCTTTACGGGTTACTCTTTAAAATGCCCGTGTCTCGAGATCAAAGAGCACAGGGGATTATAAACTTCCATTTGAGTAAAACTTCAAAAGGGTCTGTGTTTTGTCTTTCTCCCGTGCTGTCTGTCTGAGAGGTATTATGACTGACAGATGAAGCTCGCGTGAGTGGACGAGGTAAGCAAACCTGATTTACTTTCCGGTTATGACTGACTGGTCACGAAGTTTGTAGACACTGTGTTAGCTCGTGTTAAAAGACAAGAGGCGTGACGAAAGAGTAGCTGTGTAAGTGAAGACAGACAGTATAATGCATGTTT
Source organism: Oreohelix idahoensis (assembly GCA_024509875.1). Classification (NCBI taxonomy): domain Eukaryota; kingdom Metazoa; phylum Mollusca; class Gastropoda; order Stylommatophora; family Oreohelicidae; genus Oreohelix; species Oreohelix idahoensis. The sequence continues at coordinate 678,997 of JAMPIV010009342.1, read as the reverse complement.
TTAGCTAGCAAATCACACAGCAGTTATGAGGTTACAATAGGCTGTCAGATTACTGTAGACTGTTTTTCCATTACACGTCACAAAGCTAAATAACAGAGCCCGTGCCAATAAAATGTAAATCTTAAAATCATCGGAGATTCATTATGGAACAGTTGCTGATTTCCACCGTTTTGATCTTGTAGACTGTAAATACAAAGCTCTATTTGTCAAATGCATAGATAACGTTAAATTTGGTTGTAGTGATTTCTAAATACAATATCTAAATTAATATATAACAGTATAGGGCATAAAGGCAAAGATAAGAAAGTACAAAAGAATTTTCTGCTAGAACGGTTGGTGTTGCCTACGCCTTCAGATTATTATTTGCTAACGAATAGCCGAACAAAACGGTACCCAATTTTTCAAATTCGTCCTTGACATAAACACCCACTTTTCCTAGTTCTAAGAAAATATTTGCCTAAAATGCAGTGTGGAACGAGGAGGGGCAAGGATAGATGAAAATGCTAATTCGTTTCGCATTGATTTTAAACTAAAAGCCAACTGTAGCACAGTGGCAAGCCTTGCCTTAGGGGTTTCCCCAAATACAATGAAAAAGTTAGAATTGTGGACACTACGGTCATGTAAACATGTTAAGCTCTTATTATGAATGACCTAAGCTCTCGTATTTAGCTTGAAAGTACATGGAAAAAGAGTGAACGAGAGGTAGTTTAAAAATAAACAACTAACATAGAAAAAAGATAGAATTTTGAACCAAAACACATAGCCCCTTGAAAATCGTAGATTCGTGTACCTGAAGACTTGCTGACCAAGAATATGTTATTAGTTATCTAAATAGTCCCTTAACTAATCAAATAATGATAAAACAATACATAGAGATCAGAGATACTGTCAGGTCAAGTCATATCTGCTTAGATTGGATCGCATATTTGGGGGGGGGGGGAAGTAGGTGACAGATAGGCTCAGATAGTACAGTGAATCCGATTGGGTGACATTTGAAGTGAGACGAAATATTATTGGCTGACCTTTGAATAAACATAAATAGCCTAGTAACGTAGAAAGGTTTGAATGATATTTTTTGAAAGACTGTTTACTCTTGTAATATTAAGAGCGATTGGCCAACTGAATCGATATTGTCAGAATAAGCGTTAGGGGGGACGCCATTACTAGAAAAATTTTCACCAGCGATAGATGAGATCAGGCTGTGCTTTCAAATACAATTTCTGGGCAGCCTGGACAACAAAACAGATCAAAACTGTGTCAGTCATCGTCTCTGTGTATTTCATTGAACAAATTGTGGTAAGATTGACATTTATTAACATGTATTTTATATAAAAATTGAATGTGAAATAATAATATATGTCTGGACATGAGTGGGTCTATAGCGAACATGAGGCAAAGCCTAAAGATTGATCCACCATGTGATAGACTGTCAGACGGGTGTAAAACTACAAGAATATGTATGATTTTCATAACGGAGCATAACACCTATCCTATTATATGGAAGAGATTACAGCTGGAATTGCAGTGGCGTTGTAACTAGTAGGGAAAGGAATACTGGTGTACATTGTCACATCAAAAGAAAATGGTGGCATAGGTTTGTATAAGGATATGACCCTTTTTGTTTGTTTGTAATGTACCTGTCCTAGAATGTGGACTATTAGTGTATGCTAAGTATTAAGAAGGATGCATACCTTCACATTTCAGAGGTCCTGGGTACTGACGTTAATGTGGTACCAAACGCTTGAAAACTGATTGATTCAGGACTCTGCCTGTTTACTGCGAGCCCATGCTAGTGGCCATTGCCTATCAAACAGGGAACAGATTGTCAAGCGAGCAGAGGAAAGGTTCAACCTATATTCTACTGCCAAGATAAGTTCTCGTTCGGCACCTGAGAGCTCAACTACAGAATTAAAGAAGAAATATAAAAAGTGACAGTGAATAAACTGGGACAAATATTTAATAGTTCCACAAGTGACAACTAGAAACAAACATTACTAAAAGGGTATGATTTCAAACAACAACCTAGTGGTACTACCAGTATTACCTTAAAGTAGGAGAACACTACAGACGTATATTAGAAAAATATTTTATGTATGGACAGAGGATCTATTGTGCTATTTGACTGATGTAAATGATTATTTTGATTTCACTTTTAAATTGTCAATCCTGATTCCAAATAAATTGGAATCAGGATAATAAAATTGTAAAAATCATATTTACACAAAATTCAACCAGTCTTAAATAAGATAGCCTTTTAAAGTGTCGTTTGTATGTTATTGTGGTAGTACTGTGTGCTGTTGTGAATAATAAACTATTTGTTTGTATGTTTGTTGATTATTGTACATTACACTCTACCTTCATAACCCTAGACACAACACGAAGTCATTTAATATAATAATATAAATACATTTTTAATGAGATAAAAGAGGTGGTAGCGGAAAGGTACCCAGAAAAGTTCACAATACTATTGGGTAAATTCAGGGACCTTCATAGCTAATCTCATTTATTAACATATTAATACCTAACAACAAATTCATAACATCAAATCCACCACAGTGGTAACAAAATCACTTAACAAAACCTGCACCGATATGAGACTATAATCTTCTTATTTGCAATTTTGCCACCATGTGGAACATACCGTAACTAGTTCACTCAAAGCTCTACTTCCCTGGTTAAAACCCGTCCATGTAATTTCCACGTCTTTATTGTCTTATGTCGCAGGACCTCTTCTCCATTTGTAGCCCTTTTAATTCTTCTAATTTGGGGATTCCAGAACAAGAAATAGCCAGTGGTGCGAGCAGATGACTTCCTCAATGCTTCCATTTTTTTCAAGGAAGTGGAGGGGAACTGCGGTAAGACGTGGAATACGATGGATGGGTTTGAAAAAAAATCGAAAAAAGGTGATTCGTCTTACGAGGACAAAAGACAAAGAAAATAGTCTACGTTACGGCCACAAGGCCTTCGTCAGGAAAGGAAAGAAAGTGAAGGCTAGATAGGACACATAAAAACTAAATAAAATAAAAACTGGGTACTTCCCTGAAGGCAAGAACCGAAATTCTATCAAAATCGCTGTCTGTTTGTAAGCACTCACTTTGGCACACTACCCTGTGGTCGGACACGATGCAACACGTGCAAGTATGTCATATCAACCCAGAAGGTGTCCTTTCCTAAGGCTACGTACACCATCACTAGTAGCTTCACGTGTGAATCGCGCAATGTCATTTATACGATCATATGTAAACGTTGTTGCAAAACTTATATTGGCCAAACAGGCAAACGACTTGGGGACAGATTCAGCCAGCACTTAAATGACATCGCTCAGCAAAAGTCCACACCAGTTGCTATACACTTCAATGGTCCTGACCACCAATGGTCCCATCGAAATCCAGGTCACAGCGATCCGATCCTGCTCCTCTGACACTGCCAGCCGAGAACAGCTTGAGAACCGTCTTATCCACCGCATGGGGTGTCTAAAACCAGCCGGTCTCAACACTTTTCACACCTTTGTCTGAGGTCACCCTCTCCTCTCTTGCTCTATTTTACACTTTCCACTCTTATCCTATTCTTCTATTTGTATGCCATATACATTTTTTTATTTCATATTTATTTATCTCCCACTCATTCTGTCCCCTTCTATTTCCAGTCCCCACTTTTATCACGTTGGGTAGTTTATTTTCCGGTTTCGTTTTTTAGTTTCTTAGTATGCATTGTGTACATCCGGCGGCGGAAGTCACTTTTCTGTTCAGCCACGCGCTTACAAACAGACAGCGATTTTGATAGAATTTCGGTTCTTGCCTTCAGGGAAGTACCCAGTTTTTATTTTATTTAGTTTTTATGTGTCCTATCTAGCCTTCACTTTCTTTCCTTTCCTGACGAAGGCCTTGTGGCCGTAACGTAGACTATTTTCTTTGTCTTTTGTCCTCGTAAGACGAATCACCTTTTTTCGATTTTTTTTTCAAACCCATCCTTCCATTTTTTTCACAGATACACTTTTGTCGTTTGTTTATCTTTTTCTATTTTCTGCATGCCCTTTAGTTTATATTGTTGTTGTACACAAATTTTCTTTACAATTATACACTCAAACATTGAAACACTTGCAAGAAAACGTACTCACCAAGTCTAATATCTTCAGCATTATAATAATCACAATCATTTCACAGAGCTGCGCTGACCTAGCTCCGTGACCCAGCCTCGCAGCACGGCGACAAAAGTGTCTTAGAATGTCCAGCTAAAGCTCGTTGATATTAAACTCAACATACGTCATAAAAGTTGCGCTCCATTCCATTACATGGAAGCTGTACAAAAGCTATCACGTTGTGATAAAACATATATTCACCTATGACGATACACAAATTTCACTTATAATTCATATTCTCGACAATTATGTAATAAAGACACGCACCTTCAAATGTTAATTCTTCTTCCTACAGCTAGACACGTGACAGGATGGCCAAAGACATAAATGATCGGATGCTGGACATACATCGTAATAAATTCTGTAACTGTTAGAAACTTCTGTAAATAGTTGCACAAACTCATATTCAGATATTTAATCCACATTCATGTTGGAAGTTTGGTATTTCCCGACAGAAAGTTGCAAGCGTATGCTCCAAGCAACCACATTCATCATACTCATCAGATGTTTCAATACAGCCACGTTCAAATATTATTCTAGCTTTCCTTACTCTGTCCCATAAGCGCGGAGAAAAAATAAAAATGAGACACTGAAACTAACAGAAACGTATCAAAATTCCAAAATTTTCTAACTTTAATTGTTGCAGAGATCAACCAGCAGTTCAGAAATATGAAAGAATCTCAAATTTAAAAAACAAAATTTTGTTGCGTTGCCTTGCATGTTAACAGCGTTACTATTCTTGCTCCCCTTTCGGGCCCCGGAAACATTCGGGCAAATGCAATGTTGTTTAATCGTTCTGGGTCTTTTTCTGCTTTTCGTATTCCTTAATGTTCCTGTTGTCAGTATGTCTTCCCATGAATCTCTCATATTCTTGTTCTGTTTTTCTTCCCCAATTAATTTTCCTGTAAGTGGTTAGGTCATCTCAAAAGAAAGGAGCTCGATAAATGACCACTTCGTGCCTACAACAGTAGAAGATCTGGTTTCAGGGCATGGTGAAGACCAAGAGGCAGGTGGATTGACAACATCACAGACATCCTACAACAACACGGGCTGACAGCAGCCAAGGTGACAACTTGGCTTAAGAATGCAAACTTCAGCTTACCACTACGACGTTTGGTTTGGTTTTAAGGACTATCTTCATTGTAGACGAAGAACTCCATCAGTGCTCCGATCTCCTCCCTTAGATCACACAAGGAGGATCTTAGCACAGTGTACGAACTCTGTAGCACCGGCGAGAATCCCAATGTGTGTATATATGGGAATCATACATTCTATAACAATTTTTGTGGTGGACAGGTTTCTAATTTTTAAAACTTTTGCCAGGGCAGCGGCCTTACGGCTTACTCTTTACCATTTCCATCTGCCGTGGCATCTTTAACGTGCGCAACTGACACACGGAACCTCCTATTTTTTCGCTCTTACTGTAAAAGTAAAAGTAAGTAATGTTCCTGGTGTGACACTGTCTTGCTATGTCTCTACTGCCAAGACGCGACCAATACAGGATGATGCAAGCTTTGTCCAGATGTTGGCCTTTTCCCTGATATTCTCATTAGCACACAGCAAACATCGTCTGCCTACCACTGCTTTTTCTCTCCCTCGAACGTTTGCCGTGTACCGACGGTGTCGTTGTATGCCATTTCACAACTACCAATGCGGCTGTCCATTATGTTACTCAAGCGTAAGTACTTCGACTTCACTGCATGACATCATTAAGTACCAGGCCTGCTGGCGTAGGTAAACTGTCTCTTCACAGCTTACTGCTTACTGACCCCAGTGCCATTTATAAATTCTGCTGTTTATTTTTTTCCATACCACGATGTCAATCTGTCTAGTACTTCTCTCTAGATTACTGGCTGACTTCAAGAGTGTGTAACAGGCTAAACGGATGAAAGTTAAGACAACGGGCAGAATTGTCTGACGCGCCTGCGTGACCAATTATCAACCTTTTTAAAACAAAGTTTATTCGTTCTCTTCGACGTCCTCTATCGCTTGTTCCTTCAATGGTTCACGTTCTCAGCCTCGTTTTCTTATAACACTTACTTAGTCGTTACCCTTCTACCGTGAGGTGTAGAGGTTTGGAAGAGAGAGCGCCAGACTATCCTATCGGCTGTCGTCCTCCTGGCCTGGTTCCATTCTAGCCCTCGGTCCTTCAAAGATTGTCTAATGTTGTCCTCCCAGCGGACTCTGGGTCGTCCTGGGGGTCTGGATCCCTGGCTCTTTGTTTTCCATGCTTGTCGTGGTAGCCGATCTTCTCCCATTCTGCAGACATGGCCAAACCATCTTAGTTGGTGTGACAGAGTTATGTAAATATATTACATGAATCCACACGTTTTTGCTTCCACCTGTTTTTCACCTTTGCTTGCTTATTAATATTCACGTTTTGTTAACGCAGAACCCCTGTACTTCTACTATCTGTCAAACTCATAATTATAGCCACGCCAATTTTTTTCGTTTCTCTATGTCTTACAAGCACTAGGAATGTTTACATACAAGACTTATTAACTAGTCCACGACGGGACAGGTAAACAACAAGCGAGTAGAGCCGTTAACTGTATTATCACGCGTGCGATTGGGAAAATCGTGGAATAGTGACAGATCAGACAATTAACGCGCGTAGAGAGAATGAATCGTCTAATGGTAGAACCAAGGGGCGATAAGTCAAATCGTACTTTCGGTAGTACAGTTGTCAGGGGGAATTAAGCGAATGCAAGAAAGGGGAGATAATCACAGTTACAACCCCCCCCCCCCCCCCCCACATACGTTCGTTCGTGATCCCCAGGGGCAGTAATCAGCTACAGTGGTGCGGACGAGTTCAAAAGACAATTCTCGCTAGCGAAAGCGTGAAAATAAGCTTTGATTCAGGAATCGACCGCAGTTTTCCCCAAAAATAAGGATAAGGCGTGATATCTCGCAAGAGCTAGCGAATTAAGACAAATTTCATATATATAGCCCAGCTTTTAAAATCATTTCTCGAGTAGCCTCAGAATTTTTGGAACCATCTAGCTTCGAATTCTAGACCGTTGTACTAGTGGAATTACTTTAGATTTCGATGGAGATAGTTTAAAATTTATGTGTTGCGGTAAATATTTATACTAGCATTTTGAGTGATTTAATTGTTAAAGTCCGTCATTATAGTCACTAGGATTTTCTGTGTTGAGTGATTTAATTGTTAAATCCGTCATTATATTTCACTAGGATTCTCTGTGTTTATTAAATAGCGTTATAAATTATACCGTTGCGCGGGTTAGGATAGATACTGATATTGTGATTAAATATTTTGTATTTTTCTTCCTAAAATTCAGTACAGATCACAAACCAAACCTACCAGCGGCCTTAATCTAAATCTGAGAAAACGGGTCTAAGTCTAAATCCAATAGACGCCAAACAAACATTCTTATGCAAATAGCGGGTCTTGAAGGTTGACCTGTTCGGCCCTCTTGTTTTCACAGAGAGAGAGAAAAAGAGAGAGAGAGAGAGAGTACACCCATATAAGAATAATTGTAACTGGACCTATAGCTATCCAGATTCTTTTCCCATTTTTCATGTACATTCAGCCCGTTGTGGCGAAAATATCAACATTAACATTTCCCGATTACCGATCACTGTGGTGTGACGAGGATTTTTATCCCGAGAGATTTACATACCTGACATTCTCTTTAAGTATTGGAATTACAAGCTAATGACACTGTGAACACTAGAAGTCATAATTACTTTCCTACCTGGACTAATTGATGTGAAATAAACAGATCCACTTAACAGTAACGAAGTAAGCGTTCCCCATATAACCAGATTAATCAAACTTGGAGGAGCTGGGGCTTACTTTGCCAAAACACCCAACACTGGATTTGCTGCGTATACCATGGAAATATGTTCCAGATGCTGTAAATCAACTTAGGTAAGAGAGACTGAAAATGTGGCCACAGTTTGTCTGAAGCGAGAGAAAGAAGGAGTGAATAATTCTTCTTTTGTATAATCATTTTACTCACTTTGTTTTCTTACTTTCATTATGTTGGCTAATACTGCTTATTCCAGGATAGATTAATTAGAAACTCTGTTCTTTACAGTATAGTCAAATTCTGTACCATAGTGCTAATCTTTTGACCTTTTGGGGTTTAATAACTTCTTCTAACGGGATCTTGTCTCAACAGAGGGAATTGCACTTATGTGTCTATTTCTTTATTATTTCTATAACCTATGATTTTTTATATTTGATATTTGATACTGTATGTTGTGAAGTTTCTTTATGATAAATAAACTTAACATAAAACTTAATTACCTGTGTTGGTCAGCTAGGCCCAATATCCCTACACCATTACTATAGTTTCACGTTTGTGCGTCAAGTTGTCGTCACTTATCTGTGTGCGTGTATGTGAGTGGTTATAGTATATATGTTAATATATACAGAAAGGTAAACTGTCTGATAAACACATTTCAGTCATAAGATAGGCTGGACTAGAGTATCTTCTCAATCCAGGGACAGACTCTACCTTTTCACCATTTCACTCGTGAAATTTATTTCTTTACCTTATCTCTCACTGAGTTACCACCTTTGTCAGTTCTATTCAGACGGGACCAGAATCCATCTTAATCTTACTTACTTACTTAGTCGTTCCTCTTCTACCGTGAGGTGTAGAGGTTTGGAAGAGAGAGCGCCAGACTATTCTATCAGCTGTCTTCTTCCTGGCCTGGTTCCATTCTAGTCCTCGGTCCTTCAAAGATTGTCTAATGTTGTCTTCCCAGCGGACTCTGGGTCGTCCTGGAGGTCTGGATCCCTGGCTCTTTGTTTCCCATGCTTGTCGTGGTAGCCGATCTTCTCCCATTCTGCAGACATGGCCAAACCATCTTAGTTAGGACTGTTCTATGTGGGTCTGCAGCGGGTGGGATTTTAGGCCTTGACGTATCGTCTGGTTGCGGACCATGTCTCTTCTTGTTACTTCAACCACCTTCCTCAGATACCTCATTTCTGAGGTTTGGATCTGGCTTTTGTGGGTTGTAATCCATCTTAATCACCTATCCAAAATCTACGACAGTTGGGACTGTTCAACTTGGGTCTGCAGGGGGTGGGATTTTAGGCCTTGACGTATCGTCTGGTTACGGACCATATCTCTTCTTGTTACTTTAACCACCTTCCTCGGATACCTCATTTCTGAGGTTTGGATCTGGCTTTTATGGGTTGTAGTCATTGCCCATGACTCGCATCCATATGTCCAGACTGGGACATAGGTGGAGCGGTATACAGCCATCTTCGTTTTCTTACCAACCTCTTTCTTGCTGAGGAATCCTCGCTTTAAGGCCTGAAAAAGTCTCCCAGCTGCTGCTTTTCGAGTGGCCAACTCTTCTTTGATGCCTCCCTTTCGGTCTATAATAGCTCTGAGATATTTAAAGTGGTCGACCTGCTCCAGGACCTGTTCTCCCAACTTAATCTGATGTCTTCTTTCTTCTCGTGATATCACCATGGATTTTGTTTTAGAGCTGCTTATGACCATCCCTCTCTTCTCCAGCTCTTCCTTCCAGACTTGCAGGTTGGATTGGAGATGTGCCTCTGATTTAGCAATCAGGGCAACAACGTCAGCAAATGCCAGCTCTGAAATACATACCTGTCTCATCTTCCAGTGCCCCACTGAATACTTTCTTGTTCTCTCCTTACATGCCTTGATGACATCGTCCATGAGGAGTATGAAAAGATAAGGTGACAGGATATCACATTGTCTTACACCAGTGGTGGTCCTGAACTCTTCTGACTTATGGTTTGCTGTCCTCACATAATTTCTGCAAGACTTGTAGAAGCTCTGTATAGCATGAATCAGAGGTGCTGGAATGTTCATCCTTGCCAAACAGTCCCAAAGTTTGCTACAGGGGACCCTGTCAAACGCCTTTTCCAGATATATGAAACAAAGATGGATCTCACTCTTATACTCAAGAGCCTTTTCACTCAGCTGTCTGAGTGTGAAGATTAGGTCTTGAGTACTTCGGTTTGTTCGGAATCCGCACTGAACCTCATCCAATTGTGGCTCAGCTAGGCGTCGGAGTCTCTGCTCTAGTATTCTAGAGTAGTTTTTCCAGGGACACTGAGAAGGGATATGCCTCTATGGTTTCCACATCGTCGATTGTCACCCTTTTTGAAAATTGGTGTTATGATGGCAATCTCCCATTCCTTTGGTATGGTCTTGTTGCACCACGCTGCCTGTAGGACCCTTAAGAGTAATAGGTTGCCTGATGTTCCCATGTACTTAACCATCACTGGTATTATACCATCATGCCCTGTTGCTTTGCCCATCTTGATTTTCTCCAGTGCTACCTTCAGTTCTTCCATCTTTATGTCATCTTCACCATCATTGGTTTTCTCTTCTGTGCTAGTAGTTATCATTTCTGATGCTTGACCATGCTTATAACACACCCATAAGAATTGGATTACTTCCTTCTAACATAAGCAGCAGCTTCTCTTGTGCACTAGCTTCTGCAGGACATTCTTGTTACTTGTCAATAGTCGTCAATCGTATTCTTTAGAATCATCTGTAAGACAACATCTCTGTGCAGTCCAGTAATTTCCCTCCCAGTTTACTAATTGGCCATGAATTACTCCATATGCTAGGTTAGGCTATGTAACATTGAAGAACTCCCTTTGTTACTTCTATTTACAAAGATTTGTGGCATAAAATACGTTTCATTTTATTGAACGCTACTTTAGCCTGTGTTATTATTATTACCTTTTTTTTCATCACTAAAATGTATCTTCCATCTGATTTTGTTAACGTGTCTAGGCTATGTTAATCTATTGACTTGTTTCAAAACTGTTTCATTTACTTTAACAGCGCATTCTTGATAAGTCATCTACTTGGAGATGACCATCTGTGGTTGTGCTATTGATGCCAAAGTCTTCATGTTCGCTTTCTATCACTATTGTATTACTTATTTCCTGTAACTCTTTTTAATGCATTAAAAAAACTCTACAAAAATATTGGCTGGATTTAATTTATTTTCTACATTCACACAATATGATGAATTCTAAAAGCTCCTATTCAACCAGAAATCGCATGACACTCCCACCCTGTTCTTCACCGCAGTGATTTCATAAAGAAACACAATCTTATCTATAGATTCTTGACATTTTTTTGTCCATTACAATCTGTATGTGAATTCTATACTAGTTGCGATCGAAGTTTTACAAGACTGTGTACAAATAAGGTTGATAGGAAACTATACAGAACGTTACAAGAGGAGGCAACCCGATCAGACATTTGTCTGGGCCCTTTTATCGCTTTTACGCTCTAAGGATGTCAGGCCCACTTGGTTCATGACTCTCAAGTGTCAGCCTCTAGATTTGTTCCCTCCCCCGCGCTTCCGCTGGGAAGATAAGCCACTCCACCTTGGTTCAAACTTCAAAATTCACTTCTGCTAACCTGAGATAGTTGTGAAAGTGACAGTTTTGTTGTAGTAATAGTTTTGTTGTATTAGTCATGTTTATTATTTATATTATCTCAATCTGTAATTCTGATTTTAAATCGCTGTTTAATGAAACCACTGGACTCATGTATCTCTTCACAACAGTTTATACGCTGGTTTATGTCTTAAAAATTCCAGAACAGTACTTCGGGCACAGCAAGCTTTCTAACTGCTGAACAATTTAGAACAAATAACCGATCGTTTCCTAATTGTTAAACCAAGTTTAAAATAATAAATTTAAATCATTGAAGAACAAACAAACTACGACAAAACAAACCTGCACGTAAAATATGACGCTAATCAATCAGACCTCAAGGTCTTTTATATTTGGACATGCGCCCTAATATAACCGACTAGGTTGAACGGGACGCGCCTCGCCAAAACGAGGCAAAACTTTTATTATTATTATTTTTTTAATGACACTAATCGAGACATTTCATGACGCTAGAAAGAGAACCTATGACTAGAAGAACTCAAATAAAACCATTAAAGGGAGCCGCGCTGGTGTAGTGGTTACCAAACTGCGCTGGCGACCGGGTGACCCAGGATCAAACCCGGGCGAAGACATTTGAAGATTTTGCGTCGACCGCGATTTGGACTGGATTAACTCGAGCACTGGCGAGAACATTTGAAGTGGTGTCGTCGACCAGGGACTTACGGCTCCTGAGCCGACCCAGCTCTGATGGGTCCCTCCGAAATCGGCGAGTATCTGCCTGAATGGCGAGGGACACCTCTGTACAAGATAAAAAGGGATACTCACGTAAAATCAGTCTCAGGTTAAACATACTAACCTGAGATTTCGCCTCGAGTAATAGCGGGCGTACGCAAAAAAAAAAAAAAAAAAAAAAACCCCCATTAAATCCGACGAATCGCATCAGAAACACATCCAATCATCTAGCAAACGTAAGCTCGAACCACAAAGGACTTGTTATACGTGATATCTTTATACTATAACAACAAAACAATTTGTGCGCGAAATCTCAGAACTTGTTGTTTGTATTTTAAATACCGAAGAAGCATAATTAAATACAAAACACTCCCTGACACCGAAATCAGACTAAGCAAAAATTCAAGGTCTTTTTCACGTCGGACCTTTCCTTCTCACCACTCCCTCAATCCTCAGGCTGTACAAAAGATACTATCACATATGATGTCCGAAATTGAGAATGAGAAAGACCGAGCGTTGAGGATGCGCGAGAAGGCGAAACTGGTGCCAGAAATATCAATTAAGTTTCCAGTTTCCCCGCCAAACAATGACGCAAGACACAACAGGCTTGCCATAACGTGTTTCTGGTACTTTCCGCAAGCTACTAAAAAATCACGTTAGATATCAGCCCGCGTCTCATCATTGTGACTACCATCAGCGCAATCATCATCAGCATCATTATTTTAAACGAACAAGAAGAATAGTGGAAGTCGGCCAGAAAATAGTAAATCATTCATGAATGCCGGGACTGATTACACCGGTAGACAGGTATGTCTGCAAAATGCAAATAAGTGGAAGCAGGTCAATTAGATATGCAAATAAGTAGAAGCAGGTCAATTAGATATTCGACTGAGACTTAATTGGGGACTGGTGATTATTGTCCGTTGCATTCGCCTGTTAACACAAACTTAACTTGCGTAGTACTGAAATGGTTGGTTGTCGAGTGCAATGATTTGTGCCTGAACTACAATTAACAAGGTACATATATCTCACAAAATGATACTATACACTTTATGCACATATGTACTCATCACTCCTCACTGCTCCATTCGGAGTCTGGGATTACCTCTACTTTTGCTTTCCTGAGCGAATTAGCATAGAGCAAACATCAGTGCTTGCTGCAGTGGTTTATGAACATACTATTTTCATATGTTGAGGTTGCCAGCTTCCTACGCTTTGTATCACCACTTAGCAAGTATACAGTAGACCTGTCAAATTCACATTGTAAAATAAATGTTCACAACTTACCCCAAATAACTTGGGAGCACAATTTCCTGGCACAGTAGAATGGACACAGCACTTTGATTAGCTGCTTCGAACCTTTGGTCTGGGGTAGTTTCAGAATCCCTCTTATGACTTTTACTTCTGATTCCTTAAGTTTCCAGTATTAGTATTTAAAATTGCGGGTTCTCTTTTAAGTTATAAAGACGCCCAAATACTTCGATCTGTCACTTTTAATTTAGGAATTCTTTGTCCGATCCTTCTCTCTGGCTACTGGGAGTTGTTACTTGTCGTTGTTGAAAATGCAATCTTGTTTGTGTATCCGTCTTCGCTAGATTATATTTCCATTTCTCAGTCCCAGATTGGTATTTCCGACCAGCTTTCCGATGAGAGCTAAAGTTTATTTCAGGCTCTCGATTTAGACCAATCCTGTCTCTTTAGAACTATGACAAAATCTGTGAAAATAAATGACATTAAATACCCTAATTATAACCGACAATTAGGGTGAACAGTGTTGACCAAGATGGTGGACGAGCGAAGGCAATGACGTTCATTTGTTACAAGCCCTCTCTCCACCCATCACCTTTAAATTAAAAAAAGATACCCAGTCAAATAGACACTATCAAAAGAGCACCGGGTCAAATAGACACAGTAAAAAGGGTGTTGGTCAAATAGATACGATCAAAAGGACACCCAGTCAGACAGACACAGTGAAAAGGACGCCGGTCAATCAGACACGATCAAAAGAACACCCGGTCAGACAGACACGGTGAAAAGGACACCCGATCAAATTGGATTGATCAAAAGGACACCCGGTCAGATAGACGCAGTGAAAAGGACGCCGGTCAGACAGACACGATCAAAAGGACACTCAGTTAAACAGATGAAACAACAGGGACGCCCCATCTAATAGACACCTTGTCAAAAGGACATGTTAAAATCGACACTAGATTTGACAGACATGCAGTTAAATAATATAAATTCAATGTGTGTGTGTGAGTGAGAGTGTGAGTGTGTGTGTGCGTGCGTGCGTGCGTGTGTGTGTGTGTGTGTGTGTGTGTGTGTGTGTTACAGAGCTAAGATATAGTTATGTATGCTTTCTGTTTTAGTTTTATCGCATTTGTTTGCATAAAGTCTAGGGTAAAAGTTTACTGCAGTAATAGGAAATTATACAGAGCATTACAACAGCTGATAATGTTTGTGTTTTCTTTTTTGTTTTCAATAATATTTGTTCTTTTAATTGTAAACGTTCGTGTTCAGATCACCTGTCGTATTCGCGTCGAAAGTGGGCTGTAATGGATCCCCAACGTCTTCTGTCTCTTGTCTTAACGGTACACTGTGATAGACTCATCCCTGTCCATCTTTTGGCGTTATTTGCCCACTTATATAACTGTCATCTTAAAAGCTGACTTTCAAGTTTTCCTTCCAATATGGTCTTCAGTAGCGTTTTATGTCATTTTATATGACCAAAATATGCTATCTATTTGATCTCATTTATTATTTCAGTTGTTTTATTCCTAGCTTTTCTATAATATTTTTATTTTCTTCTCTATCAATGAGATTCACCTCATTCTTCAATATCCTGGACGGAAAGAGGTGAAGATAAATATATATATGTGTGTGTGTGTGTGTGTGTGTGTGTGTGTGTGTGTGTGTGTGTGTGTGTGTGTGTGTGTGTGTGTGTGTGTGTGTGTGTGTGTGTGTGTGTTTTTTTTTTTTTTTTTTTTTTTAAATTATCGAGACATACACTTTCTGATTTGTTCCTTCTTGTATTTACGATGTTACTGTCCACATAGTTCAAGCTGTGCACTTCTTCAATCATCCGACCATTGATCTTTATCGAATCTGTTTGCCTGTCAATTATTCTCAAATCCTTTGCTGTATTTAAACGGATACTTAGCTCTGTTGTTGCTGCTTCCACCGTTAGTCTGTTTGTCTTTTCCTGCATGGCTTACTGTTTGTGTGATAGAGGACATCGGTCGTCTGCAAAATCAAGATCGACCAGCAGATTGTCAAATGTCAAGTAAACAAACGAAAAAAAGGTATGGAGTCAGTTTTGCCATTGAACAATACTGCGAAAACACCGGATGTTTCGGGGTTTGCCATTCGTCAGCCGCAGTCACAAACAGGAAGCAAAGACAAACAATATAGACAGGTAAAGAGAAAAAGACAAAAGACCGTGCAAACACAGAAAAATAAATGAACAAAAGAAAAACAGATAAGATCAGCTACCTTGAAAGATGTAGAACAGAAATGAACAACACAGGTAACCTAAGAAAAATTACAATATATAAGCAAGCAAAAATAGAAAACAAACGTGAAAAAAATATCAACCCAAAGAATGCATGTCTTTGCCACCTGTTGGTAACTATAGCTGAAGGAGGATAAACCCAGAAACGCCCCGTTATTTAATAGTATCGTTCAACTGTACAACTTACACCGTACCTAGTTTGTTTGTTTTCAATTTATCTTCTAGTTTTAGAGCAGCCCCCTTCATTATTTAAACATATTCTCAAATGTCAACTAATTACTGGACAAAAGTTAAGGGCCGCCATTCAGTTTAGACAAGGTTTATATAATTCTTCGTGAGCAGGGTCGATTTTCCAAATGTCCGGTAGCTTGAAATCTCTCAAGAAGTCTCTGAATGGTAGAGTGGGACACTGCTAAACGTCTTGCAACATGACGAACAGATTGACCATTCTGAATCCATGCCATGGCTCGACCACGGTCTACAGTGCTGAGACTTCTCCTTGGTGGAATGGCTAATGCAGTGATCATTTCGACCATTTGTCATACTGATTTATTGCATACCAACGGTGAACACTCTTTACCGATGATCATTTTTCACGTGCATTCAAATTCAACTCACTTTTTCACCTTTTGTACTAGTGGGGCGTGTTGCAAAAACTACGAGTTTTTGCAGCAACAATGGCAATTTTCACGTGCGGGTTGAAGTGACCCAGTTTTTGGACATTAAAAAAAAATTAACCTAGTGCACACAGAAATGTATACACATTTCTCTGAGCTCAGTTTTAATGACATTTTCACTTGCCTTTACAGTTTGCCAATCAATTATATAAACCTTGTCTAAACTGAATGGTGGCCCTTAACTTTTGTCCAGTAGTATATATTCCGGGTTTCTTTCTTTCTGCGGGTTTCTTTCTTTCTGCTGTCTGTCTCATCAACCAGCCCATAACCATGAGATGATCATTAGTGAAAGTCCATATCCTTGACTGACCGTACTGTCTACTGTAAAGGGTTCTGACAATTTACCTTTGTGGACAGTTTCGCAGATTGGCTCTTCATAATAAAAGTCTTGCACAATACAATTATAATACGTTTGACAGAGGTCCTTTAATGACAAATATTGTCCTGGTCACAATGCCGTCTATTCTAACAATTTCATTCATTAATTCATTTGCCTTTGCACTCCTTATGAAGCATGGAGCCACCACTACAGTTGGTCCCCTTGAGTGAAGCCTGCACCAGACATTCTTATGTCCTTACAGTAGTCTTTTATGTAGCACTGTCTTTTACATGATGAGGTTGCCTTCCCCCATGCATAACCTCCCATTAGTCACCTCGTAAGACATGTCTATTATGTCATACGGTTTCTCAAAGTCCACAAAACTGAGGTTACATGTGTTTGAATGTCAATCTGATGATTTAGAGAACAGCCAGATTGTTCCTCCCAGAATATTTCATCTGCGGCATCTTTTATACGGTTTAGCATCACACAGATCAAAATGTTTCCGACCAATGCCGGAGTTTTTATATCTCTCCAGTTCCTACAGTAGGCAATTGGACTTTCTTGAGCAGTTTAAATATCCAGCCTTCCCTCCAGCCCAGAATGACACAGACGGTTACACGGTGTTACCACGTCAACAAACATTTTTTTTTCCACAAGTTCCATAAGACATGCAACAAAGGTCGCAATACTTTATACAGCAGATTGTAGAAGGACATGAGTAATAAAGATCAGCAGTGTTTGGGTTTAAGTAACCGATGTGTGAACACAAACACAACATACAGGGAAACCCGCAGCCTGTGTGTATTAAACAGTTAACGAAAATATGTAAATGGTAGGCCTTGTAACACAGAAAGAAAGAAACAACGAACGAAGACATTAGACACCAGGATAGTAAGAAAAGTGATACGACACTCAGCGGATTCGAACCAGGGACCCACCGAACAGCGCCACTACCTCGCTGCGACAGTGAACCGTGACAGGACAAATGGCGGATGGCTCAATGGAATCTAGATAAAGAAGTTATCTGGGAATACTGAATAAGTAGCCGTTGACCAAAACAGGGGGTTTTCACTGAGGGCGATGAATAGCTGGGAGGAGGGGAGAAATATTATCTTTAGAAATATAACTACAGGTAAAGCTTTATGTGGTAACAGCCGACGAGATGGAGGTATCTTACTCAATCCCCGATCACTTGCAGGTTGACTTGTTAGTCAAAAGCTATCGAAGATTTCCGTACGCAATCCGACGGAAGGTAAGGGAAAACTATCGTCGTATTGTCCCTTGTCTTATTGTCAGGACTCAAAACTGCTTGAGGGGTTTATACGTCAAAACAACAAAACTAATTATATCACCAGCAAAACTAACTGTAAAGAAGAAATTGATGATAAACGACAGTTCATAAATGATCGACACATGTTTTTTGGGAGTTAAGATGGGGCGTTCCGTTCAACATGTATAAAAGATCCATAGGTTATATTAGGGCGCATGTCAAGTATAAAACACCTAGTGATCTGCCTTGTTTGACTGGTGGACACAAGACGAAAGAATAAATGTTATACTTCACTTCTAGTGCCAACACCAATAAATGAAATGAGCAAGGTAGCAAAGCTAGAATCCATGGGTGACGGAAGAGTACAAAGGGGGGCCAGAACAATCTAAAAGGCTGACAAACCACTCAATCAATGACACATTCCAAGGATATGGTCGGGGTAGATTCAACAGAAGCTGCTATGCATAACAAGCAAAAGAGGTCTACCCCCCCCCCCCCCCCCCCACCCCACCCCTGTACCAGACCTTGTACAGACAAAGACAAATCCCGTAACGACTACTACCTATTTACAGCTAGATAGACTTGAGCATGACGCTACCAGCTTTCGATCTAGGAACCCAGTAACTGTGCGGCGAAGGAAAAGCACTCTTACCTCTTAAGCAATCGGACATTCGAGTATAGGTGATTGAAAGTCGCTTAAAATATTTCAAATGTTATACTCTCAACTGTATCTATTGGATGTACACGAAACAAATGTAAAAGCTAAGGAACTACAGCTGCCATTTGACTAACATGTTTTTAAAATCCTTTTTTTTTTCCGGAAACAAAATAACAATAGAATAACATTTCAAATAAACGAATTTTACAACAGAACAGTAAAAAAAAGGGCTGCCCGCTATGAAGTCTTGTGTTGACCATAGTCTGGATCTCACACTCAACAGAAATGTTCATGTGAACTAGCACTTTATCTAATAAAATGACACTCATTTCTCTTTTATCCTGAAGTCTGTTTCATATCAATTAGTTGGATAGAAGTGAAGAAATAACAGTTTAAAAATAGAAACGGACTTTTCAATCATCATTATAGTAAGATGTATACAACATATTTTGGTTAACCCCGCCGTCTGCTCATTATCACACTGTATTCACAACTTAATCTTGTCATAACATGTCCCCTGCTTATACAATTTTCATAAATGCATTTTAAACATTAAACTGTACGATTTATTCCACACACAGTCTCCCTAGCTGCTTCTGTCTTATAGCCCCTATAAATCTTAACGTCTCTTTCCCAAATCCATTTTCCCTGCACAGTAGATAAAAGGCTAGTCCATAAGCATAACAGCATCTGACAATGTTAAATAAGGTTACAATGGGGTTAAAGCCAAGCTCATATCTTTCAGCCACGTCATTGGCCAATCTTTTGTATGCACGTGACTTGTGTGCCAAACTGAATTTACAGCACAAAAAGTGCACTTGGCTGCCATTTTGTTAGCTATGTAGGTCAGATTGGCAGAGTGGTTAGTGTGCTAGCCTCTCGCGACAAAGCTACCGGGTTCAAAACACGGCGTGACGCTCCAGATTACCCAGCCGTAACTGGGTATTTGACCCTGCTCTTGAGTTAAGAAAGGCAACGACAGCGAGGAAGGGACTGGTTAAACCACCTCTCAAAGCTGGACCTAAAATAGTGAATCTCTAACACTTCACTCCCCTACAGCAGTGTGAGGAGTTACTGTGATTTGATTTGCAACAGGCCCCATGTCTCTTCTCCTTGCATTATTTACGTTTTTTCTAGGAGGGATTAAATGTAATCCACCCCAGGTTTCTTGTCTTTGTAGTATTTTCCGTTTTTTTTTTTTCAGAAGGAGGGGATTACGGTGGGATTTGTATCTTATCCGTTTTTTCCCCTTCTCTGTGAATAATAATGGTGTTTGGTCTTTTTCTGTAGATAATTAATTACGTTTTCAAAAGGGACGGTAGGCTTTATATGCTAGACTTGCATCAGTTTTCTTTCCCATGAAGAAATGGCGTTCATGTAGGAATTTCTAGTGTAACATAATGGCGGGGCATTTTATTTCTGTAGCAGTGAGTGCGTCCGTAATTATTAGGAGGGGTAAATTCTAAGACGGGGAAAAGTCCACGAAATCCCCATCTACTCACGCAAAAGTTGGGGGTAGGGGTGATTTAAGAGCGTAGCTCAGTAAGTAATGGAAATACTCCGGTTACTCTTACGTTCTAAATTTAGCTTATGACCTGCGGGCTAATTTTAGATTTTGCGGCATGATGATTGGAACAGAGAGTGACCCGATAAAGAAAAAGCCATGCAATGACTCACTTTTGGCGTGGGTCGGCCTCAGGTTTCTGTAATAAATACTCGCGTTTAATAATGCAGAATTCTCTCTGATTTTAAAACTTCAAGCCGTGAAAATCAACGCCTGTATTTAATATACAGAGTTCGTCTGCTCTACGGAGATATTCGACTTTGGTAAATATATAGTTAATTAAGCTAATATAGTCTGTAAGATTGTAGCAGGATTTTTTGTATCGTTGTTATTCTAGGAGTAAAGTTAATTCGAAGTAGAAGGGCCATCAAATGCTATCTATTAGAACTAATAATATAACTAGAAAGCGCATGTAGGTATTTTATGCAGTGAGTATTGAATTCTGATAGTTTTCTCAGAGTAGATCCTCGGACATAATTGGGTATTGTAATTCATTGAGTTATTACTGTTATATTGTCAGAAGACAGGGGTAATTACGATTTCCTTGACTAGTGATCTATAAATATTGCAGCGTAAAATACGCTCGTGAAATTAATTGTATAAGTTAGCAGGCTATAACCTACTGTAATCGTGAGGTACGATTGATGTAACTTCACGGTGATTTTTAAGGATTGCGAGCGGGTGTACGTGAGTGCTAGCTGTGTACTTTTCTAGCGGGCTAATTTGATAACGTAGGGGCAGGAACAGGGGAGATAGGGGTGTAGGTATTTTCTTGGATAGGATTTCAGTTCCTTAAGATATATATATATATATATATATATATATATATATATATATATATATATATATATATATATATATATATATATATATATATATATATATATATATATATATATATATATATATATATATATATATAACTAATTTTATATGAATAAGGTGTACATAATATTACCGGAATAGGGATGAAGACTTCCCAATATTGGATTTATAACGTTAGCAGAGTAAATACGCTAGGTATTTGTGTGCGTTATTTAAGTGTTATTTAAGTGTGTGTAGATTTCCTGCGGGCTATGTTGGGTAACGCTGTTGAATAAGAGAAAGGGAATTTAACTGTTCTGATAGAGCATAGGTAATTGTGTATTTACTACGTGTGGGTAAATCATACTTTTTGAAGTCAGCAGTTACGGGTCTAAATGGGATTTAATTAGTCCTAAAATATAAATATATATTTATAGTGGTGAAATTCATGGAGTCGGGAGGTTATTCTCTAGAGAAGTCTATTTTATTTTGGTTTAGCGAGGACTCACCTCGATCACTGTTAAATAAGTAGGGCTAGGCATTTTACCGGCGATAGGGTTCGTTCAGTGGTTGAAATGTTGTGACGGCTGACTGGGAAGCCGGCATGTACGAGATTAACAGCTGAGTCTGCAGATAGGGGTTTTCCGATAGGACAGTATTTGAGGGGAAGTGGGGGTAGGAATAGTGTTTAGCGCTGGCGCAGAAATAGAGCAGAGGAGCTGTATTGATTAAAGGGAGAGGTATCGAATTATGGGAGTTAAGTGTTAAAGATTTGGGAGTTAAGTGTTAAAGATATGAAATATTTGATGTGTGGTATATCTGTAGTTATTGTTTGTTCCGCAGCAAATATTTTCACGGCTGGCAGCTAGGGCGTCAGTTTGTCCTACAGCTTGCCAGAAGTCGTCGGCCTTCTCAGGAGAAGAAGAGTCAAGGCAGCGCCAGAAGAGAAAGAGGAGTGGTGACGCGACGGTCACCGGCGCAAATTCTGTTTGCACCAGGAAGAGAGAGAGCAGGGCGCTGGAAGCGAAGCCTTCTTCAGAAAGAACGGATTTCTTAACAAATCCTGAGCGCTACGCTCATATATGCACACACTGAACCTAGGCGCAAGGCCTAGAGGTGTCGTGAAATTCGGTCATAATAAAACCGACGGCCCTAAACCAAAAGAGGGGTAACCGGGCTTGCGAATTAAGATTCGTCATTTGTGAAGCAGCGATAGTCCAAGTCACGTATCCAGTCAACCAACCCCAGTCATCAGATACAACAGTCGGTTAGAGGAAAAAGGGTCACAATACCTCTTAACTGCACTAGATAGAGAAAGAAGGAGAGTAGTGGAGGAGTCTCTCAGTAGAAACCAGGAGTGTCATACAGACACTGAACAAAGATAGAATTCAGCAATTCGTCGGTTAGTTTGTGTAGGAGGTGATAAAAAGTTCTTTCGGTGGACATAGTGTTAGCTAGTGAAGGGTAATTTGCCTAAAGCGGAGAAGCTGTGTAGACTCTTCATTTTAGTGACGTCTGCAGACAGACAGACAGTAGGATTTAGATTGTGGTTACATAATATCGGGTTGATTAGGAGTAAGGCGGATCCGATGTTAGAGATCCCACTAACCAGGTTATTGTATTTATTACCTTTCTTCTTTACAGGTTGAGGGTAGGGCGACTTTGTGGGGTTACCATACGTAATCACTTGAATTGATTATTGTGTTCTTTTCAGGGGTGCGAACACGCACTTTATTTTATTTTAGTATGTTATATGAATTTTGTTGTGTAAATAAAACTATTTTAATTTTAGTCAGGATCAGTCACTTACTTTAAACTATACGTTACCTATATGTTGTCTGTATAGTGGTGCCTGTGGTATTTAGTCAAACCTTATCCCGTCTTGGTAATTAGAGGTGTTGAGGTTATAGCAACACAATACGTCACAACTGGCAAGGGAGAGTCAATCTAGGTTCTCGCCCCTTGACGCCAATAGCCTCATCTTCCACAGCCACTGTCATTTTCATCTAAAATCTATCTTCTTAGACTTTCTTCCCACTAGTGTCTTGTCACTATATGTAGGCAGCCTCTAGTCTTAAATCCACTTCGTGACAAGCAGTATCAGCTATGTGACTACCTTGTATATAAGGTGTACAGTCATTTTCTAAACGCACCGTAAAAACGTACGTACTACTAGCCACCTCCATAACCAGTGGCAGTAAAATTCACATTGTCTTTCTTAGAACTCAGGGAAAAAACTTTCTACAACAGATATTCGTAACATACTTTTCCCCGTGGACACTCTTGTTACAGCTGATTGAGACAGCACAGAAAGCACGCGGCAGATGTACCAGTCAGAAGTACACTACAGGGACCGTTAAGTCTGACAAGAATTAGCCCAAGCCGTTACCAGGAACTGTTATTATTGTCAGTTCTATTTAACAAAGTACGCGTTGTATCTCCTTGCGCATGGCTGAAAGTTCCCGTTGTACCGTACTTGTCTGCGAGAAACATGACTGCTTATATCAAAGGTTCCCAAATTTGTCCTCCAACGTCCCCCATTGGTCTAGAAAGTGTTTAATCTTTTCAAACACCTCTACAGACACACCTTCTCTTCCCCCACTCAAGGAAATGCAAATCTGTATCAAACGAATAACTCCCCCGCCAAAACACGGCGGAAATAATTGTGTTGTGTTTTTTCTGCTGCCTGTCCTCATGAAAGGAATTAACTCTCCTGTGGTCATTCATGTTAAGCTATAGTGCAACATGTTTACAATGGCATTGAGAGAAGTGACAAAAAAACTGCCAATGGACCGAACTTGACTAAATTATTAACAGCTATTTTATCACAACATGTTTTATTTTCTTTTAACATCTTTCCTTGGTACTTATTAAAAAACACAAAACAAATAATTCAACAACAAAAATTACTACAACTCCGTCTCCAAATCATTATTTAAATTTTAAGGTATAAACTTCAGCGACTAAGTCGACCGAGTTACTGCCAGTGTTAACGTTCTCCCTTCATCATCTACTGCTAAATATAAATGTAAGTTACTTTATTCATGTCCACCCGAAATGCAAATGGGGAACATTCTTGAAATTGTGTCCAGTATCAAACATCCGCCATTTTTAAGGATGGTAATTAAATGCGCGTTGTTTCAACTAGCGCGCTATTCAGTTCACCGCCCGACAAAAGTGCCATGAAAAAAGACTGCAACTTTAGTGGGAAACGATGTAACATAATAACGTTACTTAGGGAGGGATAAGACAGTACTTAATATATTTACGATGAGGTAAGAGAAAGTAAGTAATGAATCTTACTAGGACAAAAGACAAAGATAAATTACCAACGTTACATCCATATGGCCTTCGCCTGGGACAAACGAACGAAAACATAAGGGAAAGAAAGTGAGAACATCTTGAAATGCAAGAAAACAAAATGCAAGGACATTAAATAAATATGATACCATTCGTGGACTAATGTGGCTGATGTCGCTACGATATGGAAGCAAGATGGCTGCTGCATCCGGGCATGACAAATACTTGTAAGATTTAAAAAAGAATTCGGCTGCATCGCAGCGGATTTTTAAATGCTAGACATAAAATCAGTGTCTGGATATTTAAACCTTTCTTCAATTAATAAACAAACAAAACAACAAAATATACAAAGTGATCAAACGAAGAACTGTTCAGACTCCTCCTATGTGGTTTTCTAACTTCGATGTCGCTTTCAACAATGAATATTCAGTCTTGAAATATTAACACTACTATATAATATTAATACTAGCCAATAGGATAGTATGGCGCTCTCTCTTTCAAACCTCTACACCTCACGGTAGAAGTGGAACGACTACGTAAGTAAGTAAGAAATATTAACACTATTTCTGAACTTAATGAGTTTCTGAATATGAAAGAAAAGCACTGGGTTTCCCTGAAACATTATCTGTGGGTTGCGTTTTTGTTCATCTTTGTATTACAAAGAACATTAATGTGATGTTAGATATTATTGGCAAGAAGCATAAGATATTTAATAAGAGCCTTGCGGTTGATGATCTGCTGACGATAATGATGATAACAGGCTGACTGTTTTCTCTGGCTCAGATCAACCCATTTACATATTTATAGTCAGTTTCTTATCTTGCTTTGCATCTGCTCTTATGTAGCTGAAAACTAGGTAGGTTGATGGGAGAAGCAGAATGAGGAGCTAACGTTGGACATGACACACATTTAGAAAACATGTTGATAGCACCAATAAGGCAGTCCTTATTCTGAAATCACCGGCATAAAAGAAGCAGAAGACAGACAAACACGTGAAGAACGGAACTCATGAAATGGATAAATAAGACATGGACAGATCTTGAGCGGACGGCACACAGCAAGATCCATTTAGTTAAAGGCTTATGCTTCTTGGAGCTGAAAGAGATATGAATGAATGACGTTGATGGAAAAGTCAGAACAAGTAACTGTCCTGCCTTACAAAGTAACCAGAGAGGACAATTTACATTTCGGTTGAGTCCGGCAGTTTTTGGATTTCCGTCTGGCGTCCGTGGCTATGGAATGACTACACGGCATAAATTGTTATTTTGTTCTGTTTATATATCTACTTGTACTGAATACCTCTTTTTCCTTCTTCTTTGAAATTAGCTTGGAACAGGATTATATAACAAAAAATCTACTTTCTAAGTTTCTCGAATACTGTACTGTTAATATAATACAACACTATATCGTCCCTGTCTGCAGAGCGTCTCGTAATCGTATGACATCATATTATCTGGTACCTTTTCAGGTTTCTCTCAAGGTCTGTTCCCCATAAGTGTTTGGGTCTGTCTCTTTTTTTTTTTTTTAACCTTTGGAGATTCACGAACAAGGACTGCCATGTAATATATATATATAGGTCATATGGCAGTTAACAATTTTAAGTCCCAAGACACCTTCCTAAAAAGTCTAGAAACAAAGCACTTCTCCTTCCCCACCCACTTGCTAATCTATTTTTAAGCATCTCTTTCACAGTTGTTTTGGCTAGAATTTTACAAAATCAGTATCGAAAGAGATTTTTTTTTTTAAAGCACCGTCGAACAGAACAAGATGGGATTACTTAATTTCACCAACAGCTGCCGCGAGCACTTGTCAACGCAGAGCGCGGAGTACTACTAATTTTCACACGGCATATTTTTCAAATAGAATTCCTTTCCTATACGCAGACTTCAATTTTTTTCCAGAACAGATAGAAAATTTTATTCCCGCAAAAAGCGTAATGTCATTGAGTGTGGGCGTTGCTCTTTCTGGCTTCCGACCGATATCTCTTATTCCTGCAACACTTCTTTTGTGCGACCTGGCTTGGTAATTATGTTTCTGATTTTCAATGGTGAGAGCCGACAGATACGCGAAATGAACTGCTTTTAAAAGAATGCTAGTCTCTGAAAATTAATGCCAACTATCTGACCAACAACAAAGACCTGGTTGAGTAAAGACTAAGATGACAATATCAACAAGTAGCTGGGAGTGTGGACAATGGTAGTCAACTGACTTTTTATGACTTGTTTTTCAGTCCACTCTTGCCGTAAAGAATAGTGTACAGGTCAAGTTTGCGTTCTTGTGTCAAGTGTGTCGTACTAGCTGCCGTAAGCCCGTGTTTTGGGTGGATTTCTGTAATGGTGTCTATCATTCTGTCTCTTAGTCTCCCTCTGCCCTAAAAACGGATATTCAACTGTTGTAGGTGTGAAACGGTAATTGCTCCATTCTCACGAGATGGACAAACCACATAATTTTCTGTGTGTCTATATACTTGATGCAGGATGTAGTTCTTACAATATTTGATGTCATAATGTATCACTCTGTCTCTCCTCGTAATATTCATGGCTTTTCTTAAGCATCTCTTCTCACAAGATATGATTTTCCTTTCCTATGCTCTGGTCAGGAACCATGTTTGACACCGATAGCAAACAGCAAGCAATCTTCACCACAACGGGAAAAGAGTTAGGTAGTTTGCAGACTCTCACGTCCAGCGTGTAATAAAACTGTCTTCCTCTATGCCAGGGCTTCTTTAAATGTGGTCCGCGGACACCGTGAATGGCTTCTAGGTGGTATGTGTATATAACCTAAAATTTAAAATGTACAATTTTTTAAGTATGCGTTTATGTGCATTTTATCTAAGAAGTGGTCGGTAGCCTAATAGGTCAATCAAGGGGGTCATGTGACAAAAATGTTAAGAAGCCCTGCTCAGGGTTGCCAATTTGGTTTTTTGACGCTTAATTCCACAAATATGGCTTTTTTTTTTTTTTTGGTGCTTAGCGTCAAAAAATTCGTTTGATTTTTGGCGTTTCTCTGGCTTTTTTTTTATAACAGTGGTTGGAGTCGAAAAATTCGTTTGGCTTATTTTGGCGGTTTTTTTTTTTTTTTTTTGCTTTTTAAAACAATTGGTTGGCGACAAAAACAAATCGTTTGGTTTTTTTTATTTTTTTACATGCTAAAATTGCTTGTACTGAAAGACGTATGCGTGTATTTAATTATATCAAAGAAATACAAAACATAACAAATGAAGCTAATATAAATTGCTACCATTATCTTCGGTCATACAGACATCAAGGCTACAGTTTTCATCCCCTTAGATAATATGACCTACTGCTGACCTACTGATTATTAGCATTTTTTATATCTGGTTGTGAACGGGGAGGTATGTTTTTGTGGCAGTATAGCCACAAAAGCGACCAGGTCTTACAAACTACATCGGTCTTGCAACGGATGGTGAGATTCCATGGTTGGTTGTAATAACTCAGTGTGGTCTAGATTGAAAGATGTGTTCTCTTTGTGTGCATTCCCTCAGCGAGAGATACTTTTCAAGACCTGTCAAAACTGAGCCCTGTGATCATTTCGAACAAGGCTTCAAGGCCCCCGTTTTCAGAGTTACCTTTTATACACATTGCAGAAAATAACACCATCACATTAGAAGAGCTATACAGAAAAATAACTTTTGTTGATTGGAGATAAGAACCACAATTTAAGAAAGATGGACTCCCCACAGAACATGAACTGTTTTGGATTGGTGTGGGACCTAAGACGCGTCAACAGTGAGGAATGCAGTTAGCGACCCATAGCTTGACTGCTTGCGTCAGGGTCAGTGAACCAGAGCTGACCAAGACCCTACTCCACCTCCAAGTGGTGGTCCTGGAAACAGGCTGCATCACTGCAGTCTGGCTGAGTGAGTAGGGATCGAAGAGGGAAGGCTAACCCGGTCCCAAAAATGCTGTGCTGAAGTCGGATGTGTCGGCCGAAAGGCGCAAATATCGCAACTTCGCTGTAAACGGACACAACGCAACCAACGTCCTTTTCAGGACGAAGAAGAAGAAGAAGAAGGATTGGTGTACTCCAACATAAGACATTTCAAGAGCTCGCCGCATGTGTCCTTACGTGTCTAATAACCCCAGTGAGTAACGCTGTAGTCGAGAGGATATTCTCTCTTGTACCATCAGTTAAGATAAAAGCATGAAACAAAATGCAGCTGCATCTGCTTGACGCTATTGTAAGAATCAGATCTAATCTGTTGTTTTCGAATAAATGTTGTAAGGACTTCACTACATCGTCAACAATGTTAAAAGACTATTCTTCTAACAAAGTATATGGCGAATGTTCCAGCTGGGATGTCACTGATGACCTCGATCTGGGGCTTTTTTTGTGATGTGAGTATGAATAATCTATTTACATAGTTTGGCTTCTTTTTTTTTTTTTAAAGTGTTTGGCTTTTTTTATACAATCTTCATCTGGCAACCTTGGCCCTGCTCTAGGGCTCAGAAACTTGGCATGCTGCCAGGACTATAACGTTCCAACTCCAGACATTCACGAACAGATGTCTCCATTGTATCCTCCAATCAAATAGCCAGATGTAATATCAAACGAAGACTATTGGGATATCAGCATCATCATGGCTCATCACTTCGCTCATTATGGATCACGGGACCACCACTGCAGGGAGCTGGAACTAAAGCATTCCTGTGGCCTTCGGCAATTCATTTTAAATCATGAGGTTTCCCGCCACATCCACAATTGTCATATTTGTCGCTTCTAAAGACAGGCCTGTTGTAGCAGCACCTCTTCTTTCTGTGTCTCCTCGGAGACCCCTGAGAACTACACGGATAGTAGTGGAATATTACCATACAAACATCGATAACGCTGAAGATTAACAAGAAACAAGTGATGGAGATGGATATGATACACCCTAAGGAAACAACCAAAATGGTATAACCAGAAATTCCCTTGATTAGAACCACAGTGGAAGAAATGTGTGGGGACAACAGACAGAATAGTGGTACAAAACAACAAAGGCGGAGCTGAAGAACACGACCCAGAATTGACATAAATGGCGAGCAACACCTGCAGACCAGTGCTCCACTTGGAACGATAAAGAATGTGTGATTGATCTTGGAGACGTCTGGAAGGTAGAAGAAAGCGCGGCAACCACAGATTACGAGGAATCTTGAAAGCTAATGTATATTTCTTAGCCAGACGTTAGGTGTGTGTTAATTTTCCATGTATGTGAGTGTAAAGTATACTATTTTTTAAATTATGTATTAATTTTCAGAGAGCTATTTAAATAAGACCAAAGGGCATTTCATGACTCCACGAACATTCATGAATTAATCCCCTTTAGATGTTTGATCCAAAAACGTCTAAAGGTATGCAAATGTACAATTTTAACTGTTTTTCATAAATGGGCGCTTGCACAGAATGGAAGGATTGAAACGGTACGACAAGGTCACCAATGTGGAAGTGATGACAAGAACCAGACTTGTTCCAGTGGAACAAGAGGGACAGAAAACGCTGGTGATGGATATTACGCACACTGATATTGATAGCTGTACTAGGCAGTCCTTGTTCTGGAATGCTCATGGTAAGAAAAGCAGAGGTTTACCGAAGAACACATGGAGAAGACATGGAAAGACGTTGAGCTGATGTCACGTGACAGGAGAACTTGAAGCCCTACTTGGTGAGCTGAAGGATACTGACTGACTGATTAGACTGTAGTTAGGCAATCAAACACTAATAAATAAAACTAATCTGCATTAAACTTAAACTGTCAATGTCTTGTTTGACAAACAAACGTTCAAAAACACTGGCAAACCCGCACATGAGAATCCAGGAAAGTAAGTGAATGAAGGCGAAACGAAATCATTACAGCATTCTCGAATCTTCTAAATGATACAATTTCAAGCTCTGGCAAGCGCAACCTCGAAATGAAAGCAACTAGGAATACAGGGCGGGGCAGAAGAAGGTAGTGGGGTGATGGATGTCTTAAACACAACATGACAGCATGCTAAGCCGCCGTAAATGCAGTGGATCGGAACCAGTAATGCAGTTTAACTGTTACTTGTAATTGTAAACTTACTGGATTTTATGACACTGTTCTATATTGTAATATATCGTACTTTATAGTACTATAATTTTAATCATTTATTTATTTATTTACGGCATAACCAATAGATAAAAGAAAAGATAACCTTTACCTATTCTTCTTCGTCATTTACGAGCTGGACAGAAAGCAAGAGTGAACAAGCCAAAATTCGATTAAAAGTGACGCAGAGATACTGCAACATTTTCTCTGAACGCTTTCACATTTTTAACTGCGAGTAAAAGTTAAAGGTAGTCCCATCACAGATACTGCCGTGGGGGAGTGGTGTTAGAGACTTCATTATACAAGGTCCAGCATCGACAGGGGGGAGGACCAGTTCCCTTCCTTCCTACCTTTTCCTTCCTCAACTCAACAGCAAAGTCAGGTACCTATTTATAGATGCGTAGACTGGAGCGTGCCGACACCGTGAATCAAACCCGGCACCTATGCCGCGAGAAACCAGCGCTCTAACCACTCTGTCAGTCGGCGAGTACCATTAAATAATAATTTTTAAAAAAAAAACCAGAAGCCCACAGCTGAGGGAAAACAAGATATTGACATGTAACGTCATGTACTGTAGTATACAAAAACAATGTTTTTATATGGCTTTTATGTTCAAACAAAAGACTCGATGTATCAGTGTACTACCACAAGCCTCAGCGTACCATCAGAAGACTCGACGTACAAGCGTACCATCCAGTCACATCAAAAGATTCAGCACAGCACCAGAATACGTGACGTATCATCGTATCATCCATGTATCACTGTGACAGACGAACTCAGCTGACCCTGAAGTGTTGGATGATATGATACGACCCTTCGTAACGACCCCTTCGGATAACATCAGTGCCCCCGAATATTGTGGTAACTTTTCGTCAAACGGGAATGCTTCCACCTGGACTCATTAGCTATGCACAACAGAAACGTGGAACTACACGTTTGCTCATTAATATGGGTCTGAGCAGAGTAGACTTATCAACACGTTTGCTGATTTAATATGTGGACAGTTTATCTACCGTACATTCTGGTCATCGCATTGATTTAAAGAGAGGTTAAATCACGCCCACGGATATCTCTTGAGCAATCATATGCAGTTATTTTCATTAACTTGGTCAGTACGCCGGCCCACTGGGGGCGTTGCCAGAATCAAACGAAAGTAGCGGCACACGATAAAACAGGCACTGAGGGATCTCAGGAAAGACTAGCGGCATGCTATCAGAGGCAGTAGTGGTCCCTGAAACGAACGATGCAAGTTTCTTGCCGGCATTTCGCATCTCTGTGTTAACCACAGAACCGATCGCAGTGGACACGAACGGGAGAGACAAAGCGGACGCAGCGAACGGAGATACGGAAAACCAGGGGTGGCATCTCTCCTTAGTCTGGCGGTCAGAACCCCGAAAGTCTCCTGAGATCTAAAAAGGTGTCAAATTCTAACATGTCCCCCCAATCTTGCATTCTAGTTAGATATATACAGACCACGAAGAAAGCCATTTTATCATTCGTTCGCCAGAGATTTAAGATTCACTAGCTATAGTAGAATTCTGCTAGATTTCCATCTGAATTGGTGGCTACATTGGAGTGATTTGTTTTTCTGTGCCCGGTATAATATATTTATTAAAGTGATCAGTGGTCTAGTGCTTTCATTTTATTTCACTGGATTTTGTGTTTATTTAAATCTTTTAAACTAAACTCATCTCAAAAGTTCCAGTGGTAAATTTAATGATATATCTATTATAATATTTCAAAAAAATAATAGATGCTTAAATGCTAAAGTAACTTTTAAAGTAGCGAAGGAATTTATAATTAATAAATTTAGTTAAGTCCTATAGATATAGATGTGTGTTTTAACCATTAGACTTGCGAAGTGTTTTCTTAAATACATAATTAAATACGCGAGTGTATATAAATAGTCTAAACGGTAAATTTATCACTTACTTACTTACTTACTTAGTCGTTCCCCTTCTACCGTGAGGTGCAGAGGCTTGGAAGAGAGAGCGCCAGACCACTCTATCAGATGTCTTCCTCCTGGCCTGGTTCCATTCTAGTCCTCGGTCCTTCAAAGACTGTCTAATGCTGTCCTCCCAGCGGACTCTGGGTCGTCCTGGAGGTCTGGATCCCTGGCTCCCTGTTTCCCACGCCTGTCGTGGCAGTCGATCCCCTCCCACCCTGCAGACATGGCCAAACCATCTTAGTTGGAACTGTTCTATTTGGGTCTGCAGCGGATGGGATTTCAGGCCTTGACGGATCGTCTGGTTTCGGACCATGTCTCCCCCTGTCACACCAACCACTTTCCCCAGATACCTCATTTCTGAGGTTTGGATCTGGCCCTTGTGGGCTGCAGTCATTGCCCACGACTCGCATCCACACGTCAAGACTGGGACATAGGTGGAGCGGTATACAGCCATCTTCGTTTTCTTACCAACCTCTTTCTTGCTGAGGAATCCACGATTTATGGCCTGAAAAAGTCTCCCAGCCGCTGCTTCCCGAGTGGCCAACTCTTCTCCGATGCCTCCCCCTCGGTCTACAATAGCTCCGAGACATTCAAAGCGGTCGACCTGCTCCAGGACCTGTTCTCCCAACTTAATCTGATGTTTTCTTTCTTCTCGTGATATCACCATGGATTTTGTTTTAGAGCTGCCCATGACGATCCCTCTCCTCTCCAGCCCCTCCTTCCAGACCTGCAGGTTGGACTGGAGATGTGCCTCCGATCCAGCAACCGAGGCAACATCATCAGCAAATGCCAGCTCCGAAATACAGACCCGTCCCATCCTCCAGCACCCCACCGAACACTTTCCTGCTCTCTCCATACATGCCTTGACGACACCGCCCATAAGGAGCATGAAGAGGCAAGGTGATAGGACATCACCCTGTCCCACACCAGCGGTGGTCCTGAACCCCTCTGACCCATGGTCCGCTGTCCTCATATAATTTCCGCAAGACCTGCAGAAGCTCTGTACAGCATGAACCAGAGGCGCTGGAATATTCTTCCCTGCCAAACAGTCCCAAAGTTTGCTCCAGGGGACCCTGTCAAACGCCTTTTCCAGATCTATGAAACAAAGATGGATCTCACTCTTATACTCAAGGGCCTTTTCACTCAGCTGTCTGAGTGTGAAGATTAGGTCTTGAGTACTTCGGTTTGCTCGGAATCTGCACTGGACCTCATCCAATTGTGGCTCAGCTAGGCGTTGGAGTCTCTGCTCTAGGATTCTAGAGCAGATTTTACCAGGGACACTGAGAAGGGATATGCCTCTATGGTTTCCACATTGTCGATTGTCACCCTTTTTGAAATTGGTGTTATGATGGCAATCTCCCAATCCTTTGGTATGGTCTTGTTGCACCATGCTGCCTGTAGGACCTTTAAGAGTAATAGGTCGCCTGATGCTCCCATGTACTTAACCATTTCTGGTGTTATACCATCATGCCCTGCTGCTTTGCCCATCTTGATTTTCTCTAGTGCTGCCCTCAGTTCTTCCGTCTTTATGTCATCTTCACCATCATTGGTTTTCTCTTCTGTGCTAGTGGTTATCATTTCTGATGCTTCACCATGCTCACCATCCAGGAGTTCTGAGAAATATTCTTTCCATCTTTCCATTACTTCCTTCGGGGCAGTAAGCTATTTGCCTTGCTTGTCCTTTATAAATTTGAGAGGGCATTGTTTTTCCTTCCTCATGTTCTTTAGGGTCTTATAGAACAATTTCTGGTTTTCTTGTGCATCTTTTTCTAGCTTTTCTCCAAATTCTTCCCAGGACTTCTGTTTTGCTGCTAGCTCTTTGTTCTTTGCTTCTGTTCTGAGTGTCACATATTCTCTATATTTTTCCATTTGTCCTGTTGTGTTTTTAGCTCCTAAGTATTGTTTCCATGCCATTTTCTTCTCTCTTATTTTCTCTTTGACTTCCTCTGTCCACCAAGGTGTCCCTTTCTCTGGTTCCCAAGTCGGACTTCACCGCATGCTTCTGCAGCAGCTGTCTTTATGATATCCTTGAATTTATTCCAGAGGGTTTCCAAGTCATCAGGTCGTTCTTCTGTGTTGCTCACTGCTGTAGCAATAAGCCCCTGATATCTGGTCTTAATTTCTGGCTCTCTCAGCTTGTAGGTCTTAATGCTCATTTCTCCTGCTCGTTTACTTGGTTTCTTGCGTGATGTTGGGCAGTTCCTAGGCTGAGCAACTTTTTCAGTTGTTCGTTTGATTGTTAGCAGGTAGTGATCACTTCCAATCTCTGGCCCCCTCCAGACTCTTGCATCTCGGACATATCTGAATGAGCATCTCCGAACAATGGCATAGTCGATCACTGACTTCTCATTCTTGGTTGGTTCACATCTAGTGTATGCATGTATGCGCTTATGGGGGAACTTTGTGTTTTTAATGATCAGATTCTGCTCACTGCAGAATCTAAGGAGTCGCTTTCCATTGTCATTGAGAGTATCTTCTCCATATCTTCCG
Source organism: Oreohelix idahoensis (assembly GCA_024509875.1). Lineage (NCBI taxonomy): Eukaryota > Metazoa > Mollusca > Gastropoda > Stylommatophora > Oreohelicidae > Oreohelix > Oreohelix idahoensis. Next base: position 644,138 of record JAMPIV010009342.1, on the reverse strand, counting down.
ATAACTCCACCCCATCTAGCATGGTCATTTCCAACTCTGGCATTAAAATCTCCGAGCATGGTAACTTCATCTAGGCAGTCATCCACTGTCTTTTGAAGCAGCTCGAAGAATTCCTCCTTGACCTCTGCTCTCTCATCCTCATTTGGCCCATACACTATGACCAGGTTGACTATGGTTTCTCCTTCTTTTAGTTTTACAACCATAATGCGCTCCGAGACAAAGTTCCATCCCTTGATACTGTCTTTTTGATTTTGGGCCACAATGCAACCCACGCCCCCTTTAGCTCTTTCAGATATGGGTACACCACTGTAGAGCAACGTGTTGCCATCGAGATCCATGACTCCTTGTCCTTTTTTCTTCGTTTCCGTTATAGCCAGGATTTCTAGTTTTGCTTTCCTCATCTCTTCCACCAGCTCCTCTTCCTTCCCATTTATACTTCTTGTGTTCCAAGTTCCATAAGTCGTAGTCCGTAGTCCGTTCCAGTTCGTCGCCTTTAGAATCAGTCCGGTTTTCTCTCTTGTATTGCTCGTAATCATAGTTTAAGACAAACAGGTGATTGGCCTGTTGTGCTAAATTTATCACGCGTTAGAATATTATTTGATTTTGCAGTATGATTATGTTGTCATGGTTTTTCTATCTTTTTCTATAGAATGATCACATAACCTTTGCGATCCCAGCAAGAAATCATACAGAGTCTTCCACACTCGGTTCTTAAACTTCCAGATATATTGATGAAACATTTTAAATATAATCTTGTGGCGGTCCGATGCGGCCTAGCTATCATAATTACATGAAAGAAAGCCCACCCAAGAACATTTAAATAAACCATCAAATTAAATTACAATCTGTAAGATAGTAATGAAAGAAGAACAGTTGCCAGTAGCGATATTTTACTCATTGCTCTGCTGTGAGAGAGTACATATTTACCTGAACTGTGACTGGGCCTAGTTTTTCCTCACTGGATTTAAAAACATACCGGTCAGTTGCTATCATCACGCATTGAAGGAATTTTACCACCAGCGGCGAAATTAAAGAGACCACTCCATTCTCACCCCTCTATCGAACTGTGACAGTGCCATCCCATAGACTCCTTTTTATATAATAAAACACAAGAACTCTTAGGCTTCACATCCGGCGATAAGTGGGAATATTTGTTATCAGCCAACCTCGCTAAATCTGGGGCTGGACATCAAAGTACCAGACATTTTCATATGTCAAGAGTGTAATTGCTGTTTATATAATTCTATGGAGTGCCTGATGCTACAATCGGTAAGTGAGTGTGAGCATATGAGTGTGGGCCCTCACGAGCGTGCATGAATGACAGGAGATTTAATTTGTGCAAATCATTTGTTAACTTGCCTACCGGTAATACATTTTCTGTATACCCTGCATTGTTCCTTTAAGTGGGATATCTTGTTAACGCTGATTACCCCCCCCCCTTTTCATTTGCTTAGTAAAGGGAAAAACAATTGGGAATAACAGGATTTTTTTCTACCACCCATACCTAATATTGTAACCCCTCTTTCAGAGTAATTAAATTCACTGTTGGGTTACATTACCTATGTTCCTGATAACTGTCTATCTTTGGACTGGGTTTATCTTTGTCTAATACAAGCGGGAAGGGCGTAGTCGATACCAATCTTCTTCACCCCCCCCCCCCCCCCCACCCTGTTAATTGTATTTTCTGTACTTATGATATTTTTCCTGTAACACATGATAATTGTTGTGATTGATTTTAATGTTAATAAACAGCATAAACTTATTTAGTACTGTGTTGGAATACCAAAGCCCAAATTTCCCATATATGTTTAATATAGTTTGTATTCACGTGCGTCTGTGTGTTTGAAGCACCAAATCGGTGTGAGCGCAGGTGTGTGTCTGGAAACTGGCAAATACTTGTTTGACCAGGAGAGTTTGAGGAGAAGATTGAGAGGAACGATTGTCGTAAATAAGTCTGTCCTTACTCTCCCCAGCACTCTGTGAAGCAACTATTTACTTTCTAACCCTTATTATCACTGAGCTTTCACCATCATTCTCCACTCTAAACAGGACCACTATTTCTAAGACTCTTTCTCTCAAAGATTAAATTTACGACAATCATCAAAAGACTCAGCGTACCAACAAAAGACACGATGTTCCAGCGTACCACAAAAAGGCTCAGCGTACCACCAAAAGGCTCAGCGTACCACTAAAAGACGACGTACCAGCGTATCACCCATGTACTTACTACCATAAGACATAATACCATCAGAAGATTTAGCATACTAATAGTAGATAAAAATAGATCTGCGTTGTCGTGTCCGCCTAGCTGTCCCTCTGTAAAAAACCAATAACGAATTTTAATTACGCCCGGGTGTAACAAAATAAAAACAATACTCCAATGTTAGCACTACAGCTGTAGGGCTACAAACTGGCTAGTTTTTGCTGTCATTTCAGTTGGAAAATTTTTAATGGCAACCTTGCACCAGTAGCAAGCGTACAACCGGTTGAAAAAAAGCACTGTTCTAAGTATGACAAAAGACCAGAATTAGGACATTATATTAACAACACAGCTGCCCTGAAGCAGGTGTCAGGTGACTATTCTTAGATTTCCAAGAGGATTATAGAACGAAAGAAGGACAGCAAATGTACGTTTATATGATGATGAGTGATTAAAGAAAGGATTTTTTTTTTAAGCAGTGCACGCATTATTAGGAAAATGGGCAAAGTTACGACCACAAGACCTTCATCACGGACAAGCGATTAAAAAAAAAAAACAGAGAAAAAAAAGTACGAACTAATCTATAATCTATTTGTATATATGCATTACAAACGAAAATAAAACAAATGATACGAGTATTTTATGGAAATCGCTTCTGTAACTGGTAAATCCCAGTCAGAAATGCTGCGGGGACATGATGAGAAACTGCCAACTATATTGACATTTAAGTGATTACAAGTCTGGCCAGAAGTGCCAGTATTCGTCCGTGTAATCCTAATCTGCAGTTTTTCTACTTCACCTTGCATTTGTTTCCCCCTTCAGCTGATCAACTAATCTTTGGGAACTAAAGGCATGGCCAAAGGTGGGTCCATACAAGTGGTTCAGAAAGAAGGGCAAACAAAAACAGGAACATAGGTTATTTGCGACTAGGATGAGAGGCAGGTCAGGGACAGAAAGTAGACAGAAGGGAAAAAAGAGAATGATCAAAGACTCCATTTTCTTAAGTCCCTCCTAGTACGGAGTTGTTAGCTTTTCTATCTTTAGCACTGGTAAAAGCAGGAGATGACGGTCAGTGGGTTTTGTCATTACTGAGGAGGAAGCGCTGAGTAAACAGAAAATCAAGATAGTGAGAGACTGAACCATAGAATGCCAGTGCAATCCAGAGAAACATACAGGACAAGTTCTGAGATTGAGAAAACCGTGCAAAGCTGCTGAGGCAGGTCAATGAGATAACGGAGAGGATGTATGAATTTGAACGAACGAACGAGCTAAATGATTCTCAGAGAGCTAGCTAGGGATCGACAGACACACCAAAAACCACAAGAAATGAATGCAGGCCATAGAAATCCAGACCTAAAGTGCGATGAAAGCATCTTCATAACTATGCTTCATTATGAATTTACCTGGTTTATATTGCGAATTTTATTATGCTTCATTACTAATTAACTTTTGGTTTATACTGAGAACTTTATCGATACATTATAATGAACAGACTTTTAGTTTATAGCACCAACTTGAACAAACGTCATTATGAATTAACCTTCGGTTTATATTTTATTACGTTTTATTATGAGGTGACTTTTGGTTTACAGTACAAAGGTTATCAATACTTTATTATGAACTTGTGGTTTATTGTGCGAACTTTATGGCACTTCACTATAAACTGCGTGTTGGTTTATTGTGCGAACTTTATCAATACTTTATAATAAACTGACTTCTGGTTTATAGTGCGAACTTAAAATCATAGTCAAATTAAAGCGCAATCGTACTAGCGTAGAATGAGAAAAGAAAAGGATAAAAATGTAAATGTACCAGTAAAATGAGATGCCAAAGCAATCTGCTTACAAAGCAACAACACAACAACAAGAATTATAACAACAATGGTAATTTTAGCAAACACAAAAGTGCCGGTACGCATTGGAAAAAAAAAAAGAAGAAAAGAAATAATTGCGACACAGCGACGTTAAACCGCAGAGAGATTACACAGATCTAACAATCTTCTTCTCTCCTATCTCTTTTTGAAACATTAGCTGTTACAGCACATACGGACAAATAGACAGACGTATAAACAATTACTTCCCGTATCGGTCCTATTCGCTGTTCGATACAATAACTACCAACATCAATCCAATTCATTACATTCAATGCACGCAGCAGCGAATTCGCGCTTTGATTGTACCAGGACGCTTTCTTGGTGGAAGTATTCACAAAGACCCGTCTTAAAGAAATCGATACCGCAATCATTCGAGTGATGACTGCACAATACTTGTGAATGTAAAGCCGTTACATTATCAGATAGTCCCATCGTGACGCACTTGCGTGTAGCTGAAGAATGCGAAAACGTACTCGATTCAATTAAACAAGGTTAATTTACATTTTCATATGCAACACACGCGGAAAAGGGTGGGACGGGGGACAGACAACGAGGATAAGGGGGAAATCCGAAGTCCAAAAGAAAAGATCAGATCATCATATTTAATCTTTCAGCCCCCAATGAAGCACCGGTCTTCAACAAATTCTACGCCATGCCGTCATGACTTGTGCGATCCGTTGAGTCTTTCCACGCCTCGTTGTTAGGGTATATTTTGGCTTTAAATTTCTACAGGACGAGGTAAGCTGCCCCATGGTCAATTCTCCTTAGTCGCCTTCTACGACAGGCAGGGACGGGGACAGTGCTACTATTCATTGCTATCATTTCGGGCCCCAGTAACACACGGGGAAGTAAGAACAGTTCAGCCCTAGTCAAATGATCAAGTTTTGCTACCGTGGTTACTGACTGTTCCAACATAAGACATCAGTGAGATAGCAAACGATGTCTGTAGGACCAGTCCAAGCAAATACTGTAAAGCACGTCTTGAACCTTCCTCAAATGACTTCACAAAATGGAAGGACGTCGACTGCGTCTCACAAAAGTTGGGTTTCTTGTATACTGCAGTAGGCTTGTGTTCTCCATGTCGTCATTCCGACTTCACTTCTTTTTTGTTTTGTTTAAGTAATAAAGGTAAACGTATAGCAGGGGAGTGAAGTGTTAGAGATTCAATTATGTCGTCGGGAAAGGGGTAGCGGGCCGGTTCCTTCTTCGCTGTCTTTGCCTTCCCTAACTAAACAGCAGAGTCTGGTACCGTTTTCAGTTGGGTGGACTGGAGTACAATAGAATCGTGCAGCTGGATTTTGCATGGGAAGAGAAGACAATGAACGGTACAATACAACTTGTGTAAGGAGGTGACCACATCCAGGACAACGGTATTGGCTAACTCGTTAACTACAAACGTGAATAAATACGTAAATAAATAAATAAAGGTAATTAACAGGTACTCGTTGGACATAAACGATGGCACTGGACAACAGAAAAGAAAATATAAGTGACAGGCTTACAGGGAATCGAACATAGGACCAACCAAACGGCGCCATCGCCTTGCTGTGATAGTATATCGTGAAAGGACGCTCAACCAATTTAAGCGTGAAGTAGGAAGAATGCTACTTTATTAAATGTCCATCCCTGGTACAAAAGCACTGAGACGGCGAGTGAGGATGAAGAATAAGAAAAGATCAACGGTTCGCAAAGCGAAACAGAAAGGTGCGTGGCAAGCAAGAGGCGTATTGCGCTCATATTAAAATATAAAATAACGGCTGCCTAGTGTGGAAGAGACTTGGACCTCACCATGTATATATCCTAAAGATTAGATACAACGATTAGACAGAAGCCGATGCGTAGATAACAGTTAATCAGATAAGACGTGGGTACGATGGTTATATACACTTGTTAAAGTTAATTTTTCTATGGTCTATATTTATTTCTAATTGGTGACGCCGGGATTATTATTTCTTGTGTGCACTTACATCAGTAAGAAAACGACTTTTCCAGATCGCACCATCAAAGTAAATGGGGCAGTTATAAAATAAGTCAATGGAACAGGCAAAAGCAGCGTTGAATGAAATTAAAAGTACTCTGCGCAAATAATCTTTGTCAATAGAAGTAATAAAATGAGTTTATCAGTGTTATAAAGAGCCAATCTTAACATATGGAAGTGAGTCATGGATAATTAGCATATAAGCAGGAAAATTCATGTAGGTCACAAAGATATAGTTTTACGGAAGAATGTACAGAATACCCTGACCAACTTAGAGAGAGAGAGAGAGAGAGAGAGAGAGAGAGAGAGAGAGAGAGAGAGATGATGATGATGATGATGATGATGATGTCCAAACAAAAAAGCCAACGTGTAAAGGAAGCTTAATACTCATTACAAAGACGCAATCCACTTTCTTAGGGCGTAGAACAGTCCTGGAATATATGGTGACAACAGGAAAGATTAAATCAAAAAGAGGCTGTGGGCAAAAAATATGAAGATAATGGACAGTTTTACATTGTGGTATGGAATGAAGTCAATAACAGAACTGGGGCCAGGAGGTTGTGAAAAGACATGATTACAAGGTACTTGACGAAGAAAATGTACAATCTGAGAAGTAGAGGGTAAACAGAACAATCATACACAATAGTTAATGCACAAAAACATTACATGCAGTATCCACGCCTCTGATTAGTGGCACTTGTGTGTACTACTCAACTTCTAACGTTATTTTGATCGTGCACTAAAAAAATTATCTGATCTTTCTTCATCCCTACCCTTCAGTTGCCCATGGAGCATAGGCCTGTACTATATTAACATCAAGCCTCCCTGGCCTGTGCAGTCCTAGCACGGGTTTTCCATGTCATCTATGTCCCTTATAAGTCTATTGCAAATTCCCTTCTCCGGATGTGCTTGCGCCTCCGTCTATTTCCCTTACCATAGGGATCTGATAGGCACTAGTAGACGCGCAAGAAAAACGACTTGTCAATTCCACTAGAGCTTTCAATTCTATCTAGAACACCATTTAAAATTCAACAGATTGTTAGCGACGCAGTAGACAAGATAATTAAGGAACATGTGAGTGGAGAAATAAGTGTTCGGTACATCAACTATTCCGTACCACAAGATAGACGTAAGAGTGAGCCGGGGAGAGGGGGTCAGGTAAATAAGTGCATTATGTCTAATGCATTGGTTACACTGGGGAAGGGTCAGAAGAATAGGGCAGAACAATTTAATTAACTGTCAGCGACAAAGTGGTGCAGGGGAAAAGAATATATGTTTGAACAAAGAGTTAGGTTAATGACAACAATACAGAGAAATGTAGATATAAAGACCTCATCATTAACTTGTATTAACTTCGACGCACTCAAGGCTTCGTTAAAAAAAAAAAAAAAAAAACAACAGCATTCACGATGTTACAGATTTTCTTAAATGGGTGCTTGCGTAGACGAGAAGAACTGACATGTTACATACGATAAGACCACTAACGTAAAGCTGATAATAAGATCCAATGATCAAAGGAAGAAGCTGGCGATGGATTCGACAAACACTGAGGAAGCCTGTTGATAGCATTACTAGGCAGATGTGACAGAATGGGGCGACCCCTCTCGATCTCTGTTTCACTACGGCAGTATCAGTTGCATTTTTGTACTGATTTTTATTGTGTGCTTTCAATTGTCGCACTTTCTTTCTCTGCTTTGTGTAGCAGATATTATGTATTTTCCTTCTTACACTCCTCTCAGGGATAAGTTATTACGTCTGTTTGTTTCTCGTCCCTTCGCTAAGCTTTGCATGGAGCGGCAGAAATAATATTAACGACAGGCAGGTTGGTAAAATTCCTTTGTACTAAATCTTGGCCTCGGTAGATTAGCCCCACGAAAATGCCAACGTATTTGCTAATCGCTGATAAAGGCCAGAGTACGGGACAGATAACGAGATTGAACGTCTACGAATAGATTACTTTCTGATAAAGTAATAATTTGTTACATCTGAAACACGGTTTACAGATGTCTCTGTGAGTTCGTCTGCCAGGCAATCGGATGTTTTCATACCATATATGTAAGAAATGACCTCTACATCACGCGCAACATTTTTCCATGTCGGAAATATTTTGAATTTCCCCACGGGACCTTTATGTTTGAAAACGATTGGCTTTTTACTTAGTAGCATAACAAACAGATGCGGGGGTAGGACAGGCATATAACCTCACACATTTCAGTGTTATTTCACTGTGAAAAATACTGTGTAGATCGCTTGCCAATACGATACCAGACCAGGTGATTGGCCTGTTGCGCCTTTGCATGGTGGAGAAGCTGCGTCCTTAGGGCCTCCATGCAGGCCGCCCTCCTCCTTTTTAGCTGGGCGTGGGACCGGCCTAGGCGGAGTTATCTACATATCTGCCAAGAGTAATCTTATGCGAAGGTAGACACCTCTGAAGCCTATATTAGATACTCTTGAGTTTTGGCCACTGTTGGACCACTACTGCAAAGCAGGGGAGGCAATACCGTCACAGCAGTCCTTGTTCAGGAATCCTTAGGTAAGATAAACAGAGGCAGACTGAAGATCGAAGGGTTTGCGTGAATTAACTGAAGCCCTTTGCTTCACATTTCAGAGTAACGAGAATGTCATGATGAGGTAAATGAACAAAGGAAGTGTATTCCTCATGTTAGAAGGAAGCTTTGTCCTCATGTTAGAAGGAAGCTTATTCCTCATGTTAGAGGGAAGCTTTTTCCTCATGTTAGAAGGAAGCTTATTCCTCATGTTAGTAAGCTTTTTCCTCATGTTAGAAGGAAGCTTATTCCTCATGTTATAGGGAAGCTTTTTCCTCATGTTAGAAGGAAGCTTATTCCTCATGTTAGACGGAAGCTTATTCCTCATGTCAGAAGGAAGCTTTTTCATCGTGTTAGAGGGAAGCTTATTCCTCATGTTAGTGGGAAGCTTATTCCTCATGTTAGAAGGAAGCTTATTTCTCATGTTAGAAGAAAGCTTATTCCTCATGTTAGAATGAAGCTTTTTCCTCATGTTAGAAGGAAGCTTTTTCCTCATGTTAGAAGGAATCTTTTTCCTCATGTTAGAAAGCTTATACCTCATGTTAGAAGGAAGCTTTTTCCTCATGTTAGAAGGAAGCTTATCCCTCATATTAGAGGAAAGCTTATTCCTCATGTTAGAGGGAAGTTTATTCCACGTGTTAGAAGGAAGCTTATTCTTTGTGTTAGAAGAAAGCTTTTTCCTCATGTTAGAAGAAAGCTTATTCCTCATGTTAGAAGAAAGTTTATTCCTCATGTTAGAAGAAAACTTATTCCTCATGTTAGAAGAAAACTTATTCCTCATGTTAGAAAGAAGCAGGACACTTTCTTTGGGCGTGTTTTGAGAAGAAGAAAACTGGAATATATCATAACATCTGGAACGTATGAAGGTAAAAGAGATAGTGGATGACAAAGAGATATAATACTGGATGTTTCACATTATGTCATGAGAAGAAGTCAACAATATAATTGATGAACAGTACTGGAGACAGGAAGTTGTAGACAGACATGATCACCTACACCCTCAGTCATTAAACGGGCATATTGCAGTGGGTTTACTGAATGTAGTCGTTTGTTAATAGTGTGGCTAGCAGTAGGTTCACATAACAGTGGGTTTATTGAATGTAGTCGTTTGTTAAAAGTGGTGCCTAGCAGTAGGTTCACACGACAGTGGGTTTACTGAATGTAGTCGTTTGTTAAAAGTGGTGGCTAGCAGAAGGTTCACATAACAGTGGGTTTATTGAATGTAGTCGTTTGTTAAAAGTGGTGCCTAGCAGTAGGTTCACACGACAGTGGGTTTACTGAATGTAGTCGTTTGTTAAAAGTGGTGGCTAGCAGTAGGTTTACATAACAGTGAGTTTACTGAATGTAGTCGTTTGTTAAAAGTGGCGACTAGCAGTAGGATCACACGACAGTGGGTTTACTGAATGTAGTCGTTTGCCAAAAGTGGCGCTTAGCAGTAGGTTCACTGAGTGTATGCTTCAACTAGTACATTGCAGAGGGTTTACGACAGCAGCAGGGTTTCAGAATGAAAGATTTGACTAAAGCGGCATACAGCAGTAACCAAGAAGTTACATACCTTCATAAATGGGTACTTCTGGAGAACAGGACTAAGATGGTATTAAGAATGTGGAACCAGACACGTACCAGTGGAACCAGACACGTACCAGTGGAACCAGACACGTACCAGTGGAACCAGACACGTACCAGTGGAACCAGATACGTACCAGTGGAACCAGACAAGTACCAGTGGAACCAGACAAGTACCAGTGGTACCAGACACGTACCAGTGGAACCAGACACGTACCAGTGGAACCAGACACGTACCAGTGGAACCAGACAAGTACCAGTGAAACCAGACAAGTACCAGTGGAACCAGACAAGTACCAGTGGAACCAGACAAGTACCAGTGGAACCAGACGCAAGGGGAAGATGCTAGCGTTGGATAGCACACACAGTGAGGAAACAAGTGATAGCATTACATGACAGTGATGGCATTTTTTTCAGGACTCCCCAGGGTAAAGGAGATTGAGGGAGACTGACAAACACATGGAGAGGAGAACTGGAGACATAAATGACAAATAAATAATGGACAGGCTTTGAACTGATGGCACAGGAGAGGAAGGCTGGGCGTGAAATTTCTGAAGACCTATATTCCCCGTGGAGCAGAGGGTTAAAGAATGAATATCACGATAGGCTCATATAATGTAACCAAATAACGTAGCTTTTCACCAAAGTGGCACATCGAAGTTTATTTCAAGAATAAATCACAGCCATCCAGCCTTTTCTAATCACCTCCATCAAACAAATCGTTAAAGGAGGGGCCTAGCGGAAAATTAACCAGGATAGCGGATCATACCGAGGTACTTCATTCTGAGCGTCATAATGGTACAGCCAGCAAACGATGTGAGGCAGCCGACAGAAATGATGCATATAGTACTATCAATTATCCATATATTCCTTTTCCCATCTTTCCTCTTTCTCGCCTTCCTCATATTGTTCTCCTCTATGCTGCTCCTCTTTCTTTGAAAAAAAAGGTGTATGTGCCAACGTCAAAAATCTCTGTGTGTCGGACAAGACTCATTTCTCATTTATAGCTCAATTTCTCATTTAAACTCACCAAAAAAACTCGGGGAAAAATGAGTATACATGACATTATTAGAAACACTGAAGAAAGAGAGAAAGTTGTTGTTATTCTTTTTGTTACCTGTTACTTACGCAAACATTAAATGTTTCTTGTTGTTGGATTTTTTAGTCAGACAGGATGGCAAGTAACTTAGTTTCCACGTCGGCTGCTGACAACATTTCGACGTTCCGACCAAGAAGGATGCGCCAGGCGCCCACTGATGAACCACAGAATTTAAAACTGCAATGCGCTGACACATTGAGAAAACCCGCTGATAGTATTATAAGGCATTCCTTGTTCTGGAATCCACAGGATAAGAGGAAAAGAAGGAAACCAAAAGACACGTATAAGGGAATTATACATTGGCATGACGGGGATACAGAAGACACAACAAGACCAGGATGAGACTGGCCATAACAGGATGGCTTGCAGTAAAAGGTGCCCCATAGCAAATACTGCCCTAGGGGAGTGAAGTGTTAGAGACCATCTTACTAGGTCCAGCATCAAGAGATGGGGTGACCCGTTCCCTTCCTTACTGCCTTTTCCTTCCCTAACTCAAAGTCAGGTACCCATTTACAGCTGGGTGGATTGGCGCGTGTCGGTACCGTGATTCGAACCCGGCTCGTTTGCTGCGAGAGAACAGCGCTCTAACCACTCTGGCAATCGGACGGTTCGAGTATTGACTGAAAACCTGTGACTATTATAATGAATGAATTAAGCTGTGCAACGATTCTAAGAGAATACAAACAAATAGTTGGAATTGTAGAGGTCATTGTTAAAGTAGCCAAGCTCATTGTCTCTCTTCTCTCTGGTTCTTCAGCTCCAGCAAAGGTTAAAGGTTAAAACGCAGTTTTCGATACGGAAAAACCTGTATTTTCACTACCAAGCTATGCCACTACATTCATCACAACGTAAACCACTACAAACAAGACAAACTGACTGAGTAACAGACATGTCGGAGCCAAGAAAACTGCGCCTCCACCGGATGTGGATTTTCGATCCGGAAGCGGATCTGACAAGCGCTACAATATCGTGCATAAAATATGACGTTAATAATACCAATTATGATAATCAAGAAGTTAAGTAAAGACAGGCACAATGACAAAAAAAATGCAACAAAACAACAGATATTGATGTCCAAAGCATCATCACCGATCTCTTCTTTATATATATATATATATATATATATATATATATATATATATATATATATATATATATATATATATATATATATATATATATATATATATATATATATATATATAAAGTATTATTTATTAAAATTTGTATGTGCATGTTTTTTATATATATATATATACACACACACAAATATACACTTGGGCCGGCAAATAAGCTGTTTGCCCAGGAAGGCAAATACCCTACAGACGGCCCTACACATCCATACTGAAAAATGTCTGCTATGTTTTAAAACATAAATGACGCCTGAGGCACAGCAACGACAATAACATTGGCGCCAAGGATAGTCTCTGTGGAATCAACAGCGAATAGGATATGCCAGCTCTGGTTGTGTTTGATAAGGTCGGGTCAACTTCCTGAAAATCTAGTGGGCTGGGTTTGGTTCGTGTCGAATGTGGGACGCGTCGGGTCGGGCCATATAAAGCGGACCCACGAACATTTCTAACAACCTAAACTACGCTGTACGTGAGTTATGACAGAACCAAGACCACGCGCCCCGAGTAGGAGGAACTATGAGGATCTTTGAGGAGAGGAAGAATGAATAGCACCACTCCTGCCTCTAGCATGTCGTAAGAGGCGACTAATATAAGAATATGCAAGGGGCTGGATACCTCATCATATAAAACAAACAGTTAAAGAACTACACAAGCAAAAATGTTCTAATGTAATCTCCCAGCAAGGGTACCAGCTACAGTGGTGGTTCCATGCTCCATCAGGAGCGTCAAGTGAAGTTAGAATCAAGAAAGTATGTGCGTTTATAATGAAAATGTCAACAGTTAATGTTAGGTGGTTCCAAGCCTATGATCATAGCAGCAAGTAACATCAGAATGGTGGAGTCAGAAACAAAAGGAAGCGATCATGCTAACTTGGATCGACGGTGTGTAGGACATATAAAAATGTAACATGACAGAAAGCCGCAAGTACAAGTCTTTACAACACAGAGAATGAACTCAAGGAAAAAATAAGAAAAATGGGGTGGGGGCAGAAAATGCTCTTCAAAGGGGACCCATATTTGTTAAAGGTTACTTTTAAAAAAAGATACTTTTTTTTTTAAAGGCAGTAGCCCATTTAAGATCCTAACAACTTCTTTGCATTTAAACCAGGAATGATCACCTCCATAAGGAAGACTTAAGTGGTGTTGAGAGGGCTGAGACAGGGATCTGGGAGTAAAAAAAGAGAGAGAATCAATACGCCATACGCACCAAGAGTTGATCGTAGCAAAATCTACTTCCCGTTGGCCTTTGTCAAGAAGGTCACGTGTGCCGCTAAGCATGTATTACGTCATGAGGAACGTGTCTCATCCTTGTTAAGACACTTGGTATACACTCTGCCGGCTTTTGTTTCCCAGAATGCTACAAGTGTCCAAGACAAACCGGCAACGGCAAATATCTTGTAAGGCCAATCGGAGATATCCGATGATCCATTTTATAGCCAACCCGTACAGACCCGCACATAACAGAACCGACCCACAATCTCAACAACAAAAATGTCTGGCCACGCTCGACCCGGCCTATACATTCATTATCGCAGAGGTTTTCAAACTGTTTTGGTCCGCGGCTCCCTTGACCTGTGCATAAATCACCGCGGCTCCTCTCTATACTACGAAGATCTATATTTATTGATGGACCTTGGCTCATAATATCGAGCCCAACACTTTTCCCAAGCCACCGCGACGCCCTTAGCCGAGGGCCGCGACGCCTCTGGGAGCCGCGACGCACAGTTTGAAAATCTCTGCATTATCGGTTTGTGTCAGCTCACACTCACTAATGCTATATTTCTACCAACTTAGATTACACCACTTGACGTTTCATGAGTAAATGCATTAATCATGGGGAATTTTAAACATAAAACAGCAGACATCGATGAAAAATAAAATAATAATAAAAGAAACCAACCAACTAAAAGTCTAACCTGGCTTTTAAAACAGCAGCACTATGAGTAAACAACGTAAATACAAAACAGATTTAATGGGAATGTTAATAACAAGTGCAACTACTACCTTTTCCCTGCACTACAACATGGTACATTATTCTACCAATGAGCGTCCGACTGGCTAAGCCAGGGTTTCTTAGCATGTGGTCCACGGACCCCTCCCCCCAACCCCCCGACCCGTGAATGGGTTCTGGGGGTCCGTGTACATAACCTAAAATTGTAGATATAAAATGTTTAATTATGCTTCTATGTACATTTATTTCATTGTTCAAGAAGTGGTCCACAGTCGTTATTGGGCATTCACAGGAGTCCACAGCCTTCATTGGACAATCAAAAGGGGTTCATGGCAACAAAAAATAAGGTTAAGAAACCCTGGAATAAGTGATTAGAGCACTTGCTACTCGCGGGCACAGTTACCAGGATTCTGGATTAAAATCTGGCAGCGCCACGCTGCAGTCTACTCAGCTGTAAATAGGTACTTGACCCTGCTCTTGAGTTAGGGAAGGCTAAAGCAGTGAGGAAAAGAACTGCTCACCTTATCTCATAAAGCTGGACATAGTATAGTGAAGTCTCCAACAATTCACACCCTACGGCAGTTTGTGCTAAGGAACTATCTTTACCTTATTTTGTTCCCTCGAGATATTTTCACAAAAGCATTATATGTTTACTGTTTATTTTAAAGCATCACTCGTTGAAAAAGTTGGCATCCATGTTTTTTTACGTGGGATATACCTAAAATACATGGGACAGACAGAGTTGAAGTAAGATAAGATTCGAAACTAGACTTTCAGTTTCTGTGAGATGTACAAATGATTCTAAGTATTTTGGCTAAAATTCTCTAGCTGGTTGTTTAAACCTCCAAGTTATAACTTACACAGCATCTTCGACCCAACCCAAACCGATCCACTAAGTACTAATAACAGCTTGGCCCGACCTGGATCAACCCAACCCGTCGGTCTACCAGACCAGGACTGTTATTTCCGAGCTTATTTCGTCAAAATAGCGAGTATTTCAACCGAGTGGCAGAAAATTTAAAGTGGTCGCAGTTTGCGGTTGTTTTGCCGGTTTGTGAATGTTGGTGGTTAGAGTTTTAGCTAGAGTTACTACAGCGATACTCATGAGCAGCTGCAGTGTATCCATGCCTTTATTGGCTTCTGTTGATACATGGCTACTTCAAAATGTGAACGTTCGTTAGCGTGGCCGACGCATACAAGAGACGGCGAAGATAGTCCATATCTCACTGTTGATACATGGCTACTTCAAAATGTGAACGTTCGTTAGCGTGGCCGACGCATACAAGAGACGGCGAAGATAGTCCATATCTCACTGTTGATACATGGCTACTTCAAAATGTGAACGTTCGTTAGCGTGGCCGACGCATACAAGAGACGGCGAAGATAGTCCATATATCACTGAAGAGAGGATTGTTCTGTAACCATTCAGGACACTCAAATCTCCCTGTGCAGCACAGTTCTTCAGCAAGTTCGCTACAAGCTTCCATGACCTGTGTCATGACCTGTGCCATCTGTTCAATGTCTTTTCACGTTTTCTTGATCCCTTTTGGGTTTTGTCTTAATTCCTTCGTTGGTCTCCCCTTTTTCTCTTACATGGGATTCCAGAACAAAGATTGCTTTGTAACGCTATCAACTGGTTTTCTCAGTCTATGATCTATGCCTTTTCCTCACCTATTGTTCCCCTTGTATTTGTTTGATTCTTTCCATCAATCCCACACTCTGACTGTTGGAAAAATAAGCGGAAAGCAATAGATAAAAAAAAAAAAAAAAATCCTCAAATAGCCAGCTTTTTACCCACACATCACAGGTATCATCAACCGGTAACATTAACTCGTCCCCTTCCCGTTTCGGAAGTATCGGTTAGCCAAAACCTCCGGACAACACAAATTTAACATTAAATCAGTATTACATTAATATAACCGTCGTTCCACCAGCTTCTTTTCGTGGACACAATAAAAGGTCAATACACAAGTTCATGGTTTTCTTCTAGCTGTTCTGATTTGATCACGTGACGTAAAGCTAATCACTAATTTATAGTTCATAAGTGAAGACATTAATAAATACGTGTGAGAGACCAGCGGTATATTCCAAAAACCTTCACTGTATGTCACTGTTTGGAAAAAGAAGTAAAGGAGCTTCAGGAGATACCTACTTTCTTCTCGTTAACTGTTTTACACGAACCAAAGGTCGGGTTCTGCCATCAATGGTACCTATACCTTGTAGCGGTATGGCAGCTTGTGTACCCTGACAATCCCCAGAGCTATGCCAGTGGGAGTTTTACTCCTCGTAGTGAACCTGGATTGGTCTGCGTGGGTAGGGGTCAGACAAAAGCTGGTACCCTGGTCCTCCAGGTTGGCGGTTTTAGCACAGGACCGACACCTCTGTCTATGTAAAAAAATCGCAAAATCACAGCAGAGATACACAAATACATATCCTGGGAATAAGCGAGAGCAGATGGACAGGGACGGGGGGGGGGGGAGGGGGGGGGAATAAAAACAGCTACAGGGGAAACAGTACTTTATTCTGGTAGAAAGGATGGTCAACACAACGGTGTGGCCATTATCCTGAAGAAAGGAATGGAAAGGTCTTTACTGGAATGGAAACCCATCAAACAACGGACTGATAAGAACAAGACTGAGAGGGAGATTCACCAACACCACAATTATACAATACTATGCACCAATAAACGACAGCGATGAAGAGATCAAGGACGAGTTCTATCAACAGGTACAAAAGGAAATGGAAACTGCACCCACGTACGATCTTATTATAGTAATGGGAGACCTCAATGCGAAAGTTGGAACACACAATAATTATAACGAAAGAGTAATGGGGAAATGCGGCAGTGGAACAGTAAATGAGAATGGGGACAAATTAATAAGCTTCTGCAGTATTAACAACCTGGTCATTGGAGGAACACTTTTTCCACACAAAGAAGTGCACAAGTTAACATGGGAATCACCAAACGGACGGGACAGAAACCAGATAGATCACATAATGATAAATGGCAGATGGAGACATGCACTACTAGATGTGAAAGTAAGAAGAGGCGCAGATGTGGGAAGTGATCATCACCTAGTAGTAGCAAGACTGAAGGTGAAACTCAGAGCTGCTGGACCAGTTGCAGCCAAACAGAAAAGATATAACATCACGAAACTTAAGGACCCACTCACCAGAAAAGCTTTCGTGGTCGACGTAAAGAGACGATATCAGATTACCAAAAGCCAGGAAAGAACAGAGACCGAAGAGGTCGACCAGAAATTCAACACCATCTCAACAATATACAAGGAAAGCAGCAAGTCATGCTTGGGATTCCAGGGAAGAAAGAGCCAAGACTGGATAACACCAGAAACGCTAAACACCATAGCGAAGAGAAAGGAAATGAAAAGAAAGAATACAGAAGCTAAGTCTCCCAGGTTAAAGGCAATATATAGTGAACAGTACAGTAAAACGTCAAACCCGTGCTAACAAAAGGACATTTCTGGATGACCTTGCAAGACAGGCAGAAGAGGCAGCACTGAGAAATGAACAAAGCACATTTTATAAAATAACTAAAACTATCAGTGGAAAACGAGGTGCAAACAACATAACGTTAGTAAGAGACAAGCAAGGAAATCTTATCGCCACAGCATAGGGGCAGGAAACGAACGAACGAACGAACGAACAAACTTTATTTTCAAAGGGTTAAGAATTGGGCACGCAGGCCCGTCTGACATTCTGCCCTTCCTCTCTCTCTCATCATGTATACTGTATCCTTTCATCCTCACATTTACTTTAAGCATTATTAAGGCATTTATCATTATAAAAGTAATATAACATCAAACATTTGCAATAATAATCATAATTAAAGTATGTTTTAAAATAAAGAAGATAGATAGATAGACAGACAGACAGACAGACAGACAGACAGACAGATAGAACGAACGAACGTACGAACTTTATTTTCAAAGGGTTAAGAATTGGGAACGCAGGCCCGTCTTACATTCTGCCCTTCTTCTCTCTGTCATCTTGCATACCTTATCCATTCAATCGCACATGTATTTTCAAATGAACAAACTTTGCTGCGGGATGGACATTCGGAGTCTGTGGCTCGTATGACTGTCAGTGGTGAAAGCCGAAAGGAAGCCACTGACATGAAAACGGATGTCCTGACCGCAAAACAGGATACGAGAATAGGATTTTGGAATGTCAGGACAATGTACGAGACAGGTAAACTAAGACAGGTCACGGCAGAAATGAGAAACTATAGGTTACACATCCTGGGGATAAGTGAGAGCAGATGGACAGGGGCAGGAAAAGTTAAAACAGCAACAGGAGAAACAGTACTTTACTCTGGAAGAGAGGATGGACAGCACAGTGAAGGCGTAGCCATTATTCTACAGAAAGGGATAGAAAGGACATTACTGGAATGGAAACCCATCAACAACAGACTGATACGATTGAGATTGAGAGGGAGATTCACCAACACTACAATAATACAATGCTACGCACCAACGAATGATAGCGATGAGGAGGTCAAGGATGAATTCTATCAACAACTGCAGAAAGAAATGGAAGACACACCTAGATATGATCTTGTTATAGTAATGGGAGACCTCAATGCGAAAGTTGGTACACACAATATATATAATGAAAGAACAATGGGGAAATGCGGCAGCGGAACAGCAAACGAAAATGGGGATAAGCTAATAAGTTTCTGTACCATTAACAACCTGGTCATTGGAGGAACACTTTTCCCACATAAGGAAATTCACAAGTTAACATGGGAATCACCAAATGGTCGGGACAGAAACCAGATAGACCACATCATGGTTAACGGTAGATGGAGACATGCATTACAAGACGTGAAGGTAAGAAGAGGTGCAGATGTGGGAAGTGATCACCATTTAGTAGTAGCAAAACTGAAGGTGAAACTAAGAAGGGCTGGACCAACTGTAACTACACAGAAAAGGTTTGACATCAGCAAATTGAAGGACCCCCTTACCAGAAAAGCTTTTGCGGCCGACATTAAGAAACGATATCAATT
The DNA here is from genome assembly GCA_024509875.1 of Oreohelix idahoensis. Lineage (NCBI taxonomy): Eukaryota > Metazoa > Mollusca > Gastropoda > Stylommatophora > Oreohelicidae > Oreohelix > Oreohelix idahoensis. Next base: position 624,767 of record JAMPIV010009342.1, on the reverse strand, counting down.
TGCCAAAAGCCAGGAAAAGACATTGACTGATGATATAGACCAGAATTTCAACACCATTTCAACAGTATATAAGGAAAGTAGCAAATCATGCTTAGGATTCCAGGAAAGGAAGAAGCAAGACTGGATAACACCAGAAACACTAAACACCATAAAGATGAGAAAGGAAATGAAAAGAAAGAAAACAGAAGCGAAGTCCCCCAGGTTAAAGCAACTATATAGCGAACAGTACAGCCAGCTGGACAGGGAAGTTAAACGCCAAACCCGAGCCAACAAAAGGAATTTCCTAGACGATCTTGCAAAACAGGCAGAAGAGGCAGCACTGAGAAATGAACAAAGCACAGTATACAAAATAACTAAATTCATCAGCGGAAAACAAGGTGCAAACAATATTACATTAGTAAGAGATAAGCAAGGAAATCTCATCAAGACAGCAGAGGGACAGGAAACAAGATGGGCTGAGCACTTCAGAGAAACTCTGAACAAGGAAATACCAGAGACACAATTGAATGTTCCTGAGGCTGAAAACGATCTAAATGTAAATACAGACATTCCACGAAAAGAAGAAATCATCACAGCAATCAAAGGGTTAAAGAACGGTAAAGCTCCGGGCCATGATAACTTAAATGCAGAGCTATTTAAGACAGACCCTGAGCTAGCAGCAGAACTATTAGAACCACTATTTGCACAAGTGTGGAAAACGGGGACAACACCATCAGAGTGGAACAAAGGAATAATTGTCAAATTGCCCAAAAAGGGAGATCTTGCAGACTGCAATAATTGGAGAGGAATCACTCTTCTCTCAGTTCCCAGCAAAATACTAGGCAGGATAATTATACAGAGAATTTCAAAGGCAGTAGACTACAAACTGAGGAAAGAACAAGCAGGATTTAGAAAGAACAGAAGATGTGTAGACCATATATTCACTCTCAGGAACATTATAGAGCAGTGCTCAGAATGGCAAAGACAGCTTTACATAAATTTTGTTGATTTTGAAAAGGCTTTTGACAGCATACATAGGGACAGTTTATGGAAAATACTGAGGGCTTATGGAATTCCAAGCTGCATAGTGTCAATCATAAAAAGCCTCTATGCCAACTTTACGTGTAGTGTTGGGCAGAGCAACCTAACCTTTGAGGTGAAGACAGGAGTACGACAGGGATGCCCCTTATCAACCACTCTTTTTTTAACAGTCATAGACTGGGTGATGCGCCAGACAACAGAGGGCAGTCCAAGAGGAATAAGATGGACTACATTTTCTACATTGGAAGATCTGGAATATGCAGATGACATTGCACTGCTGGCACATTCACATCAACACATCCAGGAAAAAAAACGGATAGACTTAATAAATTTAGCCAGCAGGTGGGCTTGAACATCAATTTAAAGAAGTCTGAGGTCATGACGCTCAATGTGAGCAACCCTGAGCCCATATCAGTAAGGAATCAGCAATTGGTACAGACAGATACCTTCACATACCTAGGAAGCATAGTAACACCAGACGGTGGGGCAGGCAAAGACATCAACATCAGAATGAATAAGGCAAGAACAGCCTTCTTTAGCCTAAATAACATCTGGAAGTCCTCCCAATACAGCACAAGCACAAAATTAAGATTATACCAGAGTTGCGTGCTTTCTGTGCTTCTCTATGGTGCGGAATGCTGGAGAGTCACAGAGAAGGAAATGTCAAAATTGTCCTCTTTTCACACAACATGCCTAAGAAAAATTCACCGCATCTTTTGGCCGAATACCATCACCAACCAAGATCTGCTTACTCGTAGCAAGCAAGAGGACATGCACACCATCATAGCTGGCAGACGCTGCAGCTGGGTTGGTCATGTCCTCAGAAGAGACCCCGATGCCATCACAAGAACAGCTATGCTTTGGACCCCTGAAGGAAAGCGAAAGAGAGGCCGACCAAAAACAACTTTGCGGAGGACTGTGGAGGCTGAGATGCAAAGAATGAACCAGAGTTGGGGCACTGTACGAAGGATGGCCACCGACCGTGCAAAGTGGAATCAATTTGTTGTTGCCCTACAAGACGCCACTAGGCGTGATGGCCACTGACTGCTTTGACGGTCGGTGGTTAAGGATCGAAGAAGAAGAAGAATATGGTAAATTAGACATAATTTGAAACGTAATCAGATTATGGTGGCATATAATAAGAACTCGTGACATATTGGAAATCTGCTGCTGAATGATCTGGGACTTAGTGTGTTGTCAGCGCATGCGGAAAATGTTCCCACAGGTGAGCAGCTTTGAGTCCCAAGCAGATACTGCCACAGGGAGTGAATTGTTGAGGCCTCCACTATACGAGATCCAGCTTTATTACCTATGCTCCTTAGGGAGGTAAAGGGTATTGACTGATAGATGAGAATCGTGCATATAGGCCTGTCTTGCATTTTGCCCTTCCTCTTACTCATCTTTTATTGCTAGTTATCCAGACATTCTCCAACATACTTAAGGTATTAGTTTAATGGCGATGCAACATTATAAGTAGTATAAAGGCATACATTTACAGTATTTGATTACAATTAAGAAGTAAGGTATATTAAAATGAAAAACTAGATCACCAGACCCTCCATACAGTATATTAGATAATAATTCGAAATGTAATCCCTTAGGGCGGCATATAATTGGCACTCATAATGTATTTGAACAGTCTACGATTATATGAGTAGGGACTGTGCATGTTTTTTAGATCATGTGGAAGATTGTTCCAAAGATGAGCAGCTGAGTAAGCCAAGCTCTTCTTGAACAAATCTAGCCTGGGCTTGGGTACCTGTAACTGGTTTAAGCGGTTACTACGTTTTTCATTGAATTTTAAAAGTGGTGTGGTAAAATTAACCGTGATACAACGTTAAAATATCTCCAAAGATAAAATGTAGGATAAAAATGATGCGTAAGTTACTCGAGTACATGATCGCCCAGGCCGCGGGTCACCACCCGCCATGAAAATTAAATTGTTAGACGTGAAGGCAAAACATTTACCCTTGGAACGGGATGAGAATGGAGATCAAAAGAAAAAAATCTGACTGAACATGTGCTTGAAACTAGCAAGGCTAAAAAGATGCAATTGGTGGGGAAAGGAGGAAAAAAATTCACGTCCCCAAGTTGACACAAGGTAAAGAAATCGACAAAAGGGACCTTAGCTATTATACGCCACAGTCATTTCTTGGACGCTTTTGCGATATTTTGTCCTTTATTTGAATTCAGCGGCAAACGCCTTACAGAATATACTCGAACATATTTCAAAAAAAAAAAAACCCAACTAACCTTGAAAAGTAACTTTTTCTTAATAATAATGTTAGGAATATAAAACCTAGCTGGCCGGATGGCCCATCTTGAGCAGTGAAATAATATGCTTTCATTTATACAGACGGATAGATAATAAGAAAGATATTGACAAAAGACTCTGTTGTTCATATCAGCGAGCGACTGCATTGAGACAACACATGTCACTAATTTTCAAAAAAATTGCAGCCTTGAGACGCAAGTGCTAAAATCTAGTTAGCATGAAAGAGAGAGGGTGTTAAGGAAAGTTGTGGCTAAAAATAACTTTAAAGGCAAAATTGTGTAGGGGAAGGCAGGGTTGGTTCAAAAAACAAGTGTGTTTTTTTGTGAAACGCAAGTAGAGACGGACGGACCAACAGACAATAATACATACTTGACTGAGGTATGACTGAATTGACTTTTTGGAAGGGGGTTTGAATTTGAAAAAGAAAAGGCGGTGATTGGCCAAAGATAAACATAATATCGGCGCTCAGACGCGCATCTTTGCCAGTCATCATAAGTTGTCCAGTGGTAGACACAGTAATTATTTAGTGGTGTAAATCCCCGAAGCTAATTGAAATATTTAGAGGGACGCCATACTAAAGCCAGCAGCTCAGCTGAGTTTTGCTAGCATATACTGTGTTCTATATTCATAATTCTGAACTGTGAGTTTGTTTTTTATTTGGCACCAAAGTGGTGTCAAATTATGTGTTGAAGAATACACGAGTGGACCCGTGCAGTCTTATATTTTGGCAGAGCAGCCTTAATTTGCCCCCAAGCACGGAGAGGTGGGGCCACCCGATTCCAGCACCAGAACTACTCATTCAAGATAAGTGAGCGTCTGGCCTGCTGGAGAGTCACCAACTTATTTTCTAACACACCAACTACAATACCATCAATAAATGGACAATGTTTTGTCACCATAGACAGGGAGTGATGAGGTCACCCCAACAGCATATCCATTCATCGTTCTCCCAGATAAATTAAAAATATAAACAGTAGTAATATTAACTAGTCTTGTAAAATACATATGTACACACCTTTTATTGATTATGCCCATTATATTCATGCATTTTATTCAAAATTTCAAAACCTTTTATCTGTTCTGACCAAAATAAAACCTTGGTTCAGAACAAATAAACTTAAAGAAAATTTACTATCAAAATTTTACACAGCTTGAGTTAGTTCAGTGTGTTGTAACATTTTATTAATATTATTAGACTTATTAAATATATGCGTGTGTGTATGTAAACTACCACAACACATTACATATCATTACCCTAGAAGTTTAACGTAGCCACATTCATTAGAAAAAAAAAGATAGGTGTGAGGTCGTAGTGGTAGCAAGAAGGGTCTTCTGTAATTCACAGCTACATTTATCTCAGGAGCCTTCACAGCTGACGTCATGCATCGCACTAGGTAATATCACAATCATACAATACCATCAAAACCACTACATATATTGGGGTCTCTTGTCCCGGGATAATTAGCCTATCAATAATATTAGGATCTCCTGGTGGGAGAATTAAATTAGGGGAACAAATTATAAAAATTAAAAGTGTCCCTTAAAATTAAAAGTGAAAATAAAAGTTGGTGAATCTTCACAGCCAGTGATAATTAATTAGTTAACTGGCTAATTAGACTTAATTTAGACTATAGTAATTAGAATTACTTTAGTGGTTGGAAATTTTATCTTGCTCATTGCTAAATTGTCTAAAAGGTATGGCGGAGCTAGCCAAATTCAGATCAGCTGCTGTGCTAACGGCAAAGGATATGGGAATGGATGGTCAGATTTTAATTCAATATGTAACGGCTGAATGTGATAAGTATATTGAACGGGAAGAAAGAAGATTAGAAAAAGAGGCTGAAAGAAAATTAGAGTCTGAAAGGTTAGCTGAAGAGAAGAAGTTGGAGGCTGAGACTAAGAGGTTACAAATTGAGGCTGACAAGGAGGCTAAAGCACTAGAGGCAGAAGAAAAACGACAGCAAAGGGAGGCAGAAGATAGAAGGTTGCAAAGGGAGCACGAAGTACGACTAAGGGAGCTGGAGCTACAAGGCCAGGCTCCTGAAAATGGTGCCAGCCCTTTTGCCTCAGATGCTACGCCCAGTCTGGGAGCCTCAAACTCAGCTATGGGGTTTCATTTAGACCATTTTGTTGAGAAAGACGATGACATAGAGGGGTACCTCGGACGTTTTGAGTTATTAGCTACTACATATGGGTTAGAGAGAGAGAGAGGTGGAGTTTAAAGCTATCACAGGGACTGAGAGGTACTTCTTATGAAGTCTTCGCAAAAATGAACAGAGAAGACCAAGACAATTATGACATGTTAAAGCAGGCTTTATTATTAAGGTACGAAAAAAATGCTGAATTTTATCGTAAGAAATTTAGAAATGCCAAATTGTTGTCTGGGGAGACATACCACCAATTCTCTGCTAGACTGGAAACCTATTTGGAGAAATGGACTGCTCTGGGGAAGACCCAAGATCTTAAAGAGATGATCATGATTGAGCAATTGAGAGAGTCCATGGCTCCAGACATGAGAAAATTTCTCATGGAACAAGGTGCAGAGAAGTTAGGGGAGGTTTTAAATGTCGCTGAGAGGTATCAGGCAGCCCAGGCAGAGGTAAGTGGTGCTAAAAAGAAGCACATAGACAATTTTAAAGCTCCACAGCAATTTAATAAATTTGATAATAGAGAACAGGGAAATAAAGGTAGGACAAACTTTGAACGGCCAAGGAATGACTATCGAGACAGAAACTCACAGTTCAATGACCAAAAATCCAATCAAAGAAAACCGTTTAACCAAGGAAAAAGATGGTGTAAATGGTGCAAGAAAGATAACCATAACACCGAATTTTGTAGAAGGAAACCTTCAAACATTGCTGCAATGAAGTCGGGGACTCAACGATTAAAGGTTAATCCTAATGGACAGCAGGAACCTTATCACCCCCCAGTTTGTGAGGATGTTATTTGTAATGGGGTCACCATAAGGTGCCTTTATGATACAGGTTTGGATTATGATTCAGTTGTGAAGTCTAGCCTAGTGGACCCAAGTCAGTATACCACAGAAACAGTGGAAATACAAGGGGCAACTAAGGACATACCACTCATGACACTTCCCATCGCAAGGATAACGGTGAAAACTCGCTATGTGGAAACAGAAATCAGAGCAGCAGTGATAGATGAACCAATCTACCCTCTGATATTGGGGTGTAGATACGTCTTCTTGGGGAATCCCGAGAAACCTGTGATCATGGCGACAGTGCAGACCAGGTCACGGAAGAAGGAGGAAGAAGGTGAACCTATAAATGCTCATCCAGAGGAGATGAGGAAGGCGCAGGCTGAGGATAGGACACTCAAGCCATGTTTTAAAAAATTGTCCAAATGCCACACACCTCCGAGCAAGGGGGAATATTTTATGAAGGACAGATTGCTATATAGGAAGACAGGAACTAGATCCACTGGTCACGGACAGTTGGTTCTTCCCAAGGTATATAGGGCAAATTTAATAAGGAGCTTACATGTGGGAAAAGATGGGGACCATGAAAAAGTCGGTACCATCTGCCAAAAAATTGCTCGCAAATACTATTGGCCCGACGTAAATGTCGATATTGAAAACTTTGTAGAAGCATGTGGCGTATTTCATGAGGGAACACCCACAAAGGGAAAATATGTGCAGGACCTAGAAACGCCACGGGGCACTCTTAGGCCTGGAAGGAAAAATTATTATACTCAGGTAGACAAAGTGCAATGGGAGCCCCCTTTTCACACCCAGTCTTCACTTGAATGGATTAACATGGCCACTATGCGACGAGTACAAAAAGTAAATTTTACCCAGGATAAGATGACAATCCCTCGGTCAGACTTATATAAACTGGAAGAACAGAAAAGAGAGCGAAGATCTCTCATAAGAAATCTAAAGTGGGGAGACAAACCCAAGAAAAAAATTGGTAGTGGTCGATTTGTGAGTGATGATTCTAGGAAGAAAAGTCCTCACTATGGCGCTTCTAATGGACGGGACCCGACGGGTTCCATGAAAAATACGTATGATAAATTAAAGGTCCAGATGTAGCACTATTAAGGACCTGGACAGATGAGAAGGCGGAAGAGACTGTTACCTCATCTTATCAATACGTGAACGAACTGACCACTCGTTTGAAAGCTGGATGGAAACTGGCAAATGATAATTTGAAACAAGCCAGGAAGAAACATGCAGCATATTTTAATAGGAAGGCAAAGGACAGAGAACTAGCTGTGGGAGAGAAGGTGCTGCTTCTACTACCCGGTAGCCAGAATAAATTACAAATTGGATGGCAAGGTCCATATACGGTTCTAGAGAAGGTGTCTAGAACAAACTATAAAATTGACAAAAAGGGGAAGGAGAAAGTTTATCATGTAAACCTGTCAAAGAAGTATCTGGACAGACCACTCCAGGAAAGCACCCCCTTACTGACCTTGGCTATCGCAACTCAAATGCAAAAGGAACAACTCACCTCACATGAATACCCATTACATCCTTGTGAAACAGCAGCACAGGTAAAAGTCAGTAAGCACCTGACTAAAAACCAGAGGGAGAGAGTTCAACAGGTTCTGGAGGAACATACAGATGTATTAACAGATAAACCAGGCCATACAAATTTGCTACAGTATGACATGAAACTGGTAGACTCAAACCCAATCTGTATGAGAGCCTATTCTATTCCGTTCGCGAAGGAGAAGGCATTGAAGGAAGAAATAGATTATTTATTGAAGGAGGGGATTATTTCACACAGTGAATCATCTTTTAGTTCCAGTGTAGTTTTGTTGAGGAAACCGTCTGGGGAACACAGACTGTGCATAGATTACAGGAAACTGAATGCTGTCACAGAAGGACAAGTGGATCCATTACCAGACACAAAACAGTTATTTGCCAGATTAAACAAGGCAAAATACTTTTCAAAGGTGGATCTTAGTAAAGGCTATTACCAGATTCCAGTGAAGCCTGAAGTGAGACCTTATTTAGCATTTAGCACATCGGAAGGACATTATGAATTCAACATGCTACCATTCGGACTGAAAAATGCTCCGAGTGTATTTTCAAGGATGATGCGCAAATTGTTGGATCCCCTGAATAACCCATGTATCACGAATTTCATGGATGATATTCTCGTCGCCACTGAGACATTTGAAGAACACATTGACGCTCTAAAAATGTTATTTAATAGGCTTAGGGAGGCGAACTTAACTGCTAGGCCAACAAAATGTTGTATTGGATGCAAAGAGTTGGAATTCTTGGGACACACTGTATATCAGGGTATCATGACTCCTGACCCCAAGAACTTGGACAAACTGCAGAGAGCACCTATACCACAAACAAAAAAGGATGTGCGATCATTCGTGTCGTTATGCGGATTTTATCAAAAATACATCAAAGATTTTAACTCTATTTGTGCTCCTCTGACTGATCTAACTCGCAAGGGACTTCCAGATAAAATTATTTGGACTGCGCAAAGTGAATTGGCGTTCCAAGACTTAAAGGAAAAACTCACTAGCAAGCCTATTCTCAAACTGCCTGATTTGACACAGGACTTTGTCTTAAGAACAGATGCAAGTAATGTAGGACTCGGGGCGGCTTTGTTGCAAAGATCATCTTCACCTGATGGGGAACTGAACCCAGTCGCTTATGCAAGCCGCAAATTGAATAAGGCGGAACAAGGATATTCCACAAGCGAAAAAGAATGTTTAGCGTTAATCTGGGCCATAAAGAAGTTTCAAATCTATCTGTATGGTAGGACTTTTGTGGTCGAGACGGATCATCAGCCCCTCGTATTCTTATCTCAGGCTAAGCATGAAAACGCAAGATTGCTGAGGTGGTCTTTATTGCTTCAACCTTATCAGTTCAGTATCCAATATATCCCAGGCAAATTGAATGTCGGTGCAGATTTCCTCAGTCGGCACCCCTGTGATCAAAATTAGAGTAGTGGCAGGCGTGAGGAGTAATTTTATCTATGTGTATCACTGGTTTTGGAACTTGCCGTAGGCATGTTTTCAAGTGGGGAGATGTGTGGTAAAATTAACCGTGATACAACGTTAAAATATCTCCAAAGATAAAATGTAGGATAAAAATGATGCGTAAGTTACTCGAGTACATGATCGCCCAGGCCGCGGGTCACCACCCGCCATGAAAATTAAATTGTTAGACGTGAAGGCAAAACATTTACCCTTGGAACGGGATGAGAACGGAGATCAAAAGAAAAAAATCTGACTGAACATGTGCTTGAAACTAGCAAGGCTAAAAAGATGCAATTGGTGGGGAAAGGAGGAAAAAAATTCACGTCCCCAAGTTGACACAAGGTAAAGAAATCGACAAAAGGGACCTTAGCTATTATACGCCACAGTCATTTCTTGGACGCTTTTGCGATATTTTGTCCTTTATTTGAATTCAGCGGCAAACGCCTTACAGAATATACTCGAACATATTTCAAAAAAAAAAAAACCCAACTAACCTTGAAAAGTAACTTTTTCTTAATAATAATGTTAGGAATATAAAACCTAGCTGGCCGGATGGCCCATCTTGAGCAGTGAAATAATATGCTTTCATTTATACAGACGGATAGATAATAAGAAAGATATTGACAAAAGACTGTGTTGTTCATATCAGCGAGCGACTGCATTGAGACAACACATGTCACTAATTTTCAAAAAAATTGCAGCCTTGAGACGCAAGTGCTAAAATCTAGTTAGCATGAAAGAGAGAGGGTGTTAAGGAAAGTTGTGGCTAAAAATAACTTTAAAGGCAAAATTGTGTAGGGGAAGGCAGGGTTGGTTCAAAAAACAAGTGTGTTTTTTGTGAAACGCAAGTAGAGACGGGAGGACCAACAGACAATAATACATACTTGACTGAGGTATGACTGAATTGACTTTTTGGAAGGGGGTTTGAATTTGAAAAAGAAAAGGCGGTGATTGGCCACAGATAAACATAATATCGGCGCTCAGACGCGCATCTTTGCCAGTCATCATAAGTTGTCCAGTGGTAGACACAGTAATTATTTAGTGGTGTAAATCCCCGAAGCTAATTGAAATATTTAGAGGGACGCCATACTAAAGCCAGCAGCTCAGCTGAGTTTTGCTAGCATATACTGTGTTCTATATTCATAATTCTGAACTGTGAGTTTGTTTTTTATTTGGCACCAAAGTGGTGTCAAATGATGTGTTGAAGAATACACGAGTGGACCCGTGCAGTCTTATATTTTGGCAGAGCAGCCTTAATTTGCCCCCAAGCACGGAGAGGTGGGGCCACCCGATTCCAGCACCAGAACTACTCATTCAAGATAAGTGAGCGTCTGGCCTGCTGGAGAGTCACCAACTTATTTTCTAACACACCAACTATAATCCCATCAATAAATGGACAATGTTTTGTCACCATAGACAGGGAGTGATGAGGTCACCCCAACAGCATATCCATTCATCGTTCTCCCAGATAAATTAAAAATATAAACAGTAGTAATATTAACTAGTCTTGTAAAATACATATGTACACACCTTTTATTGATTATGCCCATTATATATTCATGCATTTTATTCAAAATTTCAAAACCTTTTATCTGTTCTGACCAAAATAAAACCTTGGTTCAGAACAAATAAACTTAAAGAAAATTTACTATCAAAATTTTACACAGCTTGAGTTAGTTCAGTGTGTTGTAACATTTTATTAATATTATTAGACTTATTAAATATATGTGTGTGTGTATGTAAACTACCACAACACATTACATATCATTACCCTAGAAGTTTAACGTAGCCACATTCATTAGAAAAAAAAAAGATAGGTGTGAGGTCGTAGTGGTAGCAAGAAGGGTCTTCTGTAATTCACAGCTACATTTATCTCAGGAGCCTTCACAGCTGACCTCATGCATCGCACTAGGTAATATCACAATCATACAATACCATCAAAACCACTACAAGTGGCCACAAATACGTTGGAGCATTCTGTGACAAGATTTTGTGAGCTAATTTAGCTTTGTTAAATAGAAAGCGCTTTCTAAGGGGTAATATTTTAAGATAGTTATATAGATCTATACAATGTGTTTGGTGTTTATCAGCAACTAGGCGCACTGCACGTTTTTGAAGTGAATGAAGCCTTTTTGTGTTGGATATGGAACAACCATCCCAGATTGTGGAACAATAGTCTAGGTATGTTTGTATGTGAGATGTGTAGAACATTTTCCTTGCCCCCTCATCCAGGAAGTGTTTGATTTTGGCTAATTGGTAAACTTTTTGTGCCGTTAGCTTTGTGAGTGCACTTACATGTGAGTTCCAACTTAGGTGCTGGTCAACAGTTAGACCTAGAGTTTTATGTTCATTTACGCTTTCAATTAGTGATGTTCCAATGTAGAGCTGAAGTGTTGTTTTCTGCGAGTTTTGTAGTTTTTGTCTGGTTGATATTAACATACATTTCGTTTTACTAATATTTATTTGCATTCGATTCTCGTTGCTCCACTTAATAATATTATGTGTGTCAGTTTGTATAGATAGTTCTAGTGCAGTGCAACTTTTGTCACTAGTGTAAACAGTACAGTCATCGGCAAACAGGTCACAGGATGAATGTTTGATGTACAGAGGAAGATCATTGATGTATACGGCAAAGAGAAGAGGGCCGAGAATAGAGCCCTGAGGAACACCGATAGCGACAACAGTTGGGTTGGACAAAGAATTATTGTAAGACACCACTTGTTGTCTGTCTGTCAGGAATGATTTAATTAACTTCACCAGCTTAAGATTTACTTTCATTGTTTCTAATTTTCTGATTAAAATAGAGTGATCTATCATATCGAATGCTTTTTTAAAGTCTACAAAGATTGCTCCACATAAGTTATCGTTATTGATGTTTAGATGCCAGTTCTCTATCATTTTTGTTAAGGCTGTGTCGCATGAATGCTTTGGTCTAAACCCCGACTGACTATCAACAAGCAGGTCATTATTAGCTAGGTGTTCCATTGCTGTTTTGTGTATGTGTTTTTCCAGTGGTTTGGACAGCGATGATATAAGCGAAATGGGCCTATAGTTACCAAGGTTGCTATTATCTGATGAACTAGGTTTAACAAGAGGGTATACTTTATCGATTTTAAAGGCAGATGGAAAGTAACTCCTTGCGAGACATTGATTATATATGTATGTTAGTGTATCAGTAATAGCTGGTGCAGCATAACGCAGTATTCGATTACTGACTCCATCAAGTCCCGATGAGTTATTATCTTTAAGATCAATAAGATAGTTATAAACTTCGTTAACTGTTATAAAAGGAATGTCGCAGGGAATGGTGTTAGTACACTTGTTCTCGCAGAACGTAGATAATTCGCTGAAGTCACAAGGGGAAGAAGGTATGGCGGATTTTATATTGTGGATGTCTGCCTGAAAATGATTGCTGAAGTCTGTACAAGTAAACAAGATGGGCAGAGCACTTCAGAGAAACATTGAATAAGGAATCACAAGAGACTCAGCTGAATGTTCCTAGGGCTGAAAGTGACTTAGACGTAAATACAGACATTCCACAAAAAGAAGAAATCGTCACAGCTATCAAAGGGTTAAACAATGGAAAAGCGCCTGGTCACGACAATCTAAATGCTGAGTTATTCAAGGCAGACTCTGAACTAGCAGCAGAACTATTAGAACCACTATTTGCACAAGTCTGGGAAACTTAGACAACACCAACAGAGTGGAGTAAAGGAATAATTGTCAAATTGCCCAAGAAGGGCGACCTTGCAGACTGCAACAACTGGAGAGGAATTACTCTCCTCTCAGTTCCCAGCAAAATACTAGGCAGGATAATCATCCAGAGAATTTCAAAAGCATTTGACCATAAACTGAGGAAAGAACAAGCGGGTTTTAGAAAGAACAGAAGATATGTAGATCATATATTCACCCTCAGGAACATTATAGAGCAGTGCCCAGAATGGCAGAGACAGCTATACATTAACTTTGTTGATTTTGAAAAGGCTTTCGACAGCATACACAGGGACAGCCTATGGAAAATACTGAGGGCTTATAGAATTCCCAGCTGCATCGTTTCCATCATAAAAAGCCTCTATTCTAACTTTACATGCAGTGTTGGATTGAGTATTGTAACTTTCGAAGTGAAAACAGGAGTACGACAGGGATGCCCCTTATCAACATTATTTTTGACAGCCATAGATTGGGTGATGCGCCAGACAATAGAGGGCAGTCCAAGAGGAATTAGATGGACAACGTTTTCTACACTGGAAGACCTGGAAAATACAGATGACACTGCACTACTCGCGCATTCACACCAACACATCCAAGAAAAAACCGATAGACTGAATAAGTATGGCCAGAAGGTTGGCCTGAACATCAATCTGAAGAAGACAGAGGTTATGACACTAAATGTGGGCAATCCTGAGCCAATAACAGTAAGGAACCAGAAGTTAGAACAGACAGACACATTTACTTACCTAGGATGCATAGTAACACCTGACGGCAGAACAAGCAAGGACATTAACAACAGAATGAATAAAGCGAGAACAGCCTTTGCTAGTCTCAACAACATATGGAAGTCTTCCCAGTACAGCACAAACACCAAGTTAAGACTGTATGAGAGATGTGTACTTTCTGTGCTTCTCTATGGTGCGGAATGCTGGAGAGTAACAGAGAAGGAAATGTCGAAACTGTCCTCCTTCCACACAGTCTGCCTAAGGAAAATTCTCCGAATCTTTTGGCCAAACACCATCAGCAACCAAGAACTACGGTACTTATTCGGAGTAATCAGGAGGACATGCACACCATCATAGCTGGCAGACGCTGGAGTTGGGTTGGCCACGTCCTCAGAAGGGACCCTGATACCATCACAAGAACAGCTATGCTATGGACCCCCGAGGGAAAGCGAAAGAGAGGCCGACCAAAAACAACTTGGCGGAGAACTGTGGAAGCCGAGATGCAAAGAATTAACTAGAGTTGGGGCACTGTACGAAGGATGGCCACCGACCGAGCAAAGTGGAATCAATTTGTTGCTGCCCTACAAGACGCCTGTGATGGCCACTGACTGCTTTGACGGTTATGGATCAAAGAAGAAGAAAGGTCGGGTTCTTATTCCCCAATGCTACAAAACAATATTGGATTGTATGAGGTATTTAACTACAGATGAACAATATACAAGCCCCGGTTCTCCAAGATACACAATGATTGAAAAGTCTCTATTTTTAAATGTTTATATCTTCACGTGTATACACTGGCTATACATAAAACAAATGTCACAACATGAAGAAATTATTGGTATTTGACAGACAAATTTTACTTTTCATGTCCTGAAACAAAATAAAATAAAATCTAACATGTCCAATAAACTGCTGTTACAAGGAAGAAGAAATATTGTTGCCCGCTATTAAGTCTTGTGTTGAGCTGTCCGGGTCTCAGGTTGAGCTGCTATATTAATGTGACACAGAATTTTACTTCATAAAAATAAGTGTGACAAAATAAATATTTGAAAGTAGAGAGTTGACTTTTCTTCTTCTGTGTAGTCTGGAATCTTCTGAGACATCTAATGACTTTGGGAATGTCCCGTCTACCTCCGTTCATTACCGTCAAAACGTGAGGGTAGTACCAACATCTGGCAGGCACAAAACAAACAGGAAGGTCACAAACGTGAGGAGAAATTACGACAGAGTCAAGCAGCACTTGTCACTGTCAGTGCTGGCAGTGGAAAATTTGTGGTATTTTTTTCTTTCTCAGATCACTGATCAAAGTCTGATTTTCACACGGAATATGTAAAGCTTGGAATTATATAATCGTAAGGTACTCCAGTTAAAACTGAAATAATCTGATAAACATGAATGAGAGAGAGAGAGAGAGAGAGAGAGAGAGAGAGAGAGAGAGAGAGGTGGCAGAAGTAAGCTGAGATCAGTGGCGTAACTGAGTGCGGGTGGGGGAGGTTGGAGTATTAGTAACGGGTGGCGCAAATCAGAGGCAAAGCGGCATAAGGAAAAGAAAAAGAAAGTAAAAAGTTTTTTTTTAATGTTTTCAATCCTGTTTACTTGGACTTAACTGGGAAACCATTTAAGCAATCCCGCGATATCTGCTTACTGACCTCTTTCAACTCACAGCAAAGTATGGGTGATGAACTGATATAAAAAATACTGACAATACACAGATAAGAAAGAAGGAAAAAGAAAGGAGTCAGTTTTTCCTCTTCTTTTACTGCAGAAACGCACACACAAAAAACAGACCACAATCTGCCAAACATTTATGAAGAAGGTTAAAAAAAAAACCTATATTACTGTAGTTAGTTTTCTAAATAAATAAAAAATAATAATAATAATAAAACCCACCGTGAAATTTAGTAAATCATGACTTCGTTAAATGTGGCTACACTCACTGAACAATAATAGACTGGTTCATGGAAGGTAATCTGTCCCGGATTCAATAACTGGCAGACGTGCTTACTTCCCTTGACTACATTCGTATTTACTGTGTCTTATATGCATGGAGGCATATCTGGAGTCATCTTTATATGACCACCAGCTATGCACAGTGTTACAGTATACTTATGTGGAAGTGAACCTATGTCTGTGAGGTTAATTACATCATCATTGACTCTTGAAATCATCCACACACTAACCTTCTAGGGATTTCCCCTGTGGTGAAAACTGTTGAGAACCCAGTATTGCACACTAAGCTTGGAGAAGTCACTTGAGCCCCAGGCTTAGACCTGGTTGATTGCATGCAGGAGGATCTCACTGTGGACCCAGTGATAGGCAAGGGGAGCTGAGAAGTGGCTCAGTGTAGGACGTGACAATTCCGTGGGAGAGCCCAGAACCAGAGTACAGTATTTTAGCTCTGCATAGTTGGAGAGCCCCCTTGGATGGCGTGGAATGCACAGTATGTCACGGGCTGGATGGCGTGTTTCGGAATGGTGGAAAAGCCACAAGAAAAGCATAGATCTTCAGTGTAGATTTTTTTTTTCTTAACCAGCGGCACTTGGGCTTTCAGCCCTTCGGCCCAATGACATGTCATTGCGAGGCTGGGGAGAGCCTGTGGACTTTCCTTCCAACCCGGTCTGGAGCTTTGCTCCTTCCCATCCACAGAGGGTTTATCTCAGAAGCCGTTCAGGTTATTCAGTCAAAATCCCGGTCAATGACACTGCTTCAAATGCTCACGCCCGGGCTTGAACCTGGAACACCTGATCGCCAGCGCAATGTGGTAACCATTACACCAGCGCAGCTCCCCTTCAGTGTAGATAATACCAAGGAGTCTTCAACTTGGTATTGGCAGCAACAGAGAGAGAAGCTCAGCAGCCTTAGTTAAACAACAACTGTGTTTTATCTCTGATTCACTGCTGTTTTTAGACTCATCTTCCTCCAATCCCTCTCCCACTTAAATCACGCAAAGACACAATTATAGAAGAAACACTGTATCCACAAAATTAGGCATAATTTTAAATGTTATAATGTTTTTTTTTTCTCACACAACCATAAAGCCGTTTTTGAACGATTTTTTTTTCTGTGGATACCACAGGTTGTAAAATGAAATCCTCCTTTTTTCACTATATGCAACCATCCTTATAAATAACTGTTATCTTCACAATGGCGATGGACCTTGCTGACAATGTGTGTGTGTGGGGGTGCATATAGGGAAGATCTAGGAACTGATATGTACAGAAGTATTTTTTTTAAATTAATGACAGTGAAATCTTTAAATAAACAGTTTACATAATATTTAATAGACCTTCAATAAACAAGTCAAAATATGACCCGCCTTGCCAGGCTACAAGATTGTGAACCTGTTTCATTCTGGCCATTAAATAAAGTTAGGTGGCTTTCAAGTCAATCTTCTGGGACAGCTTTAATGAACTACTATGAAATATTCCACCACTTCACATACCTGAGGTCTACCATCAATGGCAAACTCTCTCTGGACACAGACAATAACAGCCACATTGGCAAAGAAGCAACCATATTTGCCCGCCTCACAACGCGTGTTTGGGGAAACTTTAAACTCACAATGAAGACCAAAGCTGCGGTATATAATGCCTGTATCACTAGCACTCCTGGTAGGTTCAACCAAGCTGGACTGGTCTGTGTGGGTAGGGGTCAGACAAAAGCTGGTACCCTGGTCCTCCAGGTTGGGGGTTTTAGCATAGGGCCTGACACCCCTGTCTATGTAAAAAAAAAAATGAAGTTACGGAAACAACATCAAATGAACAAACTTTGCTGCGGGATGGACATTCGGAGTCTGTGGCTCGTATGACTGTCAGTGGTGAAAGCCGAAAGGAAGCCACTGACATGAAAACGGATGTCCTGACCGCAAAACAGGATACGAGAATAGGATTTTGGAATGTCAGGACAATGTACGAGACAGGTAAACTAAGACAGGTCACGGCAGAAATGAGAAACTATAGGTTACACATCCTGGGGATAAGTGAGAGCAGATGGACAGGGGCAGGAAAAGTTAAAACAGCAACAGGAGAAACAGTACTTTACTCTGGAAGAGAGGATGGACAGCACAGTGAAGGCGTAGCCATTATTTTACAGAAAGGGATAGAAAGGACATTACTGGAATGGAAACCCATCAACAACAGACTGATACGATTGAGACTGAGAGGGAGATTCACCAACACTACAATAATACAATGCTACGCACCAACGAATGATAGCGATGAGGAGGTCAAGGATGAATTCTATCAACAACTGCAGAAAGAAATTGAAGACACACCTAGATATGATCTTGTTATAGTAATGGGAGACCTCAATGCGAAAGTTGGTACACACAATATATATAATGAAAGAACAATGGGGAAATGCGGCAGCGGAACAGCAAACAAAAATGGGGATAAGCTAATAAGTTTCTGTAGCATTAACAACCTGGTCATTGGAGGAACACTTTTCCCACATAAGGAAATTCACAAGTTAACATGGGAATCACCAAATGGTCGGGACAGAAACCAGATAGACCACATCATGGTTAACGGTAGATGGAGACATGCATTACAAGATGTGAAGGTAAGAAGAGGTGCAGATGTGGGAAGTGATCACCATTTAGTAGTAGCAAAACTGAAAGTGAAACTAAGAAGGGCTGGACCAACTGTAACTACACAGAAAAGGTTTGACATCAGCAAATTGAAGGACCCCCTTACCAGAAAAGCTTTTGCGGCCGACATTAAGAAACGATATCAATTTGCCAAAAGCCAGGAAAAGACATTGACTGATGATATAGACCAGAATTTCAACACCATTTCAACAGTATATAAGGAAAGTAGCAAATCATGCTTAGGATTCCAGGAAAGGAAGAAGCAAGACTGGATAACACCAGAAACACTAAACACCATAAAGATGAGAAAGGAAATGAAAAGAAAGAAAACAGAAGCGAAGTCCCCCAGGTTAAAGCAACTATACAGCGAACAGTACAGCCAGCTGGACAGGGACGTTAAACGCCAAACCCGAGCCAACAAAAGGAATTTCCTAGACGATCTTGCAAAACAGGCAGAAGAGGCAGCACTGAGAAATGAACAAAGCACAGTATACAGAATAACTAAATTCATCAGCGGAAAACAAGGTGCAAACAATATTACATTAGTAAGAGATAAGCAAGGAAATCTCATCAAGACAGCAGAGGGACAGGAAACAAGATGGGCAGAGCACTTCAGAGAAACTCTGAACAAGGAAATACCAGAGACACAATTGAATGTTCCTGAGGCTGAAAACGATCTAGATGTAAATACAGACATTCCACGAAAAGAAGAAATCATCACAGCAATCAAAGGGTTAAAAAAACGGTAAAGCTCCGGGCCATGATAACTTAAATGCAGAGCTATTTAAGACAGACCCTGAGCTAGCAGCAGAACTATTAGAACCACTATTTGCACAAGTGTGGAAAACGGGGACAACACCATCAGAGTGGAACAAAGGAATAATTGTCAAATTGCCCAAAAAGGGAGATCTTGCAGACTGCAATAATTGGAGAGGAATCACTCTTCTCTCAGTTCCCAGCAAAATACTAGGCAGGATAATTATACAGAGAATTTCAAAGGCAGTAGACTACAAACTGAGGAAAGAACAAGCAGGATTTAGAAAGAACAGAAGGTGTGTAGACCATATATTCACTCTCAGGAACATTATAGAGCAGTGCTCAGAATGGCAAAGACAGCTTTACATAAATTTTGTTGATTTTGAAAAGGCTTTTGACAGCATACATAGGGACAGTTTATGGAAAATACTGAGGGTTTATGGAATTCCAAGCTGCATAGTGTCAATCATAAAAAGCCTCTATGCCAACTTTACGTGTAGTGTTGGGCAGAGCAACCTAACCTTCGAGGTGAAGACAGGAGTACGACAGGGATGCCCCTTATCAACCACTCTTTTTTTAACAGTCATAGACTGGGTGATGCGCCAGACAACAGAGGGCAGTCCAAGAGGAATAAGATGGACTACATTTTCTACATTGGAAGATCTGGAATATGCAGATGACATTGCACTGCTGGCACATTCACATCAACACATCCAGGAAAAAACGGATAGACTTAATAAATTTAGCCAGCAGGTGGGCTTGAACATCAATTTAAAGAAGTCTGAGGTCATGACGCTCAATGTGAGCAACCCTGAGCCCATATCAGTAAGGAATCAGCAATTGGTACAGACAGATACCTTCACATACCTAGGAAGCATAGTAACACCAGACGGTGGGGCAGGCAAAGACATCAACATCAGAATGAATAAGGCAAGAACAGCCTTCTTTAGCCTAAATAACATCTGGAAGTCCTCCCAATACAGCACAAGCACAAAATTAAGATTATACCAGAGTTGCGTGCTTTCTGTGCTTCTCTATGGTGCGGAATGCTGGAGAGTCACAGAGAAGGAAATGTCAAAATTGTCCTCTTTTCACACAACATGCCTAAGAAAAATTCACCGCATCTTTTGGCCGAATATCATCACCAACCAAGATCTGCTTACTCGTAGCAAGCAAGAGGACATGCACACCATCATAGCTGGCAGACGCTGGAGCTGGGTTGGTCATGTCCTCAGAAGAGACCCCGATGCCATCACAAGAACAGCTATGCTTTGGACCCCTGAAGGAAAGCGAAAGAGAGGCCGACCAAAAACAACTTGGCGGAGGACTGTGGAGGCTGAGATGCAAAGAATGAACCAGAGTTGGGGCACTGTACGAAGGATGGCCACCGACCGTGCAAAGTGGAATCAATTTGTTGTTGCCCTACAAGACGCCACTAGGCGTGATGCCCACTGACTGCTTTGACGGTCGGTGGTTAAGGATCGAAGAAAGATCACTGTCGTGAGAAATTCTAATCCACATATATAAATTAAAAGTAAATGTAAAGCCTAACAAAATTTTTTTTTTAATTCTATAAAAGGAAGAAGAATGGTAAAGAACAGTGCTGTCACAATGACAGTACTCGAAATCCCCTTTGTTTTATGCTTCGTCTGCAAATTGTAACGTTTCCACGTTAAATATAAGCCACTGCATAAATACAAGCGTTTCCACAACACATTAAAACGGGTATTGCATTTCTAAGAAAAACATTGAGAGGCACACTGCGTATGACCTAAATTAATTACACTACGAATGGACAGATGGATGTAGGATGGAAAGAAGGGAGGGCTGAAAATCAGGAACACATGCAACACTAAACACGCGTCTCGCTATTAATGCCACCCCCAACAAGCGTAACGCGATATACAATTACTACTATCACGCGTGTAAGGCCACATGCACTAACTTTTTTTCAGACGGACAGTGATAAAAACACTACCCTTCCCAGAGTTAGGTTTTAAAAACCTGGAAAACGCTTATTAGGAAAGATGACATTAGATGGGTTTACGTTTGAAAACATGACAGTACCCAGACACCACATGGGGATTGAAGTGAACAGGAGGTGGTAGAAAATGCACATTTTGAACGCAGCCACCTAGCTCCCTTAAATTGAGATATTTGGATTCCTTAGGGCTTGCTGACACAGAATATGTTAAGTGTTACGCAAATAGTCCAGGAATTAATAAATTATAGGCAAAAGAAAATAATGAGGGTGTCAGACAACCTAAAAACTCGGAGTCGCTCAGTGGCAGAATTTTAAACCACCATTGTACGGAAATAGGCCACAAGTTACATTTGAATTGATTGGATGGAATGATATGTAAGGCTAAACACGATTAGTCGGACTATAAATGCTATCTTTTGTTGTCAAGGGAGACGGAAGTAAGAGTACTTTTTTTCAAACGATTGGGTAGAGATGGCCTGATTGGTTAGGTCGGTTAATATAGTTAATTGATAGCGTTAGTTCGAGACCACTAGTTCAAATAAGCTTGATAAAGCAACAGTGCGTTGAAGCCAGCTCATATTTTTGCTAAATAAAAGCCTGGAACATAAGCAGATGGGAATTTGTGCCAGTATTTGTGCCAGAATTCATTGTTAGTCAACGTATCTGTGTTTATTTCCATGAATTGTGGTAGGCTGAAATATTTGATCTCTTTTTAATGAAAATTGAATGTACATTGATAACACTAGTCAACAAATTTTCAAAAGTTTTTTGTACCAGAAATTAAATGTACCATTTCTTATTGATTTTGACATGCTGATTTCAAATATCATAATGAAATTCACCAATTGGCTCTGGTTTTTTTTTAAATGATGGATTTACATTACAGTAATACAAATAATGTATGCTTGTTTACTTCTCTGGGCTGAACAGCTAGTCTTTCTACTTTAGCATTATAAAAATTGTGGTTACATATTCAATTAATTGATATTTTAACATAAAATGATAGAAAAAATAAAAACATTATTTAAAGTTCACATATCATGCTTTAAAAAGGCACATTTGAACCCATTCCGTCATTATTCAGTCGCTGTTCGAGCTCTCTTTGCTTGCTTCTTGTAGTCAATCGATGAGGTGTCTCTTGTCACAGTCCAACAGTAATCAACAAGCATTGAATTGCTCCAATTGCCTTGATACCTTGTCTCCATAGCAGCAATGTCCTGGTGAAATCGTTCACCATGCTCACCACTGACCGCTCCACAGTTTGACGTAAAGAAATCCAGATGAGAATCCAGAAAATGAATTTTCAAAGACATGTTGCAGCCAAGACTCTTATACTTCAGAAGGAGATTTTCTACAATTTCATTGTAATTATCAGATCTGTTGTTTCCAAGAACATTGTCCACCACTGACTTAAATGCTAGCCATGCTGCTTTTTCCTTGCCATGCAACACGCAAAGAAACTCGTCATCATGAAGAAGTTTTCGAATTTGCGGACCAACAAATACTCCCTCTCTTATTTTAGCTTCACTCAGTCTTGGAAATTTTCTGATGAGATATTTGAAAGCCTCATCTGTTTTCTCCATTGCCTTGACAAAGTTTTTCATGAGACCCAGCTTAATGTGCAAGGGTGGCAACAAAATCTTGCTGGTGTCGACAACTGCTGGGTTCTCAACGTTCTTACTGCCAGGCTGCAATGACTGCCTGATTGGCCAATGTCTTCTGATGTAATGGTCACTTCGTGCATGGCTATCCCACTCACAGAGAAAGCAACAGTACTTGGTGTATCCACCCTGTAGTCCAAGCAAAAGAGCGACCACTTTTAAGTCACCGCAAAGTGACCAATGATGATGATCGTAGTTTATACACTTCAAAAGCTGCTTAATGTTTTCATAAGTTTCTTTCATATGAACTGCGTGACCAACTGGAATTGACGGTAACACATTACCATTATTCAACAAAACAGCTTTAAGACTTGTCTTGGATGAATCAATGAAAAGCCTCCACTCTTCCGGTATGTAATTGATGTTGAGGGCTGCCATTAAACCAGAAATGTTGTGGCACGCAGAAAGGTCACCCTCTTTGAAAAAGAATGTAATAAGCGGCTTCTGGCGGTTCCTATACACAGAAATTGTAACATCTTCTGCCAGGAGATTCCACTGTTGCAATCTGGAACCCAAAAGCTCCGCCTTGTTCTTCGGTAAATTCAGATCTCTTACAAGATCATTCAGTTCACCTTGGGTTATTAAGTGTGGTTTAGTGGATGTAGTTTGCTCAAAATCTGTGTCACTTGAGGTTGATGGTTCAGGACCACCAATGTCCTCTTCATCAGTGGAAGCAGCTGAAAAGGATTCTGGCACTTTGGGAACTGGTAGATCATCGCCATGTGGTACCGGAAGTATTGCAGAGGGGATGTTTGGATATTCCAGAGTCCATTTTTTCTTCTTTGATATGCCTTTCCCAATTGGAGGGACCATGCAAAAGTAACAGTTGTTGAGATGATCAGTGGGCTCTCTCCAAATCATTGGGACTGCAAAAGGCATAGCTTGCCTTTTGCCAGTTAACCACAGTTTAAGATGTGCTGCACATGTATTGCAGCATATGTGTGGCGCCCAGCTCTTATCTTGATCTCCTATTCTGCAGCCAAAATACAAACTGTACGCCTTCTGGCATTTCTAACTACGATACTTTTGATAAGGACAAATGCACTAACTAATGGCAACATTTTATCAGAGATAAGTATTTATACACAAAGGGGATGTAATCATAGGTAGGATTGCATCATCAACTTCTAGTAACATTTTTATTGGTCATTAGAAAAAATTATGCAATCGCCCACAACAGTTGCGTCATATATATATAAATTTACCGTAATTAAATAAACTAGTAGCATATATCTTGAAAACTAGAGCCAATCAACATTTTTTAATGTCATTTTCGTTTTCAGCACACCAAAATTAGTTAAGATCAGCTATTTTCATTTCTGGTACATTTTGGTTGTTGACTAGTGTAATTTATGTCTGTATATATGTGCAGTTCAGTAGCGAACAAGAGGCAAGGCCTATAATATATATAGTGCTCCAACCTGAACAGAAGGTGTCGGAGAAAAGTAACACTACATGGAATTACCAGATAGTACACTGACACCTACCTTATGATATGGAAGGACTTATAGCTGAAAGTGCAGAGGCGTAGTAACCATTAAGGAGGTTAATACTGGAGTAAACTGCTTCAGAAGAAGATAGCAGTAAAAATAAAGCTCTGAACTCTGTGTTTGTGATGTATTGTGCTCAGTCTAGCCAGATAGTATAAATTAGTTCTGAAGTAGGAGGTACATCCTTCTTGTTTCAGGAACTGTGGTCCTAGTATTGAAGCCGCACCTGGTCTGAGCATTTGCTGAATCCAGAGGCTGACAGCATACTCTTGGGTCCCTATAGTAACCAGTGAGGTGTCTTCAGAAACAGTGAATAGTCGAGCAGAGGAGTCCTTGCCTGCCGCCATCACGAAAGTTAAGCCCACTGTGGCCAAAAGAGCTCAACACTATGTACCCCTCGTAAATGACACTAACTTAATTAAAGAGGGGCAATTAATTGTTTTAATGTTCGGAACTGAGACCATCTCCAATACTAGTTCCAACATACATAAGCACATGCAGTCATGATGTCTAATAAGAATCTATCTTGAAGAACAAAACCAGTATTACCTCATATTACCACATCACAACTCACACACATAGAATACTAATATTGTATGTCAATGCAAAGACCACATTTATATATGTGTACATAATATTTGAAATTACATGTTATTATATTGCCTGGTTCACTGTGTAGTTGAATCAGGATCACTATTGTAGAGAAAATCAATACATATGTACATATCTGAAATTTATCATTGAATCTTTTAAGATAGTCTTCTAGAGTGTTGACTGTTTGTGAGTGTCACAGTATTGTCAAGTGTGGTGGAATAATTAAATAGTTTATCTGTTGTTGTTGTGGTGACTTACACTTCATCATTTGCATAACCCTAGACATATAACGTTGCCAACACAATATTCCAGAATAATTCTGACTGAGATATAAATATGTGGCAGTAAGTAAGGTTATCTGTAAAACACTACACATATTAGATACAGATACCTTCACAGCTGATCTCAGTCAGTACACTAAGTCCCTATAAATATTTATATCATCCCACTTTACCACAATCACTAGCACACTTCTCTGTTGTAGCAAGGCACTGACTACCTATGCTAAGCAA
This sequence comes from Oreohelix idahoensis, assembly GCA_024509875.1. Classification (NCBI taxonomy): domain Eukaryota; kingdom Metazoa; phylum Mollusca; class Gastropoda; order Stylommatophora; family Oreohelicidae; genus Oreohelix; species Oreohelix idahoensis. The sequence continues at coordinate 599,484 of JAMPIV010009342.1, read as the reverse complement.
GAAAGAAGGCTCATTACCTTCCATCTACAGTGTCTACACCACAACCTCGATATTTCCAGGGAGGACAAAGTGACAAATGTCAGGGTGCTGTCACGTGCTAGCATTCAGAGCAAGGACATATTTGCTTTGACAGCGCAGACTACGCGTGCTTGGCCATGTCAAACTAATTGCCACAAAAACCACTGCTGTAAGTAGTATTCAAATGTTTGGTGAAGGCTTCCTAGAGACAATGCTGCTCAACACTGACTCCATGCTCCTTAAGGAGCGAATGAGTTAGTGCAGGCTCTCTAAGAACAACTACAGAACTGGCTCCACGCTCCAACGTTAGGAGCGGCAAGGTGAAAAGAGGAGAAGGATTGTTATTCTGACAGGGGTTCCCAACCTGAGGTATGCTTACCCCCAGAGGGTATGAAGCTTCTCAAGGAAGTGTAACAATGTTTGGTAAATAACTATAATACCCTACTCAAATATTACAGAAGTAGAAGTGAAAAAAGTTGTGGACTGGACAGAATTTTTTCTCTAGAAAATCCACAGCAAGAAACAAACTGAAGGCTGAACATGATATGTGGGTATCTCTTTAAAAAACTGTACCAAGAATAAACCTGTTGGTAGACAAGAAACACAATAAAGGATTTCACTAATCTGTATGATTGTATTCTGATACACATTATATACTACAAAAAAATGTTATGTACCGAATAAAGCTTTCTTCCTGAAAAATTAATTGATCTGTTTATTTTCATATGTACCCATGCAAGGTAAACTCTAGAATTTCTTTCTTTTTACTGAATGGACAGTTTACTTAAGAGCAATGGAGTACGGAGACTGTAAAATCTGGAAACCCCTGTGTTAGAATAACCGGCAGACTTGTATCAACTGTGGTAGTACAGTGGTTAGTGCACTGGCTTCCTAGTTCGGTGGTCCATGGTTCGATACCCAGTTGAGGTGGGATTATTTTAGACCGCAAACTGCTATGGAGTCTACCCAGCCTCATGAATTTGGTACCAGAGCAATTCTGGGAAGAGACATGGTCCGCAACCAGACGATCCGTCAAGGCCTAAAATCCCATCCGCTGCAGACCCAAATAGAACAGTCCCAACTAAGATGGTTTGGCCATGTCTGCAGAATGGGAGAAGATCGGCTACCACGACAAGCATGGGAAACAAAGAGCCAGGGATCCAGACCTCCAGGACGACCCAGAGTCCGCTGGGAGGACAACATTAGACAATCTTTGAAGGACCGAGGACTAGAATGGAACCAGGTGTGGTGAAGTGGGATGTTATAAATATTTATAGGGGACTTAGTGTACTGACTGAGATCAGCTGTGAAGGTATATATATCTAATAAGAGTAGTGTATTATATATAACCTTACTTGCTGCCACATATGTATACCTCAGTCAGAATTATTCTGGAATAGTGTGATGACTACGTTATATGTCTAGGGTATGTGTATGATGAAGTGTAAGTCAAAACAACAACAGACAGATCAACAATTTAATTTATTCCACTACACTTGACAACACTGTGACACTCACATACATAAAACACTCTACAAGGATATCTTAAAGGAGTCACTGATAACTTTTCAAATAACAATATGTATTCATTGCTGTCATGAATGAATATGTGTCCTGATTCAAATACAAAGGGAACCAGGAATCACAATCAATTTTAATTACAAGTTATAAGTACAGAATTTATCAATATGAATATTGTAGTGACATATATTATTAAAAGTATCCTATGTGTGTCAGTTGTGTAGTAGTAATATGAGGTAATACTGGTTTTGTTTTGTTCAAGCTCTGTTGGTATTTGTCATCATGACTTCAATAGTTTGTCTTTATTGGAACTAGTATTGGAGATGTTCTCAGTTCCTGATATTAAAACAATTTAATTTCCCTCTTAATGTTATTTTTACAATGTCATTTTAAGATGGGGGTACATAATGTTGAGCTCAGCTGGCCAGATCAGCTTATCTTGCGTGATGGCGGCAGGAAAAGACTCCTCTGCTCGATTTCTCCCCTGTGCTCTGGAGACACCTCACTGATAGCTAAATGGACCAAGGAGTATGCTGTCCGACTCTGGATTCAGCAAAGCTCTGACCAGGTGCTGCTCAATACCATAAGACCACAGTCCCTGAAAACAAGAAGGATGTACCTTCTACGTCATAACTAATTTATACTCTCTTTTTACACTGAGCACAATACATCACAAACATTGAGTTCAGAGCGTTAGGCCAACTGTCAGCTTCATCTGAAATACTTTATACCAGTATTAACCTCCTTAATGGTTACTACGCCTCTGCAATTCCAGCATTATTTCTTTCTAGTCAATCATCTAGGTGTCAGTGTACTGTTTGGCCATTCCATGCAGTTTTACTTCCCTCCCTCTGGTGAAGGAGCTGTCATGCCCTTTTCAGGGCAGCTCAGCCACCTTTGGTCCAAACCTGGCATCCAGCTCTCACCTGTGGCTCCTCGTAGCTGTCAGCATGCGACAGCGGCCACCCCCGGACAACGGCTTTGACAGGCCGGCTAAACTAGGTGAGGGTAGCCGAATGGTTATAAACCTTCGGTGAGTTAGGGTCTGCCTACCCATGCATGCGAAGACTGGATTCGATAGACTGCGCGGAAGAAACCACCTGTTGGTTCAACGGGCATGACGGCGATTACCAGCAACGTGTTGTGGAGCGTAAGGAGCACGGCGAGGCACGTAGAAAGCCCTGGTCATCCACTGCACCTGACTTCATCTCCAGTCGTCTTGACTTGTCTTGCCACTGGATTGAGATGGACCCAGGCGAGAGAGTGAGGTCGACGAATTGCGCAACTCTTCCTCACTTTAATCCAAATCACCGCGCAAGTCACTCTTTCATCCATTCATCCATTCATCCATCCACTCACAACAAGTCCTGTGGCGATGGGCGAGCGGCGAAGCGGCAGGCGTGGGTACGCTGGCAGTCGTAGTCGCAGACCTACACACAGGCGGCTCAGGCCATATGGTCGTCTTCCACTGATCGGAGCAGCAGTGGGATTCGGCAGCCCCCTGAGTGTCTGAGCAGCCCTCTTTAGGAAAGCACTGCTCACCTCCATGGCATGAGGAAGGGGCTAGAAAAGGTGCCCTAAACATTGCCTGCTTCACCATTACCTAACCAGCTTACCGCGGTTGGTGGGTACCCTACTTCGGCGGTCGACATATAAGAAAAAGAAAGGACAGATTTTTCCCCCTCATGGGCTCTTCAGTCACCTTCGTACCCATAGACTAACCTAACATATTCTTAAATAATTGGATGAACAGAGTGGTCTTCATCACCCGTGATGGACGAACAACCATCAAACCACTTCCCTCCGACACCTTCTGTTCAGGCTGGAGCATTATAGGCTTTTCCTCATGTTCGCTACTGGACTACACATATATACAGGCATAAATTAACAATTCACATTCAATTTTCATTAAAAGATACTGAATGTTTCAAGCTTACCACAATTCATGGAAATAAACACAGATACGTTGACTAGCAATGAATTATGGCACAAATACTGGCACAAATTCCCATCTGCTTATGTTCCAGGCTTTTATTTAGCAAAAATATGAGCTGGCTTCAACGCACTGTTGCTTTATCAAGCTTATTTGAACTAGTGGTCTCGAACTAACGCTCCTAAGTGATTATATCAGCGAGTCTGGCCAATGGAGCCACGTTTCGACAAGTGTTTGAAAAAATTTTACCTTCCTACGTCTCCCCTAACAACCAAGGATAGCATTTATAGTCCGACTAATCGTGTTTAGCCTTACATATCATTCCAGCCAATCAGTTCAAATGTAACTTGTGGCCCATTTCCCGTACAATGGTGGTTTAAAAAATCTACCACTGAGCGATTCTGATTTTGGGTGTTGTCTGACAGCACCATCATTTTATTTTGGCTATAACTTGTTAATTCCTAGACTATTTGCGTAACGTTTTACATATTCTTTGTCAGCAAGCCCTAAGGAACCCAAATATACAAATTTAAAAGAGCTAAGTGGCTGCGTTCAAAATATGCAATTTCTTCTACCTCCTGTTTCGAAGATGTGCTGTCTGGGTACTGTAATGTTTTCAAACGTAAACCCATCTATTGTCATCTTTCCTAATAAGAGTTTTTCAGGATTTAAAAACCTAACTCTGGGAAGGGTAGTGAATTTATCACTGTCCGTCTGAAAAAAGTTAGTGCATGTGGCCTTACACGCGTGATAGTAGTAATTGTGTATCGCGTTACGCTTGTTGCATGTGTTCCTGATTTTCAGCCCTCCCTCTCTCTTTCTATTTGAGTCCATCTGTTCGTTCGTTTTGGTAACGTAGTATAATTAATGTTAGGATTAATTTAGGTCATTACGCAGTGTGCCTCTCAATGTTTTTCTTAGAAATGCAATACCCGTTTTAATGTGTTGTGGAAACGCTTGTATTTATGCAGTGGCTTATATTTAACGTGGAAACGTTCCAATTTGCAGACGAAGCATAAAACAAAGGGGATTTCGAGTACTGCCATTGTGACAGCACTGTTCTTTACCATTCTTCTTCCTTTTATTAAATTTATTTGTTAGGCTTTATATTTACCTTTTAATTTATATATGTGGATTAGAATATTTCACGACACCAGGCCAGGAAGAAGACAGCTGATAGAATGGTCTGGCGCTCTCTCTTCCAAACCTCTACACCTCACGGTAGAAGGGGAACGACTAAGTAAGTAAGTAAGTAAGCAATTCTGGGAAGGTTAAGGCGGCCAATGTGATGCTGACCCCATCACCCCTTGTGTGCCGATGGTCAAGAAAATATTGGCCTAACACCATATTCCCAATATGCCTCAATGAGCGTGTAATGGGATCCTTTACTTTTTCTTTTGCATGAACTTCAATGAAAAATATTAATGATGGTTGAGGTTTTACAACTCGCCTAGAGCAAAAGTTATGAAACTTTGATCACAGTATCCTAATAAATATGTTCAATTTTCAAGAGAAGTCCAAAAATTAATATCACAGTTCCAGTCTAGTCTCATGTTGACCCTACAGCCTTTGTCCGTATTGTGGGGGAAAAAGCATGATCACTTTGAAAGCTGTTGTCTAGAAGAAGAGCTTAAGGAATTTTTTATTTGTGGCAATGATTCCTTTTCTACTTCAGAAAATTTACAAGGTGTCTTATATGAAAGAAAAAAAAGCATTGTAAATATTAGCAGCAAGATATACCACTTTTCTCAATAAGCAAGAAAACAATTTAAAGGGAAATTTCATTAATCACTACATGACCTCTGAACTAGTGACCAAATGAGAGCCCTGAGGTCCTATACTCTACAGCTGGGTTCAGCATTAGGTCGATCTGGCTCTATCAGTAGATCACACTGAATGATTTAGTAGATCTCTATGTGACTGAGTGGGAAAAGAGAAAGAATTTTAACAGAAATTGCGACCTAGCCCTCGCCTACAGGAATTTAAAACACAATTAAAACAATTAATAATTAAAACACTAAAACCAAGGTATCCACAAAATAAAAGACACTTTTCCCTCATTCCCAGTGAAAACTCATGAGCTAGCTTTAAAAAAAACATTTGCTTTAGTAATGAAGTGAATCAGACAGGAAGTCAATCGTTTCTTTGATGTGAAGCTAACATGTGAGAAAAAAAATCATTTAGTTTGAATTGTCCAACCCTTCTATTGATGGAACTGCAGGAAGCAGATTGTTTGACAGAGATAGAAGTTTCATACAGGCTGCACTTACTCTAAATACTCTGACACCTGACATGATCATATCAAGGAAGATCTTTAGAGAGCTCAGGGATTCTAAAGTAGATCCCCACACCTCCTCGGTTGCCTTCTGCTGATCTACAACAAAAATTATCATGTCTCCTTGGGGACAATGAACCTTCAAAAGAGCATAAGAAGTGGATCAGCACAAACTTTATGCATATGGACAGACTGCCGTGGTTGCCCCCTTGCAGAAAAAGAACTTTCATTCATAAAATAAAACTGTCAAGCTTCACTTAAAACTTGAAATGATCAAGTGACATCCTAACAGAACCCAGCCTGTGTTTAACAGCACCAAAGGACGAGTTTACTTCTTAGTCTTATTCTTCGTAATTCATCCTCATACAACCACAAGTATTTCTCTCATAAAGTTGATGGTCTCCCTGAGGCTTCTCTCATAAAGTTGATGGTCTCCCTGAGGCTTCTCTCATTACCTGACAGACAAAGAATAAGGAGGTTTGGGCACTTTGTGAGGGTCAATCAATCAGCAGCCCAGGTACAAAACCTCACAACAGGTGTGACCAGGAATACTGAACGATCTTGGACAAGACGGATTGACAGCTAACAGACATTTTAAAGAAATATAACATGACAGCACACTAAGCCACATTATTAGTACTGTGTTTAGAAACCAATAATTAACACTACCCATTTAGAAAACTTGACAGCTTCAACGGGGGAAACATGTTATTAGATTTAAGGAATTGAGGAGGTCTGCAGCAAGACAATCATATATGCCATACCTCGGAGATGAAAAACCTGTACAAAAAATCCAAAACCCTGTACAAAGACCCGCAAAACCTGTACAAAGACTGAAAAAAAACATACCAAAAGAGTTAATTCGCGTAAAAATATTTTCAATTACAGTGGGCTGCATTATAAATGAGGTACGGGGACTTTGCCTATAAAAGCAGGTCTTCACTTATTTTAAAACCCAAACAATAAATGTATGAGTTTATTTTACACTGTAAAAATAATGTGATGGTGTCATCATTTAGTCTATTTCTGTGTTTAATTATGACTAACAGACTGGGAAATCCTGTGTTCAATAGGACCTTATTAAAGAACTCTGAGACACAGTAATAAGGGGAATGGGTTACAAAACCTGTACAGAAATCACGTACAGGGTGTACACATCTGAAAACGCAAACACCTTGGACAGATTATGGGTAAACCATAGCATGTGGCATGTATGGACAATGGTAAACAGTGGAGTGGATGAAAAATTAAATGACTAGGACAAAAGACATGAAAGAACGGATGATACGGCCATAAGGCCTTCATCAGGGACAAATGAACAAATACAGAAAGTGAGAACTAACAAATTGAAAAATAAATACATTATTAAATTTACAACAGGGAGACCACACACAAAAATCTGACAAGAAACGAGAAGCACAATGCTAATGTTGTACCTCACAAATGAGAAACAGAAAAGTACAAGTGGAGGCAGTATGAACAAAGACATTTAAGTACTTACAAGCTAACAAGGACCACCTTCTAATCCTATCAACTGAACCACTAAGCACACTGGTTATCCTATACAACAGAATTGACCACTAAATTATAACTGTATTTAGGTGAAACAAAAAGCTTTGTGTTTTTAAATGCCAGTAGTCAAAAACATTTATCAATACCACAGTCTGTACAAATATACAACATATAACTTTAGACATGAACAAGTCAATTTTTATACCACAGGGTAAAATACGAAACAAACAATATTGTTATACTTTTCATGCAAACTAGATTGTTGTTAATTTACAGGATGATGCAACAGTTTCTCAACTGGCTGAGAAATTCTAGATGTGAAAGACAAACTTACACAATATAAATCAATGACATCTAGTGAGTTCTTGTGCTGTGTCTTTATTGTCAGTAAAATTTAAAAACCTCACATTGACACGTAGAAGAAAATTTGTATGTGATACCTAACTGTGGTTTATTGCATTTATTCATATTTGTTACATCACAATTTATCTATTACATTTGATTGCACGTATTACAAACAGTTAGCCTAGTTTTGTATCAGAATATAATTTTTTAAAACAGCAAGGTATGGTATATCCTTTTCGGTCATTACCGACTATAGGAACGCTCCCCCAAAACAATGTCTCGGCCGACGCGAGGTTGGGCGCTTGGGTAAAGAGGTCAAGCTGTTGCCCATGCAGCATGACCTAAAAAAATTAATAATAAAAATAAATTAATAATAAAACAGCATATGGAATTTGTAACATTAATTTTTTTTTTCTTCTTCTTGATCCTTAGCCTGTGACTGACAAAGCAGTCAGTGGCCATTACGCCTAGTAGCGTCTTGTAGGGCAGCAACAAACTGTTTCCATTTTGCTCCGTCGGTGGCCATCCTTCGTGCCATGCCCTAACTTTGGTTCATGCTTTGTATCTCAGCCTCCACTGTTCTCCACTAGGTTGTCTTTGGTCTGCCTCTCTTTTGCCTTCCTTCCGGGTTCCATATCACAGCAGTTCTGGCGATAGTGTCAGGGTCCCCTCTGAGGACATAGCCAACCCAATTCCAGCATCTGCCAGCAATTATGGTGTGCATGCCTTTTTGACTGAGCTTATAATTATTATTAATTTTTTGGGCCCACGTCCCCCTTGAAATTCCCTTATGGTCCCTCCCTATGCACCCCCCAGTGTGTGAACATCTGGAAAAGTAAAAACCTAACCAAGCGATAGAAGAAATCCTTGCTTATGGCATTTTTTAACTTGCTGGAAAGTTTTCATTTGGCTACCAGCTCTATAACTACTGTAAGTTGTAAATATGTGTTCTTTATTATTCTAAATTCTTTCCAACTATTTTAAGCTTTCTAAAAATACTTCTGATAATTTCATCAAAATAAATTTAATTATTTGTTGTTAAAAATGAACATAATGTGTGGCTGTTCAACTGACCAATACAAAATAGCAATTTATTATTACTGTAATCTTTAATCACAAAAAAACAAAAAACATTGTTTTATTTTTAACACATTAACTACTGCAAGCCGCTGTCAGCGGCTCACAAAATAATCACATTTGGACCGCAAGCCGCTCAGAGCGCCAATCTAATTTTAGTAATAAAACGAATGAAAAATGTACTGAAACACTCTCTGATCTGGTTCGAGATTTTAAGTTGCCACCGGAAAACAAATTCCCAAATCAAGGTTGTTGTAGAACACTGGAAAATTGATATTATGTTCATATTTTTCAGCGTTTTGGGTTAGTTACCAAATCGTGTAAAACTGTTTACCGTGGCAACTAGTGATAGGACTACAAAAAATGCGTGTACATCTCGTCTAACGGCTGAATAGGATAGAAACGTGTTTCAACAATTCACTGATAGATCTAGCGACGAGGACAAGAGTGAAAACGGTGTGCACATTGATTGAAATAGTGATTTTGATAGAGATGGGGCGCAAGCAGTTATAATTGTGAAAATATTGCAAGTCCTCGGCCATCGGAGGGCCTTTAAATAGCAACAACCTCTATTAGAGTTACAACCGGTCTTTATTGTAATAGTACATTCATTTATCTTTAAAATGACGTGTAATTCATAAAAATCTGTAAACAATTACGAAAACTACAGCTTACTTTGAGCAAACACCTACAGGATGAAAATAGGAAAAAAATTAAATTCGGACACAGTGTGTTTTTCAATTCGGTAGTTAATGTGTTAAATAAATGAAGAAAAACATCCTGTTCAACCTGCGTTTGGTTATAATTAGGATATAGTGTCTGTGATTTTAGACAGTATGTTGAATTGCTGCTATGTATTTCCTATTTGCTTTGTTTTTTTATATTTTGTTTGTCCTAAAGTTGTAGATCCAATTGCATGTTATCTTGTAAATGGACAGCAGGAGATGGGGGTGGGGGGGGGGGGGGGGGGGGGGGGGGGGGGGGGAGGGGGGGGGTGGTTGTGAAAGCTTGGGATATGTTGGTTAATTTATTCTTTATCTGACATTAGTAATATATATCACTAGAGCTTTACTAGACCTTAACATTCCTGCCTATTCCTCACTAACCAGTATATATTAATTGTTGTTCTTGTAAGTGCCGTTTGCGTGTATTGTGTACTTCCCTTTGCTTATCTGTTCTCAGCACCTGTCCTATAGTTATGGGTGAAGTGTATCACCGTAAATAATCCAATGTCAGGATTCTCTGTTGCTCATACCTCTTACATTTAAGTAGGAAACTGTCTATATTACAGTTCTGCTGACATTCTGCAGAGTATGGTTCTTCAATTCTTAAACATCCTGTTTCCATCTTAGTCTATGAAGTTTCTTACTCATCACCTTACAGCTCTCCGTGGAACACATGCCTTCAACAAACTTATGCCAAGTCTGTGCCATCAGCTCTAAATATTTTCATGTCTTCCTCATGCCCTTCATGTCTGTCTCCAGTTGTCTTCTCCGTGTGTTCCTTGGTCTCCCACTACTACATCTCTAACAGTGGGGATTCCAGAACAAGGACTGCCCAGTGATGCTTTCAACAGGTGTCCTCATTTTGTGTCCTATCCATCTCTAGCATTTTCTTGTCATGTCTTGTTCCACTGGCACTTGTCTGGTTCTTGTCATCAGTTCCACATTAGTGATCTTGTCATATGACTTCAATCCTTCTATTCTACATAAGCAGCCATTTATGAAAGTCTGTAGCTTTTGGATTGTTTTTGTTGTTCTCCATGTTTCAGATCCAAACAACTGTACATACACGACATTTGAATTGAATAATTTTATTTTCTGTGTTGGACTTGATTTCTTTTAGTCTTCATATTTTTCACAATGCAATGAATGCTCCTCTAGCTTTTTGTATTCTTATTTTGATATCCTTGTCTGTACCTCTGACTGTGTCTATATTGCTGCCGTGGTATATGTATGATTCTATATCTTGTAGTGGTATTTCTTCAAGCGCAATACTGCTATTGTTTCCTACAGTTATTCTCATTATCTTTCTTGTCTCCCTGTGTATTTTCAGACCCACCTGCTGTGATCTCTTGCATCTGATTATGGTTGTTTGAAATTAAAGCCAGGCGAAATCTAGATCATGAAGCTGTTTAGTCATAAAGTTTCTTACTGCTAGGAATTTTTCCCTCCCTGGATACTTCACACGTTCTTGTTGGAGCTTTGAACAGTTTGTATTTTATATGTAGGCCTATGTCTTTCAGATTTTATCCCACGTTACTATCCATTCCTGTTATTAATATTTTAATTATGTTTTTGATATTTCATATGCAATGCCTATATTTATTCAACTTTTAATATATCTACCTATCTTAGCTTCTTTTTCATTTTCTTCTATGCCAACATGTGAAAGTACCATGCTATGTAAAACTGAGCATCCTCCAGTATTTGGTATGTTTTGGCCAGAAATGTCTTCGCTATAAAAACTAAATAGGCCTAATGCTTGAAACCAAATGCAGCTATTACTTACAACATGGACCCTTTTAGTTCCCTCGGGGTTTCTAGTGAGACAAAGAAAGAATGGTACGACTTCTCCTTCAAGCAATTCGTAAGAAAACACTCAAAAGTTCAGCAAATAATAAGTAGTGCCTACCTGTTTAGCTGTAGCCGGATCCATTTTTGTTTTCGTGCTTCTGCTTAGGTAACAAAAGTTGACACACTAGATCAGCATAAAATACTAACTATTAACTGATTGGCGGAAACAATTGTTCCAGAATTTAAAAAAAAAAAAAAAAGCCACGTAATCCACTAATTTCAAAATAAATATCAAGTGACGCTGTATCGATAACAACAATCAAAGGTAGAATACACAATTTCTACAAATACATTTTTTTTTAAAAAATCAGAATGAATGCTACAGGTATGAACAACGTTGAGAATCTTAGGAAAAATATTAGGATATGCCTATGTTATTATTTATCGTTATTGTTTGCATTATCTTTTCATTTTGTATCTCCATTATCGTACTTTCTATCAGTGTTGTCTTTCATCAATGTGTCCTAGAGTTTAGATTGCGAGATCGGAGCCAGAAATGTAAATGAAAATACGAGGAATAAAATGTCGTATTTGCTTGCTGCAAATTTCAAGTAGCAAAAGTTCTTATAACAAAATAAAAATCAATAAGCTTCATAATTTTGCTACCGGCATGAAAGTTATGTAGGTGATAGAGTCTTTTAAAATGGTAGGATTGTGTCAGGTATTATATTCCATAGTTGCGCGTGCCGCGTAATGTCATGACAGCGACTGCTACCGGTGATGCATTTGCGGTGGGGATGATGCTTTGCTACTTACCTGTCTTGTGTCAAGTCATTATTCACTCCAGCTGTTAAGCTATGGCGCCGTTCAGGTTCGAAATCCTGGAGGTAATGACTCTCTCGTCTGTTACTTTTGTCCTTTGTTTTTCCTTCTTGCGAGTACCTACCATTGTATTATGTTCGTAAATTAGCAAAACAGACGATAAACCCACATTAAAGATAAGCGTAAATGGGGAAATCCTGGAACAAGTCAAGAGCTACGTATATCTCGGTCATATAATAACAGAAGATGGCAGATGTGAAACAGAAATCAAGAAGAGAATAGGAATGGCCAAAGCTACATTCAACAACATGAAACATATACTGACATCCAAACAGTTATCTCACGAATTAAAACTGAGAATCATAAAGTGTTATATATATTCTGCATTTCTGTATGGTGCAGAAACATGGACGATGAATAAGCATTTGGAAGAAAGAATTGAGGCTCTTGAAATGTGGATATATAGAAGAATGGGGCGTATCTCATGGAAAGAGATGAAAACAAATAAGCAGGTCCTAGAAAATCTAGGTATGAAAAGAGAACTAATGAGGGAGGTCAAGTTCGACAGCTAAAATACTTTGGCCACATAAAAAGGCATAACACCTTGCAGAAGACCATAACAGAAGGGAGAGTTGAAGGCAAACGTGCAAGGGGAAGACAGCGCTATAAGTGGGAAGACAACATCAAGAGATGGACAGGAAAGAGTCTGTCAGAGTGCACCATCAAGACAAGAGACAGAAGACGTTGGAGATCCATTACAGCCAACCTTCGTTGTGGAGATGGCAACTGATGATGATGATGAAATTAGTCATTACCGGTACTGATAACCATAGCAAACTAGGACTGGGATGAGAATTTAACGTCCTTGTTTTGTGAGAGATAAGCATCAATTTATGGCAAGAAGACACGTTAACGTCATAAGATGAAGACATAAGAAACAACAATAGAACAATAACAGTGACAACAAATGATGATCATTAGCCTACCCGTTATCTCACTTTACAGCATATGTCATCAAGAAGTTCACGTCTTCCTGTCCTGTCATTCATAACCCTCCACTCCCAAAGGAGCATAGGCCTTCAACAAACACATGCCAAGTCCTCCTGTCCCGTGCCATCATCTCAAGTTCTTTCCATGTTCTCTTCATCATTTTCACCTCTGTTTCCAACTCTCTTCTCCATGTCTTTATTTGACTTGTCCATATTTGTTGAAGTTTTTTGTGGTTTAAATTTTTTTTACAGGATGGTGTAACCGGCCCCATGCCCAACCCTCCTTAGTCGCTTTTTACGACATGCTTGGTAGGGGACAGTGTTACTATTCTTTGCTCCCCTTTCGGGCCCCGGTAACACATGGGTGTTCCTGTCCTGTGCCATCCGTTAAAAGTCTTTCCAATCCTTCTTTATCCAGTTTAAGTCCGTTTTGAATTTCATTTTCTGTGAGTTTTACGTCTTCCTCTATATTTTTTACCCGGAAGGAAGAGGATATTCCAGAATGACGATTGCCTTGTACTGCTATCACCTGGTTTTATAAATGTGCGTCCCTCGTCAACGTGAATTCTTTATCTCTCGTTTCACTTGTAGGCCTACATGTCTGGTTTTCTCCATCAGTTCCATATATGGTGATCTTGTCATACCATTTCAAGTCTTCTGTAATGTGCAATCACTCATATACGTTAGTCAACAAGTTCTTGTTCATTTGTCACTACCATACAATCGGACAGAGCGGCCGACTGGCAGAGTGGTTAGAGCGATTGTCTGTCACGGCAAAGTTACCAGATTCCGGATTCGAAACCTGGTAGCGCCATGTTCCAGTCTACCCAGCTGTAAATGGGTACCTGACTCTTCTCTTGCGTTAGAGAAAGTAAAGATAGCGTAAAGCTGAATCTAGTATAACGAAGTCTCTAACACTTCACTTCCCTACGACATTACCTGCTATGGCACCACCTTTACTACGAGTATTACCCTGTGCTGTAGTACCGCCTAGAGCAGACAGTTGAGTCCAACATTCTCATTTTCCTTTGCTGGACCAGTGCTATGACAGTTCCTCCTGCTTTCTGTATTATTGTTAAATATGACTGTCCGTAACTTCAACCACACCAACAAGTAAGGGTTAATATCACTGTCCGTAACTTCAACCACACCAACAAGTGAGGGTTAATATCACTGTCCGTAACTTCAACCACACCAACAAGTAAGGGTTAATATCACTGTCCGTAACTTCAACCACACCAACAAGTGAGGGTTAATATCACTGTCCGTAACTTCAACCACACCAACAAGTGAGGGTTAATATCACTGTCCGTAACTTCAACCACACCAACAAGTGAGGGTTAATAATCAATTGTCCGTAACTTCAACCACACCAACAAGTGAGGGTTAATATCACTGTCCGTAACTTCAACCACACCAACAAGTAAGGGTTAATATCACTGTCCGTAACTTTAACCACACCAACAAGTAAGAGTTAATATCACTGTCCGTAACTTCAACCACACCAACAAGTGAGGGTTAATATCACTGTCCGTAACTTCAACCACACCAACAAGTAAGGGTTAATATCACTGTCCGTAACTTTAACCACACCAACAAGTAAGGGTTAATATCACTGTCCGTAACTTTAACCACACCAACAAGTGAGGGTTAATATCACTGTCCGTAACTTCAACCACACCAACAAGTAAGGGTTAATATCACTGTCCGTAACTTCAACCACACCAACAAGTAAGGGTTAATATCACTGTCCGTAACTTCAACCACACCAACAAGTAAGGGTTAATATCACTCTCCGTAACTTCAACCACACCAACAAGTGAGGGTTAATATCACTGTCCGTAACTTCAACCACACCAACAAGTGAGGGTTAATATCACTGTCCGTAACTTCAACCACACCAACAAGTGAGGGTTAATATCACTGTCCGTAACTTCAACCACACCAACAAGTGAGGGTTAATATCACTGTCCGTAACTTCAACCACACCAACAAGTAAGGGTTAATATCACTGTCCGTAACTTCAACCACACCAACCACACCAACCACAACCAACAGGTAAGGAAGTCATTCAAGTAGTTCTCTAACAATCATCATTCTTGTCCTTTCTGCTCCTTACGAAACACGGTGCCACCACTGTATATCCCCCCTCCCCCCCCCCCCCCCCCCCCCCCCCCCCCCCCCCTTTGCCAGAAGACTACATCAAGCTTTCACATGGGGTGACTTTTGTGGCAATTTGTTATACGTGATCAGGTTGGCAGTCTTATGCACAACCTCATATTAGTAGCCTTGTACGACATGCCGGAGGGTGCAGTAACCCTGTTCTTTATTCGTATCTTCATAAACCCTCTGAGACATCACAAGACAATTCCCTAATTTTGCTCCAGTTATAATTTTTAAACCAGAGTAAGTAATGACGAAGCGACCTGGCGTTCAGTGGAAGTACTAAGTACTCCATTATAATATGGAGAGAACACAATACATGTTACATAACATTATCATACATTTTCTGACCTTGTTACATTAACATTGGACCGTGAATAAAAGATAACATAAACATTTGTCAGAGAAAACAAATTAATATTTGCTTAAAATATATGATAAAGTTGGATTTTTATTCCCGTTAATGATATCCACCAAAAGATAGATATCAGTGGATGGAAGCAGACATCATCATCATCATCAGTTGATAAGATCTCTATGGTGTTGTTTGCTCCACTGTAGTGTATGGAATGTCAACTTGACCTACGCAGTGGTGTGTAGACATGGATTGAGTGTATAATGTGCGAATGATGATAAAGGTTCGTGGTGTTGACAAAAAATGTTCTTTTCTCACACTCATGTATGGCTGGAAGTCATCGACACCAACGACTGTGTACCTTTTCTAAAGTTTAATTGGACGTACACACTCGACAGCACAGATAGTGACAAATCACAGGTTGCCATAATACATCATAGTACAGTGGATAAATGGTCTTGCAATGTTACATGGGCACTCATGTAGAATAAGTGTATAATGGACTGTCAGTAGCCAAGCACTCAGTATCGCCCATACATATATATCATCTGACTTCACTGACTGAGCACGTCAGCTTATAAACAATATTTCAGATGGCTTCTAAACCTAATCTCGTCTAGCGACGATTCTTCAACATAATGTTCAGCACATTTTTCCATATAATAATATTGAACCGCTAGCAATGGGTTCTCATGTGTAGCAGTGATCTCTGGACTGATCAAGCGATAATACGGGCATCCCTTTTCTCTTCTTGAAAGTCACTACATGTTTTGGTTCCAAGATGGCTTCACTCGTGAGCTGTCACTCACGTTTGGATACAGATAATGAATCTGTCCTAAAGTTAGTCATTCATAAAACATTTCATTGCTCTGTAGATTTGATCATGAACAATTGACTGCAATCTACAGGATATAGTGCTGCTAGGAATCGAAGTCGTTTTCATCGAGTCAAATATATTCTCTTAGACATTCAAATCGTAACTATCGAAAATGGTGGCTTCGATCGAGAGTTCATAAGAGTATCTTTGATTACCTTGGTATAGGAAATATGAAACTGCCATTCCTTGGCAATACGAATAAACACTGGGGTAAAGCATACACGATAGGTTTAGACGACTATCACCTTCCCCACAAATACTGAGATCACTTTTTCTCCGGCGACAGGCCGACATGGAAAACACACAGTCCCTATCAGGACGAAGCCAAATCACACCACTCTCTAGCGACACATCCGCCGAATAGCCTTTGACCTCTCTAGAGACAACAGAACATATAGTTCGACTTAGATATGTAAAGATATACAGATATAAGACAGACTCGTCCTACTCAGACAAACAATACACATAAATTCAGGCCATAGATATTCTGAAGCAAGAACAATCTATTATTACCCAAACAACGAATAAATCGCAGTAAAATGGATTTATCCGCGGAGTTTGATCGAAAGAGCCGACACAACTTTCAAGGGAAGTAACTCAATAATGACTTTCCCTTAAGCACTATTTTGCTTTCAAAATATTTGCGAAGATAACAAGAATACCAATGTATAATATTGTAAGATATCAAAGACTGCACGTAACAGTCTTACCACACCTCCCGGGAAAAAAAAAATGGAACATTTTTTTTTTCTTTTTGAAATACATCTAGGAGCAACGTACAATAGGCTCACAACGCATGAATAATGCGCAGATGAAAATATCAGGAATACCTATAACGCCTAATATGAGGCTAAGTCGACTTATGGAGCGACTGGTGAGAATGTGTCTCATAAACTGAGAGAAATTATTTCTCTACAAGTATATTTTTCCAGGAAGGTGTCATCAAAGTATAATACAATTCTGGCAATTACACAATGCCTAAAAAATTCATATCATCATTTCGTATTAGATATCTTAAATTTATGATTTATGAAGAAAAAATCATCAAAGCACAGCGGTGAATAAACATCAATGAACCGCTATGTAGTGATACAATCATTATATTATTAAATTACAAATGTGTATCTATCATGATATAGAAAAGGAACTACTATAGAACTAGACATATCAAGAAGTCTAAGCCCTAATAGTTATGTGGAATCATGTGGGCATCTTGACAGAATGTCTGCCATCACATTATCTGATCCACGAATAGCTCGCACAGAGAAATGAAAAGGTTGAAGAGCAATTGCATATCGAGTAGACCTCGAGCTCTTCAAATTCTTACTCTGTATAGCAGTAAGAGCTTTTTGGTCGGTTTCTACTATGAAATGTGCGCCTAGAAGGAATCTCTGTAGTTTGAGGATCGACCAAACCATAGCTAATAGCTCACGGTCTAAAACCGAATAATTCCTTTCTGCCGCATTAAGTTTTCTGGAAATATACATTACAGGATGCAGAGTTCCAGAGTACTCTTGCATTAGTGCCGCTCCAATCCCAGTGGATGAAGCGTCACTACGAAGAACGAATGTCTTATCTTTAGTAGGTAGCACTAAAATAGGTGGTGTTGAAAACAATGTTTTAATCTTATCCAGAGAGCATTGGCATTCCTGAGACCAGTGGACCACATTAGGCGAACCTTTCTTTAGAAGTGTTGAGAGAGGTGCCATGATAGAGGATAGATTCTGAATGAATCTGCCATAAAATTGAATAAGACCTAACAGACTTCTCACCTGTTTTTTAGTCTTAGGGATTGAGATGTTAAGTATCTTACTAGTATTATGGTCCTCTGTCTTTAGGAAACCATGACCAACTCGGTGGCCTAGGAAAGAAATTTCGCTAAAACCAATATAGGCTTTAGAGGGTTTCGCTGTCAGGTTGTGCTCACGCAAAGTAGACAGCAATTCATCTAACCCTGAATAGTGATCTTCCCAAGTATCGCTGAAAAGACAGATGTCGTCTAGATATGCAATGACATCTGACCGATAAGATAGGATTCGGCGCATCATGCGTACGAACGTAGCTGGTGCGTTCATAAGACCGAAAGGCATAAAATTCCATTGGAACAAACCTCTAGGTGTTGAAAAAGCCGTGAGAGGTTTGGCGCGTTCAGATAAAGGAACTTGCCAATATCCTTTAGACAAATCAAGTTTAGTGAAAAAATGAGATTTGGAGAGTCGAGTAAGTAGCTCTTCCAGTAAAGGCATAGGTTCGGCATCGAACTTCGTTACTTGATTCAATTTTCGATAGTCAACGCAAAGACGTATGTTATTGTCTTTTTTACGCACAATAACCATCGGCGAAGAATATGCAGAGGTGGATGGTTCGATTATTTTCAAATCTATCATCTCATCCAACTCTTTCTCGACCTGTGCTTGAAAATGTATAGGTATAGGATAAGGTCTAACCCTAATAGGAGTATGGTCAGTTAGAACAATGTCATGTTGAATGACATTCGTTTGTCCAGGGATGTCAGTGAGTACATCCTGAAATGTTTGCAACATAGTTGAAACTTGTCGCTGTTCTCCTAGAGACAAATCAGGAGAGACAGTAACGTTCTTCCATGATTCACTGGAATGAAGTGGGATCATTGGAAGAGGAAGATTTACATCTGAAAAACTTGTTTCCTCATCCTGTATCACGGACAGTGATGAGTAATGACCATGTTGTACTGGAGAATTGTCCGTTGCTTGGAAAATGGGTTGCAAATAATCCGGACGTTCATGGAATTCAGTAAGCATATTGATGTGGAAGGTTTTATGCTTCCCATCAATATCGACAATATAGTCGACATCGGAAATTTTCGATATTATATCGTACGGACCTTTCCAAGAAATAAGTAATCTGTTTTCCCTACAAGGTAGTAATACAAATGCTTTGTCACCAGGACAAAGTTGTCGTAAGCATCTCTTCTTATTGGCAAATTGCCTTGCCTTCTGTTTCGCAAATTCAGAAGAAGAAGTTGCTAATTTGCATGCTTCGATAATTTTTTGTCTCAACGCGATGACATATTCGTAGGATGACTTTGTGTCATCGTCAATATTGTCAGATGTTATGAGATCGTGAAGCAACGACATAGGGCCACGCGGACGCGCGCCAAAGACGAGTTCAAAGGGAGAAAATCCCGTATGTTCATTGGGTACCTCTCTGTAAGCGAAGAGGGCCGCAGGTAAAACTCTGTCCCAGTCTTGAGGATGATCCTCAGTTATCTTCCCCAGTAAGTTTTTAAGTGTTCTATTAAGGCGTTCGACCATACCATTAGACATTGGATGGTAGATACTACTTAAAGATCTATCTATCTGCAGAGTAGACATTACTTGAGACATGGTATCTGATATTAGTTGGGTGCCATGGTCTGACAATATCTCTCCGGGGAACCCCAGACGAGAAAATATAAGCCAAAGAGCATCTGCAATATCAGCAGTAGTAATGCTCTTCAGAGGAATAGCCTCTGGCCAACGTGTGCACATATCAACACACGTCAAGATAAACTGATGTCCTCTGGCAGACTTGATCTTAAATGGACCAATAATGTCTATGGCCATTTTTTTTGGAACGGCCGAATAGGAATGTCCGCCGCCTGAATGGGTGCAGCATGCCGTGGACCTTTGGATTTAACTTCCTGACATACTTTACAAGATCGACAATAAATCCGTATGTCCTTGTTTACCAATGGCCAAAAGAAAGCCGCAGGGACTCTTGACTTAGTACGGGAAAAACCCATGTGTCCAGCACACTGAGAGTCGTGAGCGTGCTGCAAAATTTTAACTCTCAAATTCTTGGGAACCAGGATTTGAGAATGACTTGACGTAATGGAGTCTTGAACCATACGTACAAGTACGCCATTCTTCTTTGTAATCCACGATTTACGACTTGTGTCCTTATTCGGATCACCTTTAGTTGCAAGAATGAAGAATTTCTTCAGAGTGGGATCATCTTCTTGCTGTTTTATAAACGAGTCACGAGAATTACCAAGGGATTATCTTGGTTATGAAATGAAGTTTGAGGCATATTAAGAGCCTGAGCTCTAGTGACTACAGCGTTAGCAATCTGCATGTTTTGCCTTTCCCACGTGGAAATTTGTTGCGGAGTGCATTCCTTGACTCCATGAATGCGACCGATGATGAGGTCAGCGATCGGATTCGGAAGAAGACATGCGTGTACATCTCCTGTAAAGAAAGGAGTAGCAATCCTAATGATAGCAGTAGAGTATTTCTCTAATGTGCCGCCAAATGTTACACATTTGGCTACTTGTCCAGTGGCACGGGAAGGATCTACGAGTGACTGCCTAACACCAATTGTGGTGCATCCAGAATCAAATAGCACAGAGACTGGATTGTTATTCACTAAACCCTTATATTCACTAAACCCATTACCGATACAGACAAGCGGTGCAGAACCTCTCTTCCATCATGCGCGACTGACCTGGGATCAGAGCAGGAAGTAGGGATGGCTACAGCTTAAAGTGTTGGAGGTATTGGCCACGTGCACTGTAGGGCTCGATGAATGCTCTCCCAAAATCAAAAGCGGCACATGCCAGTTTTAGCATAATGTTTGGGCATCATTAATGTTCTTTCACTCTGTTTATGGCTTCTGGGGCACTCTTGTTGTGCCGAAATGCATGGAAAAATGTGGTTTATGGCTTTTGTTTTGAGATCTACCTCGGTTATTATCACCTCTGTAGTTATTGTTACCTCTATTGTAACCCCTATTTGGGTTTGAGTCATAGTTCCCTTGGTTACCATTATCATATTCATTATAATTGTGCTCTGTGTAATTATGAGTTTGACTGAAAAGATATGGTTAATGATAGTTTTCAATGTCTCTTGTTGAATTCCTGTATTATAATCTATGACCAGGCAACTGTATCGTTTATTAGACTCTTTCCGTCTATCAGTCTATTAGTTATTGAAAAACCTGATAATATTGGTAACTTCTTATTGATTGACTATTATTGGTTACCTTATTTCAATCTTAGTCATAGTTCCCTGAAAGGTTGATTACCCTTTGTATGTCATCTATTTGGATTTATAAGACTGTCGGGAGATTTCTGTGATTTGTACCATTCTACGTTGATTGTTCTGACTATATAATCATGTCTAGCATCAATATTTAACCCTGTAAGTAGTATTCTGTATAATTTCATAAGTCCTTACGTAGAAGAAATTCACTTCCAAAATCCCCATAAATTATAGAGCCGACCATCCCTGTGTCGTCGAGAGCTATCAGGGTCGTCTCCATAGTTTTATGTCTTTTGAAGAAGAATCCTGAAATGATTAACGCTTACCTTATCTTTTAAATTTTTTATAAACTATTATGGTTACACCTCCTTTTTTATCAAATCTTGTTTTTGAGGGTCCCTGAAATCTGTGAATACTCGTGAATAAATTGGGATTGTAATGGGTTCACATGTGTTGCTGAAGCAACTGGCATAGAGATCCTTCTTAATGATCAATCCTTAATCCCTTAGTGTTAGCCATTAACAAAAAAGTCACGTCCGGCTTATAATGTGTGCAAGTGACATATATTGGGAACAACAATTGTGATTCTTATCTCCAGTTTTCTTTTAGAGATTTGGTGGTTTTCGACATGTTTTAATGTACACGATCGATCTCAACGATATAACACTTATCCATTCAAGAAAGGTTTATATTGTTCATTTATATTTGCTCTCAATAATTAATCATCTTCCTGAATCTGATCTCCTTGCAAAAATCAAATCCATAAGTCCTTCATACGTTTTTTCTGTTTTTTGTGAAAAGAAAGCCATCCTCATTGTATGAGACGACTCAATCTGTGATGACTACGGTGCCTTTGCAGTGAATTGTCTAGTGAGAATTGTCTATACTTAGTCAAGGCACCCGTCTCTGGACTCAGCTCAGAGATACCTTCTTTCACATAATGCGATTAAAAAATATTTGCATAAATGGCGATAGCCTTCCTCCCTTAGCTGATATTTCCTAATAGCTTTTATTTTTTTCATCAAAAGCCGCCCTAATGACATCATTAACCCTCCTTATCTGCTTGGAATACCCTACAAGGCATCTTGTCAAATCTAGCATAATCTAGAATCAAAAAGATTCACCTTTCAAGTTTTCTGATAATTGATTAGCGTATTGTGATTTATCCACATTATGTGTACGTCAAGAACGTTCAAATCTATCCAGCCAGAATGTAATATCGTCACTGGACTGATTGAACGGTGGAACCTTAACCTTGTAAGTAGAAGGTTTACCATTACCACTAGATGCCTGATTAACATTACTCATACTTGTCAATCTCAATTTCTCCAACTCTCAAATTCATGTTCTCTCTTATTGGCTTGCTTTTTTCTTCAGCCTCTCTCTATCTTTGGATTTTTTTTTTTTGTTCAGCCTTCCCTGTCTAATCTTTTTTGTTTCAGCTTCCTGTCTAATCTTTTTTTTGTTCAGCTTCCACTGTCTAATCTATTTTTTTTTCAGCTCAGCTTCCCATTCTAATCTTTTTTGTTCAGCTTCACTGTCTAATCTTTTTTTTTTTCCAGTTCAGTCTAGATTCTTTTTTACGTTCCGCAGCTTCTTCTCTTTCCAATTTTTTTTGTTCAGCTTCAAATCTCCTTTCCCTACCTGCATCTGCAATTTCTTTTGTTCAGCAGCAGCCTCAGCTTCTCTTTCTAATCTTTTCTCTTCCGCCATAGCTTTTCTTTCTTCTGCAGCTAATCTTTTCTCTTCTGCCATAGCTCTTCTCTCTTCTGCAGCTAATGCTTTGTCATATTGAGCAACTGCCCATTGTTCTAATTGTTGACCAGTCTTATCAAGGGCTTTCCCTTGTGTAATGAAGTATTCTAAAGTAGACATGATGTCTAACAATAATACTAATCACCTGAATCAATAATAATACCACAAGTTCTCAATGACTTGATTAATCAGTATACTATCCCCAATATCTGTGGGTCACAAGCCTTTAATAAGGTCTTGTATAATAGTAATAATAATCAGGTACTGGTTTATACCATAATCCAAGTGCAGTGCACAGGCAATTGTGTCTTATGAAATATACCTATATAAAACATATGTCAACCAACAGAATACATAAAGTACAAATAGGACTGACAATACAAGAACGTTTGCAGAAATCAACATAAATCAAATAGGGAAATCAATGAACATAATCAACTGAATCTGCAAAGAATAACAACACAAATGACGTCACAATATATGAATATAAATTGTGAATAGAACTGAAAGATAGAAAAGGTTAGACCAACAAATTACAAACAAATCAAAACAAAACTAAAGAACAAAGAAATATTACAAAAATAACAATAATTACAGACTTCACAGCTAACACAAAAGCAACAGTTGTCGCAGCAAATTTTCAATCAAGAAAATTGCACCTATAGAAAACGCCCACAACGGACCCTCTATGACGTGGGATATTCTGTTGTGAGGACGCCGCNCAACCTAAACANAACCCGCTGACATAGAAACTAACATACTATACAAACAAATAACATGTAAACATAAATATATATAAATTATGTGTATGATAGTATGTGTTGCAAAATAGGCTCAGTTTTACAGTAATGGCAAAGTTATTTTTATGAAAACAAACAAACTGCCACTTTATTCAATTAAACATTCTGGCCTTAAATATTAAAGTTCATATATGGAAAACAAGAAGATCCATCGATGAAAATAGGACTTCTTAGTTCACAAATACTGTCTTCCTGTTAACATTGACAAGAATTGATCCAACTGTTCTGTGAAACTCTATAATGTCTAATGTAAAAAATGTCAACAACGCTGACCTACATACTGCATTCACTTGACAGGTCACGTGACGAAGTGTTGACAAAGAGCAAACCAATACTGCAAGTGTGTCGTATCAGCCACAGGAAACGGTCTGGTATCGGTAATCTGTTGACTTCTGAACTTCTGCGAGGTCAAACCCAGAAAGCTGGTCCACCAGTTGATAAAGTTGATAAAGTTGGATTTTTATTCCCGTTAATGATATCCACCAAAAGATAGATATAAGTGGATGGAAGCAGACATCATCATCATCATCAGTTGATAAGATCTCTATGGTGTTGTTTGCTCCACTGTAGTGTATGGAATGTCAACTTGACCTACGCAGTGGTGTGTAGACATGGATTGAGTGTATAATGTGCGAATGATGATAAAGGTTCGTGGTGTTGACAAAAAAAATGTTCTTTTCTCACACTCATGTATGGCTGGAAGTCATCGACACCAACGACTGTGTACCTTTTCTAAAGTTTAATTGGACGTACACACTCGACAGCACAGATAGTGACAAATCACAGGTTGCCATAATACATCATAGTACAGTGGATAAATGGTCTTGCAATGTTACATGGGCACTCATGTAGAATAAGTGTATAATGGACTGTCAGTAGCCAAGCACTCAGTATCGCCCATACATATATCATCTGACTTCACTGACTGAGCACGTCAGCTTATAAACAATATTTCAGATGGCTTCTAAACCTAATCTCGTCTAGCGACGATTCTTCAACATAATGTTCAGCACATATTTTTCCATATAATAATATTGAACCGCTAGCAATGGGTTCTCATGTGTAGCAGTGATCTCTGGACTGATCAAGCGATAATACGGGCATCCCTTTTCTCTTCTTGAAAGTCACTACATGTTTTGGTTCCAAGATGGCTTCACTCGTGAGCTGTCACTCACGTTTGGATACAGATAATGAATCTGTCCTAAAGTTAGTCATTCATAAAACATTTCATTGCTCTGTAGATTTGATCATGAACAATTGACTGCAATCTACAGGATTTAGTGCTGCTAGGAATCGAAGTCGTTTTCATCGAGTCAAATATATTCTCTTAGACATTCAAATCGTAACTATCGAAAATGGTGGCTTCGATCGAGAGTTCATAAGAGTATCTTTGATTACCTTGGTATAGGAAATATGAAACTGCCATTCCTTGGCAATACGACTAAACACACTGGGGTAAAGCATACACGATAGGTTTAGACGACTATCACCTTCCCCACAAATACTGAGATCACTTTTTCCCCGGCGACAGGCCGACATGGAAAAAACACACAGTCCCTATCAGGACGAAGCCAAATCACACCACACTCTAGCGACACATCCGCCGAATAGCCTTCGACCTCTCTAGAGACAACAGAACATATAGTTCGACTTAGATATGTAAAGATATACAGATATAAGACAGACTCGTCCTACTCAGACAAACAATACACATAAATTCAGGCCATAGATATTCTGAAGCAAGAACAATCTATTATTACCCAAACAACGAATAAATCGCAGTAAAATGGATTTATCCGCGGAGTTTGATCGAAAGAGCCGACACAACTTTCAAGGGAAGTAACTCAATAATGACTTTCCCTTAAGCACTATTTTGCTTTCAAAATATTTGCGAAGATAACAAGAATACCAATGTATAATATTGTAAGATATCAAAGACTGCACGTAACAGTCTTACCACACCTCCCGGGAAAAAAAAAAATGGAACATTTTTTTTTTTTTTTGAAATACATCTAGGAGCAACGTACAATAGGCTCACAACGCATGAATAATGCGCAGATGAAAATATCAGGAATACCTATAACGCCTAATATGAGGCTAAGTCGACTTATGGAGCGACTGGTGAGAATGTGTCTCATAAACTGAGAGAAATTATTTCTCTACAAGTATATTTTTCCAGGAAGGTGTCATCAAAGTATAATACAATTCTGGCAATTACACAATGCCTAAAAAAATTCATATCATCATTTCGTATTAGATATCTTAAATTTATGATTTATGAAGAAAAAAATCATCAAAGCACAGCGGTGAATAAACATCAATGAACCGCTATGTAGTGATACAATCATTATATTATTAAATTACAAATGTGTATCTATCATGATATAGAAAAGGAACTACTATAGAACTAGACATATCAAGAAGTCTAAGCCCTAATAGTTATGTGGAAATCATGTGGGCATCTTGACAGAATGTCTGCCATCACATTATCTGATCCACGAATAGCTCGCACAGAGAAATGAAAAGGTTGAAGAGCAATTGCATATCGAGTAGACCTCGAGCTCTTCAAATTCTTACTCTGTATAGCAGTAAGAGCTTTTTGGTCGGTTTCTACTATGAAATGTGCGCCTAGAAGGAATCTCTGTAGTTTGAGGATCGACCAAACCATAGCTAATAGCTCACGGTCTAAAACCGAATAATTCATTTCTGCCGCATTAAGTTTTCTGGAAATATACATTACAGGATGCAGAGTTCCAGAGTACTCTTGCATTAGTGCCGCTCCAATCCCAGTGGATGAAGCGTCACTACGAAGAACGAATGTCTTATCTTTAGTAGGTAGCACTAAAATAGGTGGTGTTGAAAACAATGTTTTAATCTTATCCAGAGAGCATTGGCATTCCTGAGACCAGTGGACCACATTAGGCGAACCTTTCTTTAGAAGTGTTGAGAGAGGTGCCATGATAGAGGATAGATTCTGAATGAATCTGCCATAAAATTGAATAAGACCTAACAGACTTCTCACCTGTTTTTTTAGTCTTAGGGATTGAGATGTTAAGTATCTTACTAGTATTATGGTCCTCTGTCTTTAGGAAACCATGACCAACTCGGTGGCCTAGGAAAGAAATTTCGCTAAAACCAATATAGGCTTTAGAGGGTTTCGCTGTCAGGTTGTGCTCACGCAAAGTAGACAGCAATTCATCTAACCCTGAATAGTGATCTTCCCAAGTATCGCTGAAAAGACAGATGTCGTCTAGATATGCAATGACATCTGACCGATAAGATAGGATTCGGCGCATCATGCGTACGAATGTAGCTGGTGCGTTCATAAGACCGAAAGGCATAAAATTCCATTGGAACAAACCTCTAGGTGTTGAAAAAGCCGTGAGAGGTTTGGCGCGTTCAGATAAAGGAACTTGCCAATATCCTTTAGACAAATCAAGTTTAGTGAAAAAATGAGATTTGGAGAGTCGAGTAAGTAGCTCTTCCAGTAAAGGCATAGGTTCGGCATCGAACTTCGTTACTTGATTCAATTTTCGATAGTCAACGCAAAGACGTATGTTATTGTCTTTTTTACGCACAATAACCATCGGCGAAGAATATGCAGAGGTGGATGGTTCGATTATTTTCAAATCTATCATCTCATCCAACTCTTTCTCGACCTGTGCTTGAAAATGTATAGGTATAGGATAAGGTCTAACCCTAATAGGAGTATGGTCAGTTAGAACAATGTCATGTTGAATGACATTCGTTTGTCCAGGGATGTCAGTGAGTACATCCTGAAATGTTTGCAACATAGTTGAAACTTGTCGCTGTTCTCCTAGAGACAAATCAGGAGAGACAGTAACGTTCTTCCATGATTCACTGGAATGAAGTGGGATCATTGGAAGAGGAAGATTTACATCTGAAAAACTTGTTTCCTCATCCTGTATCACGGACAGTGATGAGTAATGACCATGTTGTACTGGAGAATTGTCCGTTGCTTGAAAAATGGGTTGCAAATAATCCGGACGTTCATGGAACTCAGTAAGCATATTGATGTGGAAGGTTTTATGCTTCCCATCAATATCGACAATATAGTCGACATCGGAAATTTTCGATATTATATCGTACGGACCTTTCCAAGAAATAAGTAATCTGTTTTCCCTACAAGGTAGTAATACAAATGCTTTGTCACCAGGACAAAGTTGTCGTAAGCATCTCTTCTTATTGGCAAATTGCCTTGCCTTCTGTTTCGCAAATTCAGAAGAAGAAGTTGCTAATTTGCATGCTTCGATAATTTTTTGTCTCAACGCGATGACATATTCGTAGGATGACTTTGTGTCATCGTCAATATTGTCAGATGTTATGAGATCGTGAAGCAACGACATAGGGCCACGCGGACGCGCGCCAAAGACGAGTTCAAAGGGAGAAAATCCCGTATGTTCATTGGGTACCTCTCTGTAAGCGAAGAGGGCCGCAGGTAAAACTCTGTCCCAGTCTTGAGGATGATCCTCAGTTATCTTCCCCAGTAAGTTTTTAAGTGTTCTATTAAGGCGTTCGACCATACCATTAGACATTGGATGGTAGATACTACTTAAAGATCTATCTATCTGCAGAGTAGACATTACTTGAGACATGGTATCTGATATTAGTTGGGTGCCATGGTCTGACAATATCTCTCCCGGGAACCCCAGACGAGAAAATATAAGCCAAAGAGCATCTGCAATATCAGCAGTAGTAATGCTCTTCAGAGGAATAGCCTCTGGCCAACGTGTGCACATATCAACACACGTCAAGATAAACTGATGTCCTCTGGCAGACTTGATCTTAAATGGACCAATAATGTCTATGGCCATTTTTTGAAACGGCCGAATAGGAATGTCCGCCGCCTGAATGGGTGCAGCATGCCGTGGACCTTTGGATTTAACTTCCTGACATACTTTACAAGATCGACAATAAATACGTATGTCCTTGTTTACCAATGGCCAAAAGAAAGCCGCAAGGACTCTTGACTTAGTACGGGAAAAACCCATGTGTCCAGCACACTGAGAGTCGTGAGCGTGCTGCAAAATTTTAACTCTCAAATTCTTGGGAACCAGGATTTGAGAATGACTTGACGTAATGGAGTCTTGAACCATACGTACAAGTACGCCATTCTTCTTTGTAATCCACGATTTACGACTTGTGTCTTTATTCGGATCACCTTTAGTTGCAAGAATGAAGAATTTCTTCAGAGTGGGATCATCTTCTTGCTGTTTTATAAACGAGTCACGAGAAATTACCAAGGGATTATCTTGGTTATGCACTTCATTATCTTCAATAGATGAAGTTTGAGGCATATTAAGAGCCTGAGCTCTAGTGACTACAGCGTTAGCAATCTGCATGTTTTGCCTTTCCCACGTGGAAATTTGTTGCGGAGTGCATTCCTTGACTCCATGAATGCGACCGATGATGAGGTCAGCGATCGGATTCGGAAGAAGACATGCGTGTACATCTCCTGTAAAGAAAGGAGTAGCAATCCTAATGATAGCAGTAGAGTATTTCTCTAATGTGCCGCCAAATGTTACACATTTGACTACTTGTCCAGTGGCACGGGAAGGATCTACGAGTGACTGCCTAACACCAATTGTGGTGCATCCAGAATCAAATAGCACAGAGACTGGATTGTTATTCACTAAACCCTTATGTAAGACAAGAGAACCTCTTCCATCATGCGCGACTGATGCTGGAAGAGCAGGAAGAGGATGGCCACAGCTTAAAGTAGACACTGTGGTTGGCTCAAATAACGTTTTGCATTGGGGGCACTGAGATGCTCTCCCAAAATCAAAAGCGGCACATGCCATATTACTAGCATCATTATTATCTTTACTCTGTTTATAGGCTTCATGGGACTCTTGTTGTACAGAGTTTGCCTGAAAATGTGGTTTATGTCTTTTGTTTTGAGATCTACCTCGGTTATTATCACCTCTGTAGTTATTGTTACCTCTATTGTAACCCCTATTTGGGTTTGAGTCATAGTTCCCTTGGTTACCATTATCATATTCATTATAATGAGTATCTCTGTAATTATGATCTTGTTGACTCCAAGACGGATAACCCTGATAGTTTCTATAATTACTTCCTCTACGGAAATTCCTATAATTATGACCACCCCTGTGTCGAGAGCTATCAGGTCGTCTCCAGTTCTTTGAAGAAGAACCCTGAAATGATTGGTTACCTTGGTTTTGATAACTATTATGGTTACCTTTTTTTATCAAATCTGTTTTGAGGTCCCTGAAATCTGTGTGAATAATTGGGATTGTATGGTGTTGCTGAAGCAACTGGCATACTCTCCTTAATCTTAGTGTTGCCAAAAGTCACGTCGGGGTGTGCAGTGACATATTGGGAACAATATTCTTCCATTTCTTTTAGAGATTTAGGTTTATGCTCATGTATAAATTCAAGGAAAGGTTTGTTCACACATGACATAATCTTATCTCTGAGCAACAAATCCATAAGTCCTTCATACGTTTTTTCTGTTTTGGAAAGCTCAATCCAACGATCAACTGTGAGACGTGCCTTTGCAGTGAATTCTGAGAATTCTACACCCGTCTCAGGTACCATCGTTTTAAATAAAAGGCGATAGCCTTCCTCACTTAGCTGGTATTTTTTTATCAAAGCCGCCCTAATGACATCATAATTATCCTTATCTGCCTCTCCTACAAGGCATAATCTAGTCAAAGATTCACCTTTCAAGTTTTCTGATAATTGATTAGCGTATTGTGATTTATCCACATTATGTGTACGACAAGAACGTTCAAATCTATCCAGCCAGAATGTAATATCGTCACTGGACTGATTGAACGGTGGAACCTTAACCTTGTAAGTAGAAGGTTTATCATTACCACTAGATGCCTGATTAACATTACTCATACTTGTCAATCTTAATTTCTCCAACTCAAATTCATGTTCTCTTATTGCTTTTTTTTCTTCAGCCTCTCTGTCTAATCTTTTTTGTTCAGCTTCCCTGTCTAATCTTTTTTGTTCAGCTTCCCTGTCTAATCTTTTTTGTTCAGCTTCACTGTCTAATCTTTTTTGTTCAGCCGCAGCTTCTCTTTCCAATTTTTTTTTGTTCAGCTTCAAATCTCCTTTCCTCTACCTGCATCTGCAATTTCTTTTGTTCAGCAGCAGCCTCAGCTTCTCTTTCTAATCTTTTCTCTTCCGCCATAGCTTTTCTTTCTTCTGCAGCTAATCTTTTCTCTTCTGCAGCTAATGCTTTGTCATATTGAGCAACTGCCCATTGTTCTAATTGTTGACCAGTCTTATCAAGGGCTTTCCCTTGTGTAATGAAGTAATCTAAAGTAGACATGATGTCTAACAATAATACTAATCGCCTGAATCAATAATAATACCACAAGTTCTCAATGACTTGATTAATCAGTATACTATCCCAATATCTGTGGGTCACAAGCCTTTAATAAGGTCTTGTATAATAGTAATAATAATCAGGTACTGGTTTATACCATAATCCAAGTGCAGTGCACAGGCAATTGTGTCTTATGAAATATACCTATATAAAACATATGTCAACCAACGGAATACATAAAGTACAAATAGGACTGACAATACAAGAACGTTTGCAGAAATCAAAATAAATCAAGTAGGGAAATCAATGAAAATAATCACTGAATCTGCAAAGAATAACAACACAAATGACGTCACAATATATGAATATAAATTATGAATAGAACTGAAAGATAGAAAAGGTTAGACCAACAAATTACAAACAAATCAAAACAAAACTAAAGAACAAAGAAATATTACAAAAATAACAATAATTACAGACTTCACAGCTAACACAAAAGCAACAGTTGTCGCAGCAAATTTTCAATCAAGAAAATTGCACCTATAGAAAACGCCCACAACGGACCCTCTATGACGTGGGATATTCTGTTGTGAGGACGCCGCCCAACCTTAAACACAACCCGCTGACATAGAAACTAACATACTATACAAACAAATAACATGTAAACATAAATATATATAAATTATGTGTATGATAGTATGTGTTGCAAAATAGGCTCAGTCTTACAGTAATGGCAAAGTTATTTTTTATGAAAACAAACAAACTGCCACTTTATTCAATTAAACATTCTGGCCTTAAATATTAAAGTTCATATATGGAAAACAAGAAGATCCATCGATGAAAATAGGACTTCTTAGTTCACAAATACTGTCTTCCTGTTAACATTGACAAGAATTGATCCAACTGTTCTGTGAAACTCTGTAATGTCTAATGTAAAAAATGTCAACAACGCTGACCTACATACCGCATTCACTTGACAGGTCACGTGACGAAGTGTTGACAAAGAGCAAACCAATACTGCAAGTGTGTCGTATCAGCCACAGGAAACGGTCTGGTATCGGTAATCTGTTGACTTCTGAACTTCTGCGAGGTCAAACCCAGAAAGCTGGTCCACCAGTTGATAAAGTTGATAAAGTTGGATTTTTATTCCCGTTAATGATATCCACCAAAAGATAGATATCAGTGGATGGAAGCAGACATCATCATCATCATCAGTTGATAAGATCTCTATGGTGTTGTTTGCTCCACTGTAGTGTATGGAATGTCAACTTGACCTACGCAGTGGTGTGTAGACATGGATTGAGTGTATAATGTGCGAATGATGATAAAGGTTCGTGGTGTTGACAAAAAAATGTTCTTTTCTCACACTCATGTATGGCTGGAAGTCATCGACACCAACGACTGTGTACCTTTTCTAAAGTTTAATTGGACGTACACACTCGACAGCACAGATAGTGACAAATCACAGGTTGCCATAATACATCATAGTACAGTGGATAAATGGTCTTGCAATGTTACATGGGCACTCATGTAGAATAAGTGTATAATGGACTGTCAGTAGCCAAGCACTCAGTATCGCCCATACATACATATCATCTGACTTCACTGACTGAGCACGTCAGCTTATAAACAATATTTCAGATGGCTTCTAAACCTAATCTCGTCTAGCGACGATTCTTCAACATAATGTTCAGCACATATTTTTCCATATAATAATATTGAACCGCTAGCAATGGGTTCTCATGTGTAGCAGTGATCTCTGGACTGATCAAGCGATAATACGGGCATCCCTTTTCTCTTCTTGAAAGTCACTACATGTTTTGGTTCCAAGATGGCTTCACTCGTGAGCTGTCACTCACGTTTGGATACAGATAATGAATCTGTCCTAAAGTTAGTCATTCATAAAACATTTCATTGCTCTGTAGATTTGATCATGAACAATTGACTGCAATCTACAGAATATAGTGCTGCTAGGAATCGAAGTCGTTTTCATCGAGTCAAATATATTCTCTTAGACATTCAAATCGTAACTATCGAAAATGGTGGCTTCGATCGAGAGTTCATAAGAGTATCTTTGATTACCTTGGTATAGGAAATATGAAACTGCCATTCCTTGGCAATACGAATAAACACTGGGGTAAAGCATACACGATAGGTTTAGACGACTATCACCTTCCCCACAAATACTGAGATCACTTTTCCCCGGCGACAGGCCGACATGGAAACACAGTCCCTATCAGGACGAAGCCAAATCACACCACACTCTAGCGACACATCCGCCGAATAGCCTTTGACCTCTCTAGAGACAACAGAACATATAGTTCGACTTAGATATGTAAAGATATACAGATATAAGACAGACTCGTCCTACTCAGACAAACAATACACATAAATTCAGGCCATAGATATTCTGAAGCAAGAACAATCTATTATTACCCAAACAACGAATAAATCGCAGTAAAATGGATTTATCCGCGGAGTTTGATCGAAAGAGCCGACACAACTTTCAAGGGAAGTAACTCAATAATGACTTTCCCTTAAGCACTATTTTGCTTTCAAAATATTTGCGAAGATAACAAGAATACCAATGTATAATATTGTAAGATATCAAAGACTGCACGTAACAATATATTTCTTACATTTAACTATTCCTGCCATGTTTCGTATCATGTTGTTTTTAACTTTATCGACAGCTACTACCGTGCAGTTCCCAGGGATCGAAATGAAGAATAGGTCTGATGTTCCATCAGGCAAGACGTCTGAGGCGACTAATATGTGGTTGTGTATGTAGCTTGGAAACTTATCTTGTGACAAGAATTGCTACAAAAACCACTGTTGGCGGCGTACATGATTGCTTCGCTGTTATGTTTCCAGCAAATGGACTAGCTGTCGTCATGGTTTCATGCTCCAGAGGGAGGAGTGAAAAGGGAAATGATATGGGATAGCTAATTATCATCATCATCTCTTCTTTCGCTCCATATGGGGCATGGAACCACCACTACAGACGACCCTCTTTACGAAGCCTATGTCAAATCACATATTCCTGCAGTCGTGGTTTGTGCAACAATTTGTTTTACATGATGAGGTCACCACCCCCATGCCCAAACTCATATTAGTTGCCTGCTACACCATACAGGAGAGTGGAGGAGGTCACCACCCCCATGCCCAAACTCATATTAGTCGTCTGGTACACCATGCAGGAGGTCACCACCCCCATGCCCAAACTCATATTAGTCGTCTGGTACACCATGCAGGAGGTCACCACCCCATGCCCAAACTCATATTAGTCGTCTGGTACACCATGCAGGAGGTCACCACCCCATGCCCAAACTCATATTAGTCGTCTGGTACACCATGTAGGAGGTCACCACCCCCATGCCCAAACTCATATTAGTCGTCTGGTACACCATGCAGGAGGTCACCACCTGTTGCGGGGCTTTATACGATTCACTTCTTTTATTGTTGTTGCGGCCCCGTCTTCTATTTCAGTGGTCGTTGTGGAAAGCCACCGTTCTCATTGATTCAATAAGCTTCTTAGTTCTGGTCATTTGATTCATTAATTCTTGATCGTGCTATTGTTGGAATAGTTACGCGAATGTGAGTTAATACTTTCTGTCTGTCACAAGGTTTGAACTCAGTATCATAATTGTTGAATTTGTAACTTCAATGAACGTGATAAGTCTCTTCTCGAGTCCACACAATTTTTAATATACATTTCAAACAGTAGACAGTCCATGGAGGTTGATTATGAAAACATTATATATTAGAATTGAATCATACATCATAAATGCTATCCATGCATTATAGTCCTGGTCCAATAATATGCAACACTATAGTCAGAACGTCGTAACTATATGTACGCGCGGTTGGGACATCCAACGGCCGACAATGAGATTAGACGTCTGGCGATATAAAACGAATGTGGACCATAATTTCATCCTTCCTTGACTTTAGTTAAAATTACTAACCTCGATACATTCCTCTCTTCATAAGAATATCGGACTGACCCATGTCCGTACTGCAATAACATATGTGCGGCAATATCATGCCTACCACTGGAAGGATTATAGGACACGTCTTATCCGTTTGACGGTCATCTAAGAAAAGGGTGTGGTAACCTAGTCACGGTGCGTGACATACCAACGCATACACGTCATAATCAATCGTGTGTATCGCGTACACTAACTAACAATTATTTACATTATATTAAACGTAGTCACCTATTAATCTTATGCTGTTAACCTCTAGCAGACCATGCCAATAAAATACCTTAACAATTCCCTGTCCACTGGGGGGAAAAAAAATCTATTAGATAGATTTTTTTAAACAAAAAACCCATCTAAAAAAATACCAATATGTTAACAATATCAAAAAAAAAATTTAACGAGATTGCGGCATATGGCCTACGACGTTCTGTCTAGAACCAATGTCGTGGTCATGTCGACTAACCAATAGTCATGTAATATATTCATTATTTATATCATAAATAAATATAAATGGTAATAAGAACTAAAAGAGAATGGTAATGTCGATCTCTAATTAAATAATTAATTAACTTAAAATATGTCGTGATAAAATGTCATGTCAGACTAATTTAAAGTGTTAAAATTAAACTAAATAACTATACTAGGTATGGAATAAGAATAAGTTGTTGAAAATCTAATGTAAGAAAAATGAGAGGATCTGTTAAAGAAAGACATAATAACGAATAAAGAATAAATTAGAGAAAAGAAAAAAAATGATGTATAAATTTAACTAAGTTATGTGTGTTGAACATCAAGTAAGTGTAGTATTAAGTTATTAATACCTTTCTAACT
The DNA here is from genome assembly GCA_024509875.1 of Oreohelix idahoensis. NCBI lineage: Eukaryota > Metazoa > Mollusca > Gastropoda > Stylommatophora > Oreohelicidae > Oreohelix > Oreohelix idahoensis. Next base: position 563,385 of record JAMPIV010009342.1, on the reverse strand, counting down.
AATTTAAACAATAGTATGCAATATAATCATGTAATTCTAAGAATATAATCAAAGAATTATGTGAGTTTTCTTTTCTTTCTTTCATTTTTTTAAGTTTCATTCATTTTTTTAAAATTCAACTCACTTGTCATTTTAATGTGGATTAGTTTTAAAGAATAAATTAAAGTAATTAACATTGGATATGAAGATCCATTCGTAGTCTTGATCCTTGAATTTCCATTAGACAAAATGTTCAAGTATTCTGAATCACGTTATATAACGAATTAGTTCGACTGGAATGTCATTTATTTTCTCCGAAGTGTTTTGAAACAATGTTGTGACAAATGTAAACCAGGAAAGTCCCGGTGTAAAGACGAATATAGTGTCAATTGATTGCAGTCACTTTGCGTATAATTTGCCTATAGAAAGCAGCTGAGTAAATGGTTCATTCATGTGTCAAAAAGCAACGATGGTGCTATGTTCTTTGATTAAGTTTCTCTGTACATAGTATTGTCTTTGCGACAAACAACGTAAATTAGGAATCGACATCATTAGGATTTCGAGATAATGTATCTGCCAAGATGTTGTCGGATCCTGTGATGTACTCGATTGAAAACTCGAAGGGTTGGAGGAGTATAGCAAATCTGGTCAATTTTGGACTCTTGTGATTTGCTCGTTGTAGTGATGCTACGGCCCTTTGATCGGTTTGTACTACAAAAGGGGCTCCCAGTAGGAATTTTTCTAGTTTGGTTATCGCCCACACGACGGCTAAGAGTTCGCGATCAACCGTAGAGTACTTCACTTCTGGTGGTTTCAGTTTTCGTGACACGTACAAGTTTGGATGGAGGATGTCGTCATGGTATTGGAGCAAACATGCGCCAATTCCGTAGTTACTCGCATCTGTACGAAGAATGAACTTTTTAGAAGCATCAATTAATCTCAAAATAGGTGGATTTGAAAATATAGAAATTATTTGCCGAAAAATTCTGTCACATTCGTCAGTCCATGTCACTTTCACTGGCATGTTCTTCTTTAGTAATGAGGACAATACAGCAGTGATGGATGACAAGTTAGGTACGAATCTACTGTAATATTGGACTAGACCTAACAAGCTTCTCACTTGTTTCTTCGTTTGAGGAACGGAAATGTTTAAAATTTTTGAAACTGTACTGGGTAATGTTCGGATATATCCAGCTCCAATAATGTGACCCAAAAAAGTGATCTCATGAAATGCTACCTGTAATTTTGTAGGTTTAGCAGTTAACTTGTACCTTCTCAAGGTATCAAAAACGTATCCAAGACCCAAAAAATGTTCCTCAAAAGATGAACTAAACAAGCATATGTCATCTATATATGTAATAATGTCTGGTCTACCTGAAAAAATGTGTCGCATCATGCGAACAAAGGTAGCTGGAGCGTTAACCAGCCCAAAAGGCATCACGTTCCACTGGTATAGACCTAGCGGAGTTGAAAACGCTGTGTAGTATTTTGCTTTTTCGGTTAGTGGTATCTGCCAATAACCTTTAGTTAAGTCTATCTTAGTAAATATAGTTGCTGTCGATAGACGTGGCAGTAAGTCATCGAGAAGTGGATGTGGTTCGCTATCAACTATCGTTTGTGCATTTAATTTTCTATAGTCGACGCATAGTCTAATGTTATTGTCCTTCTTTCGGACAATAACTAATGGAGAAGAAAATGGGGAATTACTAGTTTCGATAATTCCTAAAGATAACATCTGTTCAAGTTCCTTAGTAGTTTTAGTAAGAAAGTGTATAGGAACAGAATAAGGATGTACCCGAATTGGAGTATCCTCGTTAAGAGTGATGTCATGATTAATGACTGATGTGCGACCTGGAACATCGGTCAACACATCTGGATAAGATTGTAGCAGATCAGCAATCTTTTGATGCTGTTGCGGTGTAACCGACGAAGAGATGGTTACGTCCCGCCAAGATTCGCTAGATTGTACTACAGGTACAGGTAAAGCTAACTGTACCTCAGGAAAAGAAGATTCTTCTTCCTGGATAACGGATAAATTAGAATAGTGACATGTAGGTCTGAAAGTGTCATCTAATTCATGAAAAATAGCTTGTAGATGTTCAGGTCGAGTATGAAATTGCTTGAGCATATTTATGTGAAATATTTTGTGATGTCCCTTAATGTCCAGGACATAATCAACATCAGAAATCTTATTGATAACCTGGTAAGGACCATTCCACGAGATTAGTAGTCTATTATTGTTATGTGGCAATAACACATAAGCTTGATCTCCTGGAAATAATTGACGTAATCGTCTATTACTGTTTTGGAAAGTTCTAGCTTTCTCTTTCGCAGCCTCAGATGAAGCTGTTGCCATTTGACAGGCATCAATAATGTTATTCCGGAGATTAATTACATATTCATAGGATGACTGAGTGTCCTGAGTCATCTCAGAATCGATTAATAAATCTTTTATCAGTCCCATAGGACCTCTTGGAGGAGCGCCAAAGACTAAATGAAACGGAGAGAAGCCAGTTTGTTCATTTGGCACCTCTCGATAAGCGAATAACACCGCTGGTAGCACTCTGTCCCAGTCCTGTGGATGGTTAACTGTAACTTTATGTAGTATTTGTTTGAGTGTACGGTTAAGTCTTTCTACAGCACCATTACTCATTGGGTGATAAATGCTGCTGAGGTTTCTATCTATTTGCCAAGTCTTCATTACCTCCGTCATAGTCTCAGATATAAATTGAGAACCATGATCTGACAAAAGTTTTCTAGGAAAACCTACTCTAGAAAAGATCAAGTGTAGTGCATCAGCTACATCTGTTGTGGTGGTTGTTTTTAATGGGATGGCTTCTGGCCATCGTGTGCATAAATCGATGCAAGTGAGAATAAACCTATGTCCTCTGGCTGATGGTAAAAGTGGGCCAATGATATCAATGGCCATTTTGTCGAAAGGTCTCACCGATATATCACAAGCCTGAATAGGCGCCGTGTGAAAGGCTCCCCGTGCTTTCACTTCTTGGCATATCGTACAGGAGCGTACGTACTGTGAAATATCTCGTGATACTCCCGGCCAAAAAAAAGAAGATAATACTCGTGAACGTGTACGAGTATAACCCATGTGACCTGCACACTTAGAATCATGTGCATGTTGAAGTATGTACCGCCTAAAAGCAAAAGGCACCATGACTTGTTGTCTTATCTGAGTTTTATCCATAAAACATCTTAATAAAATGTCATTTTTAATACTAAACCACTGACTATAATTTATGTTCCTAGAAAGATTGTCATCTTTGTTGACCAGCGTAAAAAATTTTGTTAGTGACCTGTCTTCCCTCTGTTTTGCAGCAAATGATACTCGGTCAATAGCAGAATGAATCTCGATATTTTCATGATCATTTGTTTCCTTGTTTTCCGTGTCTATAGTCTCTAATTGTTTTGTATGTGCTCTGGTTATTGCTGCATTTCCGATGTATAGATTATTTTTTCCCATTGAATAATCTCATCTGGTGTGCAATCTTTACTCCCGTGTATGCATCCCACCATAAGGTCGGCAATTGGGTTTCTTAACATGCATGCTTTAACATTGCCTGTGAAGAAAGGTGTGTCAATGTAAATAATAGCTGTTGGATAATATTCTATGGTTCCCCCAAAAGTCATGCACCTGACATGTTCTCCAGTTGCACAATTTGGATGAACAAGTGTCTGACGGATTCCGATCGTGGTCGATCCCGAATCTCTTAAGACTGAGACGATGGATCCATTAACTTTTCCTCTGTTGAAGATCAGTGATCCTGTTCCGTCATTGACTGCTAGACTGACTTCTGGTAGAATATGACCGCAGTTCAGAACTGTCTCTTTTGCTTTCTGAAATATAAGATTACATGTTGGGCAACTATTTGCCACGTTATAATTCATTGCAAAACAAGTAGACGATGACTGTATTTTGTTATCAGTAGTTGAACTCTGAACCCTAGGGGTTGTAGCAGTAGTAACAGCTGCCCCTGTATTATGGTTATAAGTTGTCGATCTACGAGAATGAGAACGATGACGAGAATAATTAGATGAATTATCCCGTTGTCCTCTATTGTAACCGTTATCTCGATGTCTCGAGTTATAATTATCGCTATTGTTCCACTTGTAATCATTATTATAGTTATATGATCGATTATAACTTGAGTTACGTGGATTACTGTTATTTCTTGACTGAGGTGAATAGTTTCTGGTATGTTGTAGTCCTCTATTAAAGTTATTGTTAAAGTTATTCTGTCCCTTATGAAAATTAATGTCATAGTTTCCTTTGAACCTACCCCTGTCTACACTGTGTGTTCTAGGTTTGTTATGATTATGATATGCCATATTGGAGGCTACAGGAAGGGGTTCTCTTATCAATGTGCCAGAAATATTAGCATTCGGATGAGCTGTGCAGTAATTTAAAGAAATTTTTTCTAACTCATCAATAGATTCTGGTTTTCTTTCTTGCAGATAAGCAAAGAATGGTGGGCTGACAGACGATAATACTTTATCCCTCAATAACAAATCGACTAACTTGTCGTAGGATTTGTTGACACCTGCCAGTTCAACCCATCTGTTAAAAGTATTGCGTATGTTAGCAATAAAACCTGTGAAATCTCTATTGTTATCTGGCAACAAACTTTTAAAACGCAATCTACATGCCTCTTCGTTCAAGTGGAAACGACGTAGTAACAACGTCTTAATGGCCTCATAGTCTGTTGATAGTGTTGGATCTATATTTTGTGCTGCACTTGCAGGTTCGCCATCTAGAAATTCCTTAAGTTTCAGTGCCCATGCCGCTTTGTCAAGGTTATTCACCTTACATATGTCCTCAAAGCGCGCGAGCCACGATGAAAGGTCATCTACGTGTAACTTGAATGGAGGCAGCTTAAAGTAATAATTACCTTTAAGTCGTGTGGATGAAGATCCAGATTGAGCAGTATCATTTTGGGTTGCTGCAGCGCCCTGTGAATTAAGTTTTGCTGTTTCTAATTTAAGTCGTTGCAATTCCATTTCTTGCTGCAGTATGATTTCTTGTCGTTTCAATTTATTCTCTTCTTCAATCCGTAGGATTTCATCTCTTGCTATCTTTCTTTCTTCTTCTTGTCTTAATTCTGCCTTCTTTTCCGCCTGTTTTCTTTCAAGTTCTTCCATCTCTGCTTTAGCAATGGCTTTCTTTTCCGCCTGTTTTCTTTCAAGTTCTTCCATCTCTGCTTTAGCAATGGCTTTCTTTTCCTCCTCTTCTGCCTTATATTTTGCAAATTCAGCCAATGCATAAGCCTCGAGAAGTTCTCCTTTTTTCCCAAAATCTTTACCATTTTTAATAAAATAGTCTAAGTTAAGCATCTTGACGTTAATATTGTACGTAATGGTTATGTAATAATCACCAATAAATTTTAAGTAATTATTATACTTATTCAATTTATGAATAGTCGATATAAACAATCATAATATTATTGAACTTAATCTGGGAATGTTCAATTTGATTAATTGTAATATTATCTAACTATTATTTGTAGATTCCATACATAGACATACTATGTTGGGAAAATATTACATATATACTCGTTAATATATCATAAATAGTTATGATATTTATCTATTTCGGGTGCTGAATTACTATCATGCACCTAATAATAAATAGTATTATTCCTCAAGTATTATATCATTCAGTCAGTGATATGTGCTAAGTAAATCATTTAGTAATGGAAAAAATGTACCAAATAATATACACTATATCCTTTATATGCAGGACAGACTAAAAAGTCAAATTATTTTATAAATATATATTATTATTATATTATGCCTTAATCATGAGCTATAAAGTGCATCGCCCATTTCTTGGACTACCACTGCAAATTGGTGCAAAGTCCCTAATTCTCCTTAAAAGTCATTAAATTTTAATTATATTCATATACACTCTTATTAAGCAAGAAATTATATTATTAGTGTTAAATCATGAACAGATGAAATGAGGACATACGATACGATGGGTAAACCAAGGATAAACAAACCATATTATCACGAAACAAGACGTTTCTACAATAAAAATTGATATTATGAAACCAAATCTGCAAACCGGAAATATAGAGTAGGGTGAAGGTTAACTGAATATAGAGTTAAATCTGCGTACACATAAATTAATGACGCAAACATGGACTCATTGACGGTTATATACAAAAAAAAATGAACTGAATAATAGCAAGATCAGAAAGAACAAGACAGATTACTAACATTGTTACCAAACTAAATAGAATTTAAACTGAATACGATAAAATACACCGATTATTTCACCAAACTAGACATCTAACATATACTGTGAATTAAATGCAGTCCCGAACGAAACAAGCCCCGGAAATGTCATCGACGCGTTCTCCGCGAAATGCGATTTAATTCACTACCCTAAAGACCGTTCAGAATGAATATCGGCAATCCGTAGAGCCATAATTTATTCATTCTGAATCTCCACTCCAACCTCCCACAAATTAGGCACAGCACAAACAATGAAAACAAATATAACGTGCATATAAAATATATAGAACGGACATGCCTGCAAAATGTGAATTAGACTCAGTGATGTTTCTTATGAATGACAACAGTCACGAACTGAGACTTATCTTTTAACCCGTCGTCCGATGCGATCTTCACCAACGGCCTAGACTAGAGGATAGGACTGTTTGCTCCTTGTTGGTAAATAATGTCTTTTCAATCCTATGATCTACTGAGAAGTTGTATTCTTGAATGAAACATTAGGTGAGCTGGCATCGTCCTTCGATCGTTGGCTTGTACACGGAATATTGTGACGTCACTGATTTTTGCATAGTTACACAAGCCACGTCATGTTCGGAATCATGTGACTTGAACGTTTTCTTGTAATCGTAAACAGTCCGTGAAAGTATGTAAACAAGAAAAATTTCTTTCTTCCTTCGTTCCCCAGCAATGGCAACCACTCTGTTGCGGGGCTTTATACGATTCACTTCTTTTATTGTTGTTGCGGCCCCGTCTTCTATTTCAGTGGTCGTTGTGGAAAGCCACCGTTCTCATTGATTCAATAAGCTTCTTAGTTCTGGTCATTTGATTCATTAATTCTTGATCGTGCTATTGTTGGAATAGTTACGCGAATGTGAGTTAATACTTTCTGTCTGTCACAAGGTTGAACTCAGTATCATAATTGTTGAATTTGTAACTTCAATGAACGTGATAAGTCTCTTCTCGAGTCCACACAATTTTTAATATACATTTCAAACAGTAGACAGTCCATGGAGGTTGATTATGAAAACATTATATATTAGAATTGAATCATACATCATAAATGCTATCCATGCATTATAGTCCTGGTCCAATAATATGCAACACTATAGTCAGAACGTCGTAACTATATGTACGCGCGGTTGGGACATCCAACGGCCGACAATGAGATTAGACGTCTGGCGATATAAAACGAATGTGGACCATAATTTCATCCTTCCTTGACTTTAGTTAAAATTACTAACCTCGATACATTCCTCTCTTCATAAGAATATCGGACTGACCCATGTCCGTACTGCAATAACATATGTGCGGCAATATCATGCCTACCACTGGAAGGATTATAGGACACGTCTTATCCGTTTGACGGTCATCTAAGAAAAGGGTGTGGTAACCTAGTCACGGTGCGTGACATACCAACGCATACACGTCATAATCAATCGTGTGTATCGCGTACACTAACTAACAATTATTTACATTATATTAAACGTAGTCACCTATTAATCTTATGCTGTTAACCTCTAGCAGACCATGCCAATAAAATACCTTAACACCACCCCCATGCCCAAACTCATATTAGTCGTCTGGTACACCATGCAGGAGAGACACCATGCAGGAGAGACACCATGCAGGAGAGTGGAGGACATATTAGTCGTCTGGTACACCATGCAGGAGAGTGGAGGTCATATTAGTCGTCTGGCAGGAGAGTGGAGGAGGTCATATTCTTTCTGTTGTCTTACCAGAGGCAGATCGTGCTGCAGTCGTGTTGACCCTCTAACCTTGACCCGCGGTAAGGGTTCCCAACCTGAGCTATGATTGTCCCCAGGGTGAGCGAGAAGTTTATTAAAAGGTCAAGGAAGTCCTATAGCAGATACTGAGTGTTAGAGCCTTCACCATACAAGGTCCAGCATCCAGATGTGGGGTGACCAGTTCCCTTCCTCGCTGCTTTTTCCTTCCCTAACTCAAAGAGCAAATTCAGGTACCCATTTACAGCTGGGTAGACTTCATCGTGTCGGTACCGTGATTCGTGCCCGGCACCTAACCACTCTATCAATCGGACGCTCTTTATAAAGGGTACGGCGATAATTTGTTTAAAAAGAAAACAACTATATTCAATACAATACCCTTTAGCTCCCCAAGGAGCATAGGCTTTCAACACACACATGCCAAGATCTCCTGTTACGTGCCATCAGCTCAAGTTCTTTCCAGGTTTTCCTCTGATTTGACTTATATTCTTTAACTGACTTATCCATATTGTTTGTTGACCTTTTTGTTGAAACAATCTTTTTACAGAATGAGGTAACCAGCCCCATGTGCCAACCCTCCTTAGTCGCTTTTTACGACATGCCTGATAGGGTACAGTGCTACTATTTTTTGCTCCCCTTTCGGGAGCGGAAACACACGGGTAAAATATAGTAGTGACAAAGAGTCTTAGATAGGAGAGACACGGGTAAAATATAGTAGTGACAAAGAGTCTTAGATAGGAGAGACACGGGTAAAATATAGTAGTGACAAAGAGTCTTAGATAGGAGAGACACGGGTAAAATATAGTAGTGACAAAGAGTCTTAGAAAGGAGAGACACGGGTAAAATATAGTAGTGACAAAGAGTCTTAGATAGGAGAGAGACGGGTAAAATATAGTAGTGACAAAGATTCTTAGATAGGAGAGAGACGAGTAAAATATAGTAGTGACAAAGAGTCTTAGATAGGAGAGAGACGGGTAAAATATAGTAGTTAAAAAAATGTACTGAGAATAAAAATGTTGGTTGACCAGAAACAGAATCAAGGCTCTCACTAATTTCTGTGACTTGTTCTGATAAACATTTCGCAATATTATCATACTAATCGTTTCTTTAAAACTGTTTTTTTTTTTTTTTTAACGAGTCAAGACATTCAAATACAGTACCTGAGCACGTTAATAACACCGGATGGAAGATGCATCTAAGAAGCGAAGAGCAGAATAGCCCAGGCAACAGTAGAATTCTACAACAGTTCAATGTATTTTATGCAACAATTCTTTGTCAGGTCGTAATAAAGAGTTATTTAGTGTTATACAGAACCATTCCTGATAAATGGAAGTAAGTCATGGACAATTGATAAACAAGTAGGAAAAGCACGGTCGGCCACTGAGATGTGGCTTTACAGAACAATGTTAAAAATACCACTGACAGTTACCTCTCCTGGTCATGGCAAGAATCTTCAAGTGTCGATCTCAAGCTTCGAACCACATTGTAGTATTACAGCAAATGGTCTCTCCGGGTAATAGTTGGATCTCCTCGTACTGGTACCAAAAACGTTATAGGGAATAAAGGAACAAATTCCGCTGTTAAATATTTGTTAGCCTGATGATGATGTCTTGAAATAGGCCAAAGCGCAAAGTAAGCTTAATCCTTAAGTTAGAATGCAGCAATCCACTTTCTTTGGGCATATTATGAGATGAAGGAAGCTGGAGTATATCGTGACAACAGGACAGTTAGAAGACACAAGAAAAAGAGGACGACAAAGAGAGAAGATGCTGGACAGTTTGACATGACGGCAGGGAAAGAAGCCAACAACAGAATTAATCAATAGTACTGTAGACAGAACTCCGCCAATGCCGGTCCCAAGCCCGGATGAAAAAGGAGGAGGGCGGCCTGCATGGAGGCCGTAAGGAGGCAGCCCCTCCACCATGCAAAGGCACAACAGGCCAATCACCTGTTTGTCTTAAACTATGATTACGAGCAATACAAGAGAGAAAACCGGACTGATTCTAAAGGCGACGAACTGGAACGGACTACGGACTACGACTTATGGAACTTGGAACACAAGAAGTATAAATGGGAAGGAAGAGGAGCTGGTGGAAGAGATGAGGAAAGCAAAACTAGAAATCCTGGCTATAACGGAAACGAAGAAAAAAGGACAAGGAGTCATGGATCTCGATGGCAACACGTTGCTTTACAGTGGTGTACCCATATCTGAAAGAGCTAAAGGGGGCGTGGGTTGCATTGTGGCCCAAAATCAAAAAGATAGTATCAAGGGATGGAACTTTGTCTCGGAGCGCATTATGGTTGTAAAACTAAAAGAAGGAGAAACCATAGTCAACCTGGTCATAGTGTATCGGTCAAATGAGGATGAGAGAGCAGAGGTCAAGGAGGAATTCTTCGAGCTGCTTCAAAGGACAGTGGATGACTGCCTAGATGAAGTTATCATGCTCGGAGATTTTAATGCCAGAGTTGGAAATGACCATGCTAGATGGGGTGGAGTTATCGGAAGATATGGAGAAGATACTCTCAATGACAATGGAAAGCGACTCCTTAGATTCTGCAGTGAGCAGAATCTGATCATTACAAACACAAAGTTCCCCCATAAGCGCATACATGCATACACTAGATGTGAACCAACCAAGAATGAGAAGTCAGTGATCGACTATGCCATTGTTCGGAGAAGCTCATTCAGATATGTCCGAGATGCAAGAGTCTGGAGGGGGCCAGAGATTGGAAGTGATCACTACCTGCTAACAATCAAACGAACAACTGAAAGAGTTGCTCAGCCTAGGAACTGCCCAACATCACGCAAGAAACCAAGTAAACGAGCAGGAGAAATGAGCATTAGGACCTACAAGCTGAGAGAGCCAGAAATTAAGACCAGATATCAGGGGCTTATTGCTACAGCAGTGAGCAACACAGAAGAACGACCTGATGACGTGGAAACCCTCTGGAATAAATTCAAGGATATCATAAAGACAGCTGCTGCAGAAGCATGCGGTGAAGTCCGACTTGGGAACCAAAGAAAGAGGACACCTTGGTGGACAGAGGAAGTCAAAGAGAAAATAAGAGAGAAGAAAATGGCATGGAAACAATACTTAGGAGCTAAAAACACAACAGGACAAATGGAAAAATATAGAGAATATGTGACATTCAGAACAGAAGCAAAGAACAAAGTGCTAGCAGCAAAACAGAAGTCCTGGGAAGAATTTGGAGAAAAGCTAGAAAAAGATGCACAAGAAAACCAGAAATTGTTCTATAAGACCCTAAAGAACATGAGGAAAGAAAAACAATGCCCTCTCAAATTTATAAAGGACAAGCAAGGCAAATTGCTTACTGCCCCGAAGGAAGTAATGGAAAGATGGAAAGAATATTTCTCAGAACTCCTGGATGGTGAGCATGGTGAAGCATCAGAAATGATAACCACTAGCACAGAAGAGAAAACCAATGATGGTGAAGATGACATAAAGATGGAAGAACTGAGGGCAGCACTAGAGAAAATCAAGATGGGCAAAGCAGCAGGGCATGATGGTATAACACCAGAAATGGTTAAGTACATGGGAGCATCAGGCGACCTATTACTCCTAAAGGTCCTACAGGCAGCATGGTGCAACAAGACCATACCAAAGGATTGGGAGATTGCCATCATAACACCAATTTTCAAAAAGGGTGACAATCGACAATGTGGAAACCATAGAGGCATATCCCTTCTCAGTGTCCCTGGTAAAATCTACTCTAGAATCCTAGAGCAGAGACTCCGACGCCTAGCTGAGCCACAATTGGATGAGGTCCAGTGCGGATTCCGAGCAAATCGAAGTACTCAAGACCTAATCTTCACACTCAGACAGCTGAGTGAAAAGGCCCTTGAGTATAAGAGTGAGATCCATCTTTGTTTCATAGATCTGGAAAAGGCGTTTGACAGGTTCCCCTGGAGCAAACTTTGGGACTGTTTGGCAAGGAAGAATATTCCAGCACCTCTGATTCATGCTATACAGAGCTTCTACAAGTCTTGCAGAAATTATGTGAGGACAGCAAACCATAAGTCAGAAGAGTTCAGGACCACCACTGGTGTAAGACAAGGTGATATCCTATCACCTTACCTCTTCATACTCCTTATGGACGATGTCATCAAAGCATGTAAGGAGAGAACAAGAAAGTATTCAGTGGGGTACTGGAAGATGAGACAGGTCTATATTTCGGAGCTGGCATTTGCTGATGATGTTGCCCTGATTGCTAAATCAGAGGCACATCTCCAATCCAACCTGCAAGTCTGGAAGGAAGAGCTGGAGAAGAGAGGGATGGTCATAAGCAGCTCTAAAACAAAATCCATGGTGATATCACGAGAAGAAAGAAAACATCAGATTAAGCTGGGAGAACAGGTCCTGGAGCAGGTCGACCACTTTAAATATCTCGGAGCTATTATAGACCGAAAGGGAGGCATCAAAGAAGAGCTGGCCACTCGAAAAGCAGCGGCTGGGAGACTTTTTCAGGCCATAAATCGTGGATTCCTCAGCAAGAGAGAGGTTGGTAAGAAAACGAAGATGGCTGTATACCGCTCCACCTATGTCCCAGTCTTGACATATGGATGCGAGTCGTGGGCAATGACTACAACCCACAAAAGCCAGATCCAAACCTCAGAAATGAGGTATCTGAGGAAAGTGGTTGAAGTAACAAGAAGAGACATGGTCCGCAACCAGACGATCCGTCAAGGCCTAAAATCCCATCCGCTGCAGACCCAAATAGAAACAGTCCCAACTAAGATGGTTTGGCCATGTCTGCAGAATGGGAGAAGATCGGCTACCACGACAAGCATGGGAAACAAAGAGCCAGGGATCCAGACCTCCAGGACGACCCAGAGTCCGCTGGGAGGACAACATTAGACAATCTTTGAAGGACCGAGGACTAGAATGGAACCAGGCCAGGAAGAAGACAGCTGATAGAATGGTCTGGCGCTCTCTCTTCCAAACCTCTACACCTCACGGTAGAAGGGGAACGACTAAGTAAGTAAGTAAGTACTGTAGACAGGAAGTTGTGCAGACGCCAACAACAGAATTGATCAATAGTACTGTAGACAGGAAGTTGTGCAGACGCCACCAGACATGGCACTTGAACCATTTCTTAATTGTTTATTTATGTTCTTATGGGCATATGTATGGTAAACTCTAGTACTTATTTCCTACTAGAAAATGCAAAGGGGTATGGGAACCACAGTTTGAGAACCTTTGACTTTTAAGACAAACAAATATGTGGGTGCGCTGCTTCCCTCACGATCACAATTTTTTGAAAAGACAACTCTTAAATTAAGAGAATAAAAACTATACACGATTATCTCCAGTAGAGCCCTTTGTGCACCAAAATTAACATGAAATGCAATAGAATTGGGACCGAGTTTAAGTTCGGATTTTTTTTATTAATTCGGGTTTTCGAATGCATGGAAATTACTGTTGTGATGACTAAAAATGGGTTTAGTAATAAGAATAGTTGTACTTAACCTATTCTTTCTTTTGTCAATTCCAACAGGACAAAGGGAATTTTCAACACTGCCATGTTTAAATTTCGTTTCTTTGTTCCCAGGTCTCTCACTCTTTGCTGCAAGAGTAGTGGATCTTGACAACATTCTTCTTCTTCTTCTTATCTTCTTCTTCTTCCTCCTCGTTCCCCCTTAGATTTTCACATTATTGACTTTAATACAGGCAGTAGTCAGCTCAAGGTTCCTGACATCTCCAAACAGTTTTTCGTGGAGAGAAATGGGTTGTTGTCATTTGCTACTCCATTAACTGTTGTATAATGGGCAGGGCTGCAGCAGATGTTAGGCTGTCATGGGGCTGATGCCACAGGTGCGCAGACCTTTTATATCAATCCTGTGCTTGTGGTATAGATCAGTGCTCCGCAGCCGGTGTGCCGCGGTACACTGGTGTGCCGGGAGTGTCTGCCTGGTATGCCGTCACACTAGGTAGAATACACCATACACAATTATGTGTTTTAGTGACATATTACGAAGAGTCATTGTTGCTGAGTTATTTGCCGGTTGAAGATCATGTGCTGAGTATAGTTATTTTAATGATTTCTTGTTGATCGTGCTTGTTTTATTTTTACGCGAATTAGGGTGAAGCGTTCATACAACTCAGTAGCATGATATGAAGAAGTAACATGTAATACTTGAACTCAGCAACATTAATGAAGTAATTAATGCCTTCAGGTTGAGTCCGTAATATTTAATCACATGTACACACAGGATGATCATTTCAAATATGAGCAGAACATAAGTCCGTGTAAGTCATGCATAAATTAATCAATAACGTAGACTGCTGGTTTACGTGTCAATGTCCGTTTAAGGATACAATGCAGTATTGTCGTCAGAACATCACAGCTATATGCACGCGCAGATAGACATGGCTACCTGCCGACAGTGAGACTGCGAGTCTGAATATTTCATACGAATTGGACGATTATTCTCCTCCTTCTGAGGATTCTAGTTAAACACTAACCTCCGTAAGTTTCCTCTCATATAGAGTTCTAGGACTGACCCTGGTCCATCATAAATGCACATATAAATGGCTATATCATGCCATTGAATTGGAAGGTTAGAAAACGCAGCTATTCAGCTTGGCGGTCAAGTAACAAAGGGTAGCGTCTCCTAGTTACCGACTGTGACCCAAACAACGCTAGACACGTCATAATCGATCGTGTATGGAGCGTTCAATAATTGAAACATCTATCGCAATATATTAAATGTCTTAACCTTTACAATTGCACGTCTGCTAACCTTTAGCAGACGGCGTTAATAACATATACCGTAACAGTCATACAATTTTGCAAATAATAAGTTGATTTATCATCATCCACAATTTCATCACAAAGAAATCAGGGAGCATTGTCTTATGATTGCAGTGAATTTTTAAATATGTACCTTACCCACGTACATAAATAGTAATGTGTGCCCAGTAGGGCAACAAGATTTTAACATCGAGGAGCGAACGTATAAAAAAAGGCGTCACCCAAAAACCTCAAATTGCCAATTAAATACTTTTAATTTCATTATACTCACGTACAGTCCCAACTACAATGGTTTTACATGTCTGCAGAATTGGAGAAGATCTGCTACCAGGGTACGTATGGGAAACTAAGAGACAGGGATCCAGACCTCCAGGGCGACCCAGAGTCCGCTGGGAGGATAACATTAGAACACTGGAACCAGGCCAGGAGAAAGGCAGCCGATAGGATAGTCTGGCGCTCTCTCTGGCAAACATCTACACCCCCAGGGTAGAAGAGAAACGACTAAGTAAGTAAGTTACTAGTATAGAGAAACGACTAAGTAAGTAAGTTACTAGTATAGAGAAACGACTAAGTAAGTAAGTTACTAGTATAGAGAAACGACTAAGTAAGTAAGTTACTAGTATAGAGAAACGACTAAGTAAGTAAGTTACTAGTATAGAGAAACGACTAAGTAAGTAAGTTACTAGTATAGAGAAACGACTAAGTAAGTAAGTTACTAGTATACACATTTACTTTTACTTTAAAACCGCAAGAATTTTATTGTTTCACAAGATGTTTAATGCATCCATCGGAATCGAATTGGAATTATGTGCGCAGTTGTGCATAACAAGTTTACAGTTTTTCAGACATAAAAACTTAGACTACGTATACATTCAAAGAAAGCAAATCTTTATCTCCACCAGACTATCTACTTCCTGCGTTCATCAACACAACGGTGGAAAATTTGATTAAAATGAAATGTTACCAAATGTTAACTTCACTTCAAAGAAAAGGTCACGACCATTACATATGTAGTCCACGAATAAGGTGAATGTTAGTAATTTATTAAACATATTTCAAAGGAAGAATTAAAAAACAAACAAGCTGCAGATGTTGGCATACGTCAAGATCAATGAGAAAAAAGAACTTTCTAAATCTGTAAAGTTAGCAATTTTCCTTAAGAAAATTTTTCAAAATAATTCTTTGCTTTTAGCATATGTTTGACTATTCCAGTTTCCTGTGGCGTCAGAGAAAAGAATCTTTTTCAAATTAAAATTTGATTAAATGTGATCCTAGATTAAACATGCTCCAGGAGTTTGCAAAATTATCCACAGCATTTGATGAGGAAAAAAAAAAACCTAGCTTCAACAACTTTAAAACAGAATTTGCGGAGCAGACAACAAGAAATATTTCTTAATAAGTATAGTTTGGTTTTAAAACGCTTTTTGTTTTCTTAAAAATATAACTAAAATATATAGATGCTGTTTTATTTTAAATTCAATGTGATAACTTATTCTCCTGATACCTAATATGAAAAGTTATAAGAATTCCAGGGACCCCAGTAAAATTGTCCAAATCGTGCCCGCAGTACTTCAGGCCTGGGTAGATGAAAATGTAAATAAACATAAACAAAGGCCCCACTTATGGATATTACTCTTCTCCCCCGCGCGCACCCCCACCCCAGCTGGTCTACTGAGTGTGTCGTGGATTTTTGGAAGGGCCTAAGTGCGGTGTGAAGTAAAAAAGGTTGTTTGAGCACTGGTATAGATGGTACCTCAGTCTGCTGTGTCCAGTGCGTAGTCAGAACATGATGACCTGGTCTCGCCTAGATAGCTGATGATAGGCATAATTCTTTGTATATGGCCTGGGTGTTCTCTTTCCCCTTTGAACGTGAATGTGACTTTTATAATTGTTTTTGCCATTTCATTAAGTTGTTCCTATATCATTCTGTTGTAGCGTTCCTTCTTCCTTAGCAAGTTTGTCTGCCTCCTCGTTGCCTGGAATGTAGCAATGGCTTGTATCCACTGGACCGTGCCCTTGATGATTCAGTTTGTTGCTCGTACGAAGCCATCACTGTCTCTAACGCTGCGAATGCCTTTGGATGCGTTGGCCTATTAGCTGAATCAAGTTTTGATGCGAACAAGTTTTTTTTACTTGTTGCATTTAATTTCTGGCTGACTTTCCAACGTCGTATAGTTTGGCTAATGAATACCAGCTTTCTCCTGTTGAAAGTCTATTTAAAATCTCAGTTGTCAACAATTTGTGTCTCCTGTTAGAAGAAGAAGAAGACGTCATAGCTATAGTACGGTAAAATTAGAACCAGGTAAATACTGAACAATCACACTCGCACTAAGCAAGCTAACAATTTGACCGGATGAATGTGAGAGCAACGAAAAAGTCGTCGCTGAAATGCTTGAAAGGTTACTCCCAACAATAATTGAAAAAGCGATATATCAGTTATAGGAGAAAAGGACGACACACACAACAGGACCGAGGAGGTTAAAAACACACAAAACCCCACAAGCCAGCTAGTAGTCCTTTTTAGGACTAGCCCTTCTCAGGGCTGCCACAGAACTAGCGAGGCAGGATGTAAAATACACTATTGAACACGCCACGATACCACGAACAGACTAACAACGAGAGGAATCCAGACAGTTAGCTAGTGGTCCTTTTTAGGACCAGTCCTTTTCAGGACTAGCAACCAGTTAGCACCGAATAACCTAACGCACAATATAACCCAAATATAACCGTTGGGTTGAACAAAGTATAACTGCAATATAGTCGACGTAAGTAAAGAAAAACAGAGAGTTACGAACAGACACTCTTTCTCACTTGCAACTTTGACCGTTAAAACACGTTTTAGTTTAGCCCCGGCCGATTCCTCGCTTTCTGACATCATCATTAAAACAGTGCTGGCTCTTTAGGATTATTAACGGTTCGAATTATTGGCATTCGGATTATCGAGGTTCTACTGTACTGTGTTTGTAATTTTCTGGGCTGTGTCCTTTGTCTATTCACTCTTGCTTGATTATTCATCATCATCATTCCTTTTCGTTCCATGTGGAACATAGGGCAGAAACAGTTGCTCTCCATCGATTTCTATTCTGGGCTGTCTTTTTCATCTATGCCCAAGTCATTCCAGTTTCCTTAGCCTCCTCTTCAACAGTACTTCTCCAAATTCTCTTTGGCCTCTCCACTCTTTATCTCACCTCTGGGTTCCAGTCAAGGGCAATTCTGGCTGTGCTTGATTTTTTCATGCTGATGAGTGTGACAGAGTTATGTAAATATATTATATACATGAATCCACACGTTTTTGCTTCCACCTGTTTTCCACCTTTGCTTGCTTATTAATATTAACGTTTTGTTAACGCAGAACCCCTGTACTTCTAATATATGTCAAACTCATAATTATAGCCACGCCTATTTTTTTCGTTTCTCTATGTCTTACAAGTACTAGGAATCTTTTCATACAAGACTTATTAACTAGTCAACGACGGGACAGGTAAACAATTAACGCGCGTAGAGAGAATGAATCGTCTAGTGGTAGAACCAAGGGGCGATAAGTCAAGTCGTACTTTTTGTAGGTGCATTGGTCAGGGGGAATTAATCTGAGGAAAGGGGAGATAATCACAGTTACTCCCCCTCCCACATCCGTTTGTTCGGAACGTAATTAGCTACAGTGAGAGACGCCTGATCAAAGCGAGTCCGTTTGCTAGCGAAGAGTCTGCAGTCGGCATAAGTGTGAAAAATAGCTTTGATTCGGGATTCGACCGAAGAATTCCTCAAAATCTGGGAGAAGGCGTTATATGTAGCAAGTACTAGCGAATTTTATACCCATTATATATATATATATATATATATATATATATATATACATATACATATACATATATATATATATATATATATATATATATATATATATATATATATATATATATATATATATATATATATATATATATATATATATATATATATATATATATATATATATATATATATATATATATATATATATATATATATATATATATATATATACATATACATATATACCCCAGCTTTTAAAATCATTTTATCTAGTAGCCGCAGAATTTCAGAACATCTAGCTTCGAATTCTAGACCATTGTTAAAGTGGATTTCTTAGTGTTTCGATTGGAGATTGTTTCTTTTCTGTGTTGTGGTAACTATATTTAATAGCATTTTTGAGTGATTTAATTGTTAAAGTTCGTCATTTTATATTTCACTAGGATTTACTGTGTTAAATTGGCTAGCGGATTAAATAGATATATTCCTAATATTCTTACAGCGGTAACGTAAATTTAATTAATTGTTATTTAACCAGTAAGAGATATTTTAATTGACTAGTAAATGCACTAGGCAAGGTAAGACCGACGAAATATATATTTATCTTCTATCCATCATGTGTAAATTTTCGTAATTGACTAGAATTTATTTCGCGGGTTAATAAGAACGATAAGATAAGCGTTACACTTGTGTTTTCTAATCAAATCTAATAACCGAAGGGATAATAAATTATACCGTTGCGCAGGTTTGGATAGAATATTATAGTGTGGTTTAAATGTTTGTATTTTCTTCCTAAAATTCAGTACTGATCACAAACCAAACCTACCAGAGGCCTGAATCTGAGAATAACGGATCTAAGTCCAACAGTACCAAAAAAAAAAAAACATTCTTATATAAATATCGGATCTTCAAGGTTGACCTGTTTGGCCTCTTGTTTCACGCAGAAAGAGAGAGAGAGAGAGAGAGAGAGAGAGGGAGAGAGAGAGAGTGTGTGTACCAACAAAAGACTATAAGAATAAATTGTAACTGGACCTATAGATATCCAGATTTCTTTTTCCATTTTCATATACATTCAGCCCGCACTGGCGAAATTATCAAACATTAACATTTCCCGACTATCGACCATTGTGGTGTGACGAGGATTTTTATGCCGAGAAATTTACATACCTGACATTTTCTTTAAGTATTGGAATTACAAGCTAATGACACTGTGAACACTAGAAGTCATAATTACTTTCCTACCTGGATTAATTGATGTGAAATAAACAGATCCAATTAACAGTAACGAAGTAAGCGTTCCCCAAATAACCGGATTAATCTAACTTGGAGGAGCTGGGGCTTACTTTGCCAAAACAACCAACACTGGATTTGCTGTTTGTACCATGGAGATATGTTCCAGATGTTATTAATCAACAGTTAGGTAAGAACGAATGAACGTGGCCACTGTCTGTCTGAAGCGAGAGAAAGAAGGAGTGAATAATTCTCAAATTGTATAACCATTGTACTCACTTTGTTTTGCCTTTCTTTTGTTTGCTAATACTGTTATTTTTCAGAATAAATTAATTAGGAACTCTGTTCTTTACAGTATAGTCAAATTCTATACCACAGTGCTAATCTTTTTGACCTTTTGGGGGTTAATTAACTTCTTCTTGTGGGATCTTGTCTCAACAGAGGGGATTGCACTTATGTGTCTATTTCTTTATTAATTCTGTAACCTATGATTTTATATTTATTATTTGATACTAGATGTTGTGAAGTTTTCTTTATGATAAATAAACTTAACATAAAACTTAATTACCTGTGTTGGTCAGCTAGGCCCAATATCCCTACACCATTACTATAGTTTCACGTTTGTGCGTCAAGTTGTCGTCACTTATCTGTGTGTGTGTATGTGAGTGGTTAATAGTATATATGTTAATATATACCGAAAGGTAATCTGTCTGATAAACAAATTTCAGTCGTAAGATAGGCTGGACTAGAGTATTTCTCAATCCAGGGACAGACTCTACCTTTTCACCATTTCACTCGTGAAATCTATTACTTTACCTTATCTCTCACTGAGTTACCAACTTTTCCAGTTCTATTCAGACGGGACCAGAATCTATCTTAATCACCTATCCAAAATCTACGACAATTAGTTTTTAATGTTTTTACACTTCATTTTACGGTCATAACAATCATAAAATTAGAACGCAACAGCAGTATGTCCAATCTGCTTGTCGTTCAATCAGGAAATAGCACTTTGGAATCAATTTAAAATTTATCTTTGACATTTCCTTTGCATACATCTTGTCCCCGTCACGTGATTGCTTTAAAAATAAATATCAGCTAAGCAGTTCACTTGATTGTGAGCTTATTTCATATTTAGTTGTTATTAGATCATCATCATTTCATTTTTCCCTCATTTTGGAACATGTAACCATCACTTCTGCTGGTCACCTTGTAAGAAACACGGATCACAATATGCACGTGCACTTGCAACAGTGGTTTATGAAGCAGTTGGTGTTACATGATGAGGTTGCCTGCCCCGTGCACCCGCTTTTTCTTCATGACTTTTACAAGCTTGTATTTTTATGGTTTTGTTGAGCTGAAATAAGAACACTGCAATACTTTATTATATGGAGGTCTAGAATATTCTATATTTTTAATATACAAGTTTTCACCTTATTTTCATACACATGTAACATAACCAGGTAGAGGAGATTCGGTAAGGTGGACAAGAACAAAATAAGCACATTTAAGAAAACTCTGAGATAACCAGAACTGGCACAATATTAAAGGTATGTGCTAGATAAATATTTATCTTCGTCATTCACTGTCAAATAACCAAATTTATCTCTCTTATAAAGCTGACAGTCCGTCTCAGGCTTCTCTCGTTACAACACAGTTTCTCATTCACCTAGGTAGAACTAACCCAAACTGTCACTCTGCCCATCTCATGGAGCCGACAGCCTTGAGGGCCATGTTCTGCTGTTGGTCTGTCCACCCTACATCAACGCACGTCTGTCTGACATATTTTCAGTTTAGAGATATCTAACTAAAGTAAGAACAATGGATTAAATCAGAACTATATCTTTGCACACTACATACTATATTATTAAACTACTATGAACTATTATTATAAAAAGTTTTTACTAAATTATTATTACATATTGTTAATAATTTGTTTTAAATGTATTTCTAACAGAAGGTATTGAACGATGCAAGACGTAACAGAACTGTTGGAGAACCACGGCGGGCCTCTTTCCAATGTAGACTTGGAAGAACTGGCTGCACGACTACACGAACAATACGTGGTGGAGGAAAGAGAGGATGAAAGGCTTCCTGTTAGAGATTGTTGAACAGAATCGACGTCATTGAGATTGATCCCTTTTTGGATGAGTGGAACGCAAATAATTGACTTCCCATTGCACTATAAAATGGTTTTAATTTATGCTGATCCCAACTGCACCAGTTCGTCCTGGAACACATACCCGGCGTAAATTGAGGGCTACCAGAATTTCCCAAATATAGGGATAGGCTCTCTAAGCTGTCCTTTACGAAGAATTAAAATTATATTGCAGGATCACCAATGTGGAACTGGTAAAGACATTCAGAGGACTGTTAGTGGAATAAAACTTGAAGATAAAATGTTTACAGTCTATAAGTCTTACAAATCTATAGTCATATTTTAGTCAAGGCAACATATATCTCTCTCTCCGTGTAGTTCCCGGGGGGGGGGGGGGGGGGGGGGGGGGGGGGGGGCGGGGGGGGGGGGGAAGGGTGTCTATGAAGAATGAGACTACTACACTTTCAAGCATGTCGTAGAGGGCGACTAATATAAAGTTGTGTATGGGGTTAGCAACCTCATAATGTAAAACAAATTGCCACATAAATCACCTCTGTTAGGAACATGTGATTGGTTGACGTAGGCTTCCTGCACAAGTACCAGCTGAGCTGTAGTGGTGGTGCCATCATTCATAGAAAGCGGAACGGAAAATGATGATGATGATGATGATGATGATAATGATGATTAAGAAGAGCATACCTCTCACATGAGGGGAAATTGAATCTTTCTACGATAGTTGCGGACGTCTCTTTCTTCGTTTATATTTTTCTGCATACACACTCACTCACTGAAATTCCTTCACGAACTCACTTACTCGCGTACTTTCTTACTCTTTTATTGAGTAACCTCCTTGTCGCGAGTATGGAAATAGAGAATGAATGAGTTTATACAGAATATGAATGAGTAATGTAGAAATAGAGAAAATTAAAGTCACTAATGAAAATATGGAGAGAGGTAGGACTTCTGGAGAGAAGAGAGATATAATCAAATATCTTAGGTCTATTTCCCAGCCATATTCAGACTCTTTTTAAGATGACGTACCCTCGTCCGTCCTCCAATGCTAAATAGAATGATCTACTACAGTAAGGACTACAACAGCAAACATTAAGTGACAGAATAGAGTGAATTCTGACGGCTTAGTACATATAAATATATTTATTAAAGAAACCACAACATTGAACCAACAAAATAAGTAATGCCTTCAATAGCTCTGAAGGGCTAGTGAATCTATCAATATCACAACCACAAAAAAAATAACACAAAACTTCACTCAATCTCTCAAGCCAAACGACTCATTACAAACCACCTACACCCGTACACTTTCTCACTCCCAAGAAAAACGAACTAAAGGGGTTAGGCCCCCAGTTTCGCGAGGACACGGCCGCTCATTATATTAATAATCCTAGTAAGTAAGTTACTTTCTCTGCTAGAAGAACTACACTACACTGTTCCACCAAAGTTGAAATTTCCAGGCTATGGAGATAAGCTCTCTGTAACAGTGTCGTAATAAATCCTATGAATTCACAATTTCCGGTGGCTGGAGGCCACACTAACAGGTGGAGGAGATTAAAACGAGTGCATAAATACTTGCACCCACTGATCCAAATCTATCCAATTGGCGAGAACGTTTGCTGGCGAGCGAGTATCTGGTAGGCGCGCTGGGGCACCTTTTATACTGGATAATGTAGACTTGAACGATAAAACAGGTGACGAATACTGGCAACTGGCTACTCCTCTTGGTCGTTATGTCAGTATACTCAGCGGTAACTAGTTATCAATGGGTCGGACAGTGTTGCCGAAACTGACTGGATGGCAAAGGCGACAGCCTGTATGTGTTGAGATGATGGTTAGCTGCAACTGGCGGCTGTATGTGCTGTAGGTAAATACTCCAGGACGTGTAGGTAACAGAAATCGATGTATAATGGTATACTCCGCGTTACAGGCTGTAAATGGGTGGGACAGTGTTTCCGAAACTGCCTGGACGGTAAAGGCGACAGTCCGCATGTGCTTGAGCGATAGACACTTTCGACAATAGGCTGTGGTTACGTAATCCACATCCCAGCCTTATGACTGAAACCTGGCAGTATGACGTAGACTGTCTGATAATATTTATTATATGGAAATGGTAATCTCCTGACAGCAGCAAATCCCATCAGGAAGCATAAAACAAATGCTGACCATGGCTCTGAAAATGTACAGCAATACGTTGTCTCATTACTACATGTAGCCTACTCCTTCTCAGGTAGTCTTTCACCCATGCAAAATATAAATACACTTTCCACTCATCATTTCTCTCACTCACAAAATCAAAACAAACTCTCCCTCTCCGTTTCCCACTCCACACAAATCAAAACAAGCTCTCCACATTACAATCTCGCTCACTTTATCAATCGAAAATCTCTTGTCGCTCGCGAGTGCGTCGGTTTTTGCTGCGCGGCGTGATCAATTTATTTTTAGAATGGCTGTAGCCAACGTATTCTCTCCCCCACACACACAGCTTACGAGCAAAATCGTGCAGTTAAAGTTAACCCAAGATACTAACAATTTCCCAGTGAGTAAATTACTCAGTAAATAATAACACTGGATATGTTACAAAAATAGCACTGAACTGATACTCAGTATTTACACAATAGTTATACTCTTTACAGTAATGTTCCCCACTCACAAACCAAGTGGGAAAAAAACTTGGTAAAAATTAACGTTACACCGGCTCACTGTTTTTGACTTAATAAAACCCCGCGCGTAGCTAACTCTTAATGATAATGGATGGTGGCTCAATTAATAAAATTCAGAGCAGCCCGGTCACGAAAAAAAAAATTGCCTTCAGGAAAAAAAAAGAATGTATATACATTTAACATGAATTAAAGTAACACGGGATCTCTATTCTATTAGATTAAGCTAACACCCAAATGAATTAAATAAGTAAATGAGCTTACCGAAGACAGAATAATTCTCGCACGAACAACTGTTATTAGCTCTGGCACAGAATATCACTTTGTCCAGTGGCAGAATTTCCTTGAGACAGTGGTACTGAGTTATAGAGACCTCTAGCTTATATAGCAAGATAGAGTCTGCAGGTGGCTTTTGCACGTGCAACAAATTCAGACGTAAGACATAGGGGAGAGATTCCCTGGGCGACTCAAGATACAGGAAAGGACGTAATCTGCTGCAACACTACGCGGTCTACGGGCGACCAGTGTTCGCAAAACGAGACGAGGGCGGATAAAAATAAAAGGATAGAAGATTTCCCCCGTATCCACGGGTTCTATATAACTCAAAGAAACAGGGAAAGATCCGTCATTTACTAGAAAGGCAGAATAAAAGTACCTTTAGCTAGATGCCGATGTCCCCGTGTAAAGGAGTGGAATTAGCCTGTCCAACGTAGGATTGAAATGACCAATACCAGAAATAGCGCTATGAGATGCTATAAGACAGAAAAGTGGGCGTAGACAAAAATTATGAACAAGACAGGGTAGACCACTTGGCTATAACTGACAGACATTTCAATCAAATCATGACACTCCTTACTTTCTTATGTAATCACTGACGTTTTCCCTCACTCATTCACTACAATATTCCTTCATTCACTCCTTTACACACTCACATATTCTCTCATCCAGACACATTCTCACATATTCCTCAACATCTTCACTTGTACACTCACTTATCGGCTGACCTGCACTCTCATTGATAAGAAGTCGAGGCCACCACTGTTGCAATGAGGCTTTTTCTATGTGGTACTAACTATCAATATAACCACCAAATGATAACTATGATAATGTTACCTCTGTAATGTTACAATGGAATATAACTTGGACTGACACTCAAGACAGTACATACGCGAATGAAAAAACTTGACAGAAGTCTGGATCACAGTTCCATACATATAATATCGACAGCATAGTCCTGGACATCAGCAACAATAGTACAAATACTTGCATCATTAGAATATGTAGTACAGTCATCCTTACGTACTGGTAACAATTGCATTCAATGTAAGTGCGGCATTCGCTCCTCGCACATAAATCTCTATATGGTCTGTATACAATGTAAGTGCGGCATTCACACCTCGCACATATATCTCCGTGGTCCTACTTTCAATGTAAGTGCGGAATTCACTCCTCGCACATATATCTCTATCTCTGGTCTAATCACCAGACATCCAAGTTCCTCCAGAACTTAACAGCGCGGGAAAACCACAACGCGCTTACGTAGACCTCCTATTGGCGCGGGAAAACCAACAACGCGCACTCAAATAATAACATATAATAGTCTTACCATAGACCTCCTTCTGACACGGGAAAACGACGTGTCTTTTAATCCAAAGTGCGGCATTCACTCCTCGCACATATATCTATACCTCTGGTCTAATCACCAGGCATCTAAGTTCCTCTTGAACTTTACAGCGCGGGAAACCCACAACGCGCTTATAAATAATATTATATAAAGGCCTTGTAAATACACCTTACGCGAAACATCATCGTGTCACATCCATATATTATAATGAAAATCACATACATTATTCACATACTCTAGAAACACTGACCGTCTCCCACGACGGATGGCCACAGACTCCCCTTTAACAACTCAGTATTCTTCTCTGACACGTATGCTAACTTCATTCACTTCGCACGCTTTTCTCATGTCCTGTAAACCTCAATTCACACATGAACGCCTCTGAGTATTCTTCAACCATACTCTACGTGCTTCTAACAGTGAGCTTTTAAATGTCACATTCCAAGCTTGCATACTTCAATAAAAATACACTCTAAACAGAGTTACTCCTTTCTCCACCCACACACATGTACACACACGTCATGCATCTCATGACCTTAACCTACTTACTAACAAACTCCAGCCCCGTATACCAACATCCTTAACACCTAACTGTAACTTCGAATATGACTTAACACTCATGCAATCATTAATTTTTTTCTCACAAACACATTCATTCATTACCTCACAGACCCATACACCCCTGTAACAGAATGGGGCGCCCGTCTCGATCTCTGTTTCACTCCGGCAGTAATTGGTGCATTTATGGTACATGATTTTATTGCGTGCTTTCAATTGTCGCACTTTCTTTTTTTCTTTTTATACTATGTAGCAGATAGTCTATATTTTAGCGTATTCTTTCACTCCTTTCAGTATATTGTGTCTTGTCTGTTATCTGACATTCCTTGCGGATGATAAACACCTCACATTTTCAAGGAGAGGTAGAGATAATATTATGAGAGGCAGGTTCGTAAAATTCCCTTGTGCAAAGCTTGGCCACGGCAGACTAACACGTTCATCGCCCAGTGCTATCTGCCTAATCACCGATAAGACGGGTGCGCGCATCCTCAAAGCTTGGAATACGGGGAGACAACTGATGGACAGACACAGATAAGAGATTACTTTCTGATAAAGTAATGAATTGTTACTTTTGGAACACGTTGTCATATGAGGTTAACGACATGTTCGTGAATCTGTACGCATACCATCGTATATCTTATTGCCATATATGGTAATACGTGAGCTTTTGCTTTACGCACCTTATTTCACGTGGAATATTTTGAAAGTACCACATCCTTCACCCCGCTTGTTTTAAAATGATCGGAGCGTTTATTTAACTCCATACACAACAGATGCGTGGGAGACCGGGATTATAACCTGACGCGTTTCGGTGTTATTCCACTGTGAAGATCGTTTGCCAAGATCCCAGACCTTGCTAGAGTGAAGCTTAGAATTCAGAATTCCGTCTTAACATACCAGACACCTTTTATTGGAGAATTTTGGACGGACTTTCATAGCCCAGGAAATCTCTTTCATATTAAATAAGGAAACCGGGACTGAGGAAACTGAAGGACAACACACGTGTCACGAGAGGGTTAGATGTCATTGAAATTCTTTAATATCCTGGACATAAAATTGTATCAGGTGATACCAGGATAGTGCCAGATAAGAGTCTGGTCTTATAAGAAATACCCCCTTCTCTGAAAAGAGTAAGGGTGTATAGACATCAAAGGTAGGATCAAACTGTATAAGTTCCTAGAGAACATGGTAATGTATTACTCTAGGTCCCTACGTGTTCCCTCTCCAGATCCTCCTCTGTTAATTGTATTATTATTATTATTAATCACTCTGCTACGGGTAATAACTTATCTACCAACAGAAACTGAAACTTAACTTAAAGAATTTAAGTAAGTCTGCTGGTAAATATTTACAATTTATTTTTACACGTTTTCTTTTCTTGTGAAAATCTTTCACTGAATTCAAAAGTTGATTACAAAATTAAATAAATAAAAACACTCGCAAATCGTTAAAATTATTTACAGTCTTTTATCTTTTTATGAACGTTCTCCTTTCTAGGCTGAAATCACTGTAGGTGTAGACTGTCTGTACTTTATTATTTATTTTATCTTCTTCACGGTTATTGGAATTAAGTAACCACTGACTAGGACGTTTGCCTAGCGAAAATGCACTGTTTATTCATCATAGTCTATCTAGTTTGTGGTGATGCTGTGATAAACTATACAGTAGCCTTGGGTGGCTACTTAGCTTGAGGTCTTGATTTGGTAGTCTGTTCCACCTTGGGTCTGGCAAGAAGACTGTCTCATCCAGGCTTTTGGATCTGGGTGAACGGCCCTGTATCATTAAAGGGCACTCGCACCTCTGAATCCTATAGTGGAGTCTGGCTCCTAAAGGTGGCAGGTAATTGCAGGATGTAACCTAAAAATATATTTAATTTCACCCCTGTATTGCCTGTCTCTATCTCCCTATCACAGAAGTAGGAGATGAGAGATAGTTTTCAGACAACAGAGTGCAGGTAGACGCACAGGTCACATCAAGTCAGCATTTAATACAATTCAGTTCATCGTGAATACAATTTTCCTTCAAATCCTTAGTTAGAGCTATTTGTCCATGATTCGCCTCCATAAAGTTATTAGGTTTTGTGGAAAAATACCAAGGGATATCTTAATCAATGCAGTAAAAACTTCCTTTCATCCTCCCTCATGTTCCTGGTATGTGATCCATTCCATCAAGAAATAATTCTTTAAATACTTTTCTAAAACTATAGACACAACCTTGCTACCATTATCAATCGATTTGAATACTTTCACAAGCTTGGCTTTTGCCTCCAGAAAATTACACAGTAGTTCAGACACGTTCTACACACTTTCTAACACACACTGTAATTAATCCATATATATATATATATATATATATATATATATATATATATATATATATATATATATATATATATATATATATATATATATATATATATATATATATATATATATATATATCGTTAGCATACACGTTATTTATAGTGTGAGGTCGGGCGTCCGAGGGGTTTCCCTGTTCGCCAATATTTGGATCCGAAATGTTTTGTAAAATCTGCTTAGTTGTGCTAATCAGGAAAACTATGATTTTATTTATCTACGTTATTCCTAGAGCGATTTTCTTCATCTAAAGCTTTAAATACGCTCTGTATTATTCTACACCTTCCTAGCTACTAATCTGTTACTTTCCTAAATGCATTTATTTCTATGCGTACTTTAAACAGCCAAATTATGGACTAACCTGAGGCCTCGATGCATTTAACCAAAGATTTCTCCCGTCGTATACTACTTATCGTGAAAGTCTCTGCACAGACGTGCAGAGCAACATTCCCTTTGTAGAATTAGAGACCTCTTCCAGGTGGTACTTCTTTCCTACTTATGTAATTAAATGGCATCCTTCACTCGGTTGCACGGATTAGTCCTAGCCATTTTGTCTGTTCAATGCTTTAGTAAACACGGCAGAACGGTACCTTCTGATTGGTCAGTGTATCAAGCAGTTATCATAAAGTATGGCGCGCGGTTTCTTCAGAGTATACAGAAGGACGTGTTGTGAAAACAGACCCACTCACGACAACACGAAGTCCGAGAGGGAACTTATTAAAGAAACGACACCCCAGACGCGTGTAAGAGGCCTATTCAAGTCTCTTTTATTCATCTGAGCAAAAAGTATGTGAGCCAGATTGGCGTAAGTTGTCATTTTACATTTTATATTACAGTAGAACTCCATTTATCCGAACCCCAATTATCCGAACATCCAATTATCCGAACACTTTTTCCAGAAAAAAAAAAAATCAGGCGCCACCATTCACGTTAGACTACAGTTCTGAATCTTTTGATGCGGCAAGCTTCAAATGTGTGCGAACAATTTGTAGACAATGAGATGGGCTAATGGACGGTCGCTTACATACAGGAAAGTCAGTTAGATTATAAAGTCAGTTAATATCTGGTTTACCAATCCAGTGTGCGTTCTAGGCAGAACACTGGCTAAACAGACAGTTCAACTTAAAATAATTGTGTCTGCTACTACAGCAGAATAATTTTGGTGTACACGTATTTCTCTGTGCGATCTGGCATTTTCCAGTAGGCCTAAAGCATATAAAAGGAACCGCAATGTTTTGTCAATTGAAACGAAAACAGAAATTATCAAGAGACTAGGAAAAGGTGAAACTGTGTCTTCATTTGCGAGGATTTTCAATGTTGGGAAAGCTACTGTCTCTGACATCAAAAGTAACAAGGATAAAATTATGAGTTTTGCATCGAAATTGGATAGTGAAAATGGGTCGAAGAAACATAAAACCATGAGAAATGCGAAAGATTTGAAATTGGAAGAGGCTTTGTATATATGGTTTGTGCAAAGAAGAAGCAAAGGGGAACCTATCTCTGGCTCTCTATTGTGTGAAAAGGCACTTCAGTTCAACAATCAACTTGACGGTCCTCCTGACTTTAAGGCTAGCCAGGGATGGTTAAGAAACTTTAAATCTCGTCATGGCATACGAGAATTGGAGATTCAAGGGGAATCTTTATCTTGCGATGCAACTGCCGCTGAAAATTTTAAAGAAACATTCTTGGCTTTTTTGGAAGAAGAAGGTTATTTACTCGATGATGTGTATAATGCCGATGAGACTGGCTTATACTGGAAATCATTGCCTCAAAAATCACTTGCATCTCAGCGCGAAGCAGCTGCCCCTGGGTTTAAAAAGTGCAAAGAGAGAG
This sequence comes from Oreohelix idahoensis, assembly GCA_024509875.1. Lineage (NCBI taxonomy): Eukaryota > Metazoa > Mollusca > Gastropoda > Stylommatophora > Oreohelicidae > Oreohelix > Oreohelix idahoensis. The sequence goes on along the minus strand of JAMPIV010009342.1, from coordinate 532,477 downwards.
TAACAATTTTGGTAGCCGCGAATGCCAGTGGAAGTCATCGTTTACCGGTGCTAATGATCGGCAAAGCCAAAAAACCACGTTGTTTAAAGAGTGTGACATGTCTCCCATTGTGCTACAAAGCACAGAAGAGTGCTTGGATGAATAGTGAAATATTTCTTGATTGGTATACAAATCTTCTTCTTCTTCCTCGTTCACCCTGAAAAGGACGGTGGTTGCGTTGTGTCTCTTTACGCCTAAGCTGTGATATCTGCACCTTTCGGTCGACACATCCGACTTCAGCACGGCATTTTTTAGGGACCGGGTTTGCCTTCCCATTGCGATCCGCACTCGCTCAGCCAGACTGCACTGCTGCAGACTGTTTTCAGGACCACCACGTGGAGGTGGAGTGCGGTCTTGACCAGCTCTGGTTCGCTGGTCCTGATGCAAGCAGTACAGCTATGGGTCGCTGACTGCATTCACTATTGCTGCATCTTGGGGTCCCGATTAATATACAAATCAGTTCATCCCAAATGTGAAGAGGTTGAAAGAACAAGAAAAGAAAACAGGAAAAGTAATTCTTCTACTGGACAATGCACCATCTCATCCAGAGACGGATACATTGAATGCAGTTGATGCAAATTTTAAAGTAATTTTTCTGCCTCCCAATGTAACAGCACTGATTCAACCAATGGATCAGGGTGTTATAGCAAAGCTTAAAAAGATGTACAAGAAGGAAGTCATGCGTCGTTTATTGTTGGCTGAAGATGAAGAAAGTGTGGTGGCGTTTTCCAAAAAGCTTAATCTCAAAGACTGCTGCTATATGTTAGCTGATGCTTGGACCACCCTGTCACAAGATAATCTCAACAAGGCGTGGAATAGATTGCTTGGGGAAAAAGGAGGAAATGAAACTACTGCAGTGGACACAAATGATGATTGTATAAATGAAGTTGTGGAACTGTTTCAAGCAATGCCCGGATTTTCGGACTGTGACAAAGATGATGCACACATGTGGCTAGAAGATGATAATGATTCTGGTTTTCAGTTTTTTAATGACGAAGAAATTTTGTCTTTTGTGCAAGAAGAAAACCAAATACATGTAGTGACCGATGATGAAGACTCCTCAGAAGTACATGATGTACTTGTAGATTATGAAGAAAACCCAAAACGTCGACCAAGTCCTGAAGAGGCTTTTATAGCACTAGAAACAGCGATGGCTTGGTACGAGCAAGAAGATGACAGCTGTCCTACACAGCTTCTGCTGTTGAAGAGAATGCGGGACTTAGCCCCCAAAAGCAGACTATCCAGTTTGGTGCAAAAGAGGATTCCTCATTATTTTAAATAGTGGGCTACATCTGTGCAAGTACATGCATACGTAAGTTGCGCCTGGTTTTGAATCGTTTGTAATGTTATTTTGAAAACATTTCTCTTTCTTAACAAAAATAATTAATACAAGTAGTACATGCACTGCAGTGTAATGAAAGATTTTGGTGATACAGTAATCTAATACAGTGTGGGTATTATTATTACAGTACAAGTAAATATGTTTTATAGTGTATTTTCCTTGTGATTGTTAATTATTTTTAGAAATATGTGTACATGTACTCGATACATCATGTAATCCAATTATCCGAACATTTGATTATCCGAACGATGCTCGGTCCCATGGGGTTCGGATAAATGGAGTTCTACTGTACTAACATGGGAACTAATATATACATGTACTCGTATTTTGCCATGTGCATTTTAATATGTGAAAATCGCTCGTGGATGTCCAAGTCATTCGAGACTGGCAACCTTAGCGTATAGAATGATGATTCATGAACCACCACTGCACGTGCTGGTGATTGCTTTATTGCTTATTTCGTAATTAGAACTGAAAGCAGAAAGTAGTCCCAAGTTCCATACGGAGCAGGGAGGGAAAGATGAAAGAAATGATGTTCATTTTAAGTATAATACTTACAATTTCAAGCAATGTAAATGTCCATATAAACATATTCATTTTAAAATTAATGAAAGTTTCAAACTTTTCAATCAGTGTAAACATAAATGAAAACATATTCAATTTATACTGTGAACACTTTTCAATCAGTGAAGATGTAAATGTAAACAGACTCTATCTATATTATTAACCTTTTCATTTAAATGTAATGTAAAGCTAAATGTTGCGTGCATATTTTGACGCACATATTACAAAAATACGATATGGCTATTTAATATGGAAAATATATATTTGCATTCATTTGTGTATGAAAATGCTTCCTCTGGTAAAGCTAGATAATTCATGATTGATTTACACTTTTGATTATATGAGTGATCTTTCTTGATATTGATTCGGCGCATGGATATTGTATTCATGTCCGTTCTTATTTGTTCGGGCCAGAAAATAGATTAATTTTGCTTGTTATGTTTATGGCCTGAATTCATGTGTACTACTTGTCTAGTGCAAGTAGATTCAGTCGTATATTGTATACCTTTGTATGTTCAGGTCGGACTATATTCTTTCTGCCAGAATCTAGCGCAGGTTTTCGTAGTCCTACTGGGTTGTGAAGAGTTCCGATAATGTCGCCAAGATGGCTGAGTGCTTTTTCCAGGGCTGGCACTGTTTAAGGTTTAACAGTGATTCATAGATGTTTTTCTAGGAGAAGTTAATGTCTCTGCAAGAGTCTATTTGTCAGAGATCCTCCTCATATGTGTGATTCGGACTCCAGTTATGCCAGATCCTATTTTTGATGATCTCGAGTCGATTAGACCTAGATGGAACATTGTGCTTCGTATCGCTAGGGTCGTGTTTTGTATCGACGAAGATGACAGGCTTTCCTACAGCAGTTATGTCTACGTGAATTAACTTGATTACTGTAGAGCTGTATGGAAAACTTTATGAAATTATTTATATGCACATTATAAATTAACTTACTACTTACTTACTTAGTCGTTCCCCTTCTACCGTGAGGTGTAGAGGTTTGGAAGAGAGAGCGCCAGACCATTCTATCAGCTGTCTTCTTCCTGGCCTGGTTCCATTCTAGTCCTCGGTCCTTCAAAGATTGTCTAATGTTGTCCTCCCAGCGAACTCTGGGTCGTCCTGGAGGTCTGGATCCCTGGCTCTTTGTTTCCCATGCTTGTCGTGGTAGCCGATCTTCTCCCATTCTGCAGACATGGCCAAACCATCTTAGTTGGGACTGTTCTATTTGGGTCTGCAGCGGATGGGATTTCAGGCCTTGACGTATCGTCTGGTTGCGGACCATGTCTCTTCTTGTTACTTCAACCACTTTCCTCAGATACCTCATTTCTGAGGTTTGGATCTGGCTTTTGTGGGTTGTAGTCATTGCCCACGACTCGCATCCATATGTCAAAACTGGGACATAGGTGGAGCGGTATACAGCCATCTTCGTTTTCTTACCAACCTCTTTCTTGCTGAGGAATCCACGATTTATGGCCTGAAAAAGTCTCCCAGCCGCTGCTTTTCGAGTGGCCAACTCTTCTTTGATACCTCCCTTTCGGTCTATAATAGCTCCGAGATATTTAAAGTGGTCGACCTGCTCCAGGACCTGTTCTCCCAACTTAATCTGATGTTTTCTTTCTTCTCGTGATATCACCATGGATTTTGTTTTAGAGCTGCTTATGGACCATCCCTCTCTTCTCCAGCTCTTCCTTCCAGACTTGCAGGTTGGATTGGAGATGTGCCTCTGATTTAGCAATCAGGGCAACATCATCAGCAAATGCCAGCTCCGAAATATAGACCTGTCTCATCTTCCAGTACCCCACTGAATACTTTCTTGTTCTCTCCTTACATGCCTTGATGACATCGTCCATGAGGAGTATGAAAAGATAAGGTGACAGGATATCACCTTGTCTTACACCAGTGGTGGTCCTGAACTCTTCTGACTTATGGTTTGCTGTCCTCACATAATTTCTGCAAGACTTGTAGAAGCTCTGTATAGCATGAATCAGAGGTGCTGGAATATTCTTCCTTGCCAAACAGTCCCAAAGTTTGCTCCAGGGGACTCTGTCAAACGCCTTTTCCAGATCTATGAAACAAAGATGGATCTCACTCTTATACTCAAGGGCCTTTTCACTCAACTGTCTGAGTGTGAAGATTAGGTCTTGAGTACTTCGGTTTGCTCGGAATCCGCACTGGACCTCATCCAATTGTGGCTCAGCTAGGCGTCGGAGTCTCTGCTCTAGGATTCTAGAGTAGATTTTACCAGGGACACTGAGAAGGGATATGCCTCTATGGTTTTCCACATTGTCGATTGTCACCCTTTTTGAAAATTGGTGTTATGATGGCAATCTCCCAATCCTTTGGTATGGTCTTGTTGCACCATGCTGCCTGTAGGACCTTTAAGAGTAACAGGTCGCCTGATGCTCCCATGTACTTAACCATTTCTGGTGTTATACCATCATGCCCTGCTGCTTTGCCCATCTTGATTTTCTCTAGTGCTGCCCTCAGTTCTTCCATCTTTATGTCATCTTCACCATCATTGGTTTTCTCTTCTGTGCTAGTGGTTATCATTTCTGTTGCTTCACCATGCTCACCATCCAGGAGTTCTGAGAAATATTCTTTCCATCTTTCCATTACTTCCTTCGGGGCAGTAAGCAATTTGCCTTGCTTGTCCTTTATAAATTTGAGAGGGCATTGTTTTTCTTTCCTCATGTTCTTTAGGGTCTTATAGAACAATTTCTGGTTTTCTTGTGCATCTTTTTCTAGCTTTTTCTCCAAATTCTTCCCAGGACTTCTGTTTTGCTGCTAGCACTTTGTTCTTTGCTTCTGTTCTGAGTATCACATATTCTCTATATTTTTCCATTTGTCCTGTTGTGTTTTTAGCTCCTAAGTATTGTTTCCATGCCATTTTCTTCTCTCTTATTTTCTCTTTGACTTCCTCTGTCCACCAAGGTGTCCTCTTTCTCTGGTTCCCAAGTCGGACTTCACCGCATGCTTCTGCAGCAGCTGTCTTTATGATATCCTTGAATTTATTCCAGAGGGTTTCCAAGTCATCAGGTCGTTCTTCTGTGTTGCTCACTGGTGTAGCAATAAGCCCCTGATATCTGGTCTTAATTTCTGGCTCTCTCAGCTTGTAGGTCCTAATGCTCATTTCTCCTGCTCGTTTACTTGGTTTCTTGCGTGATGTTGGGCAGTTCCTAGGCTGAGCAACTCTTTCAGTTGTTCGTTTGATTGTTAGCAGGTAGTGATCACTTCCAATCTCTGGCCCCCTCCAGACTCTTGCATCTCGGACATATCTGAATGAGCTTCTCCGAACAATGGCATAGTCGATCACTGACTTCTCATTCTTGGTTGGTTCACATCTAGTGTATGCATGTATGCGCTTATGGGGGAACTTTGTGTTTGTAATGATCAGATTCTGCTCACTGCAGAATCTAAGGAGTCGCTTTCCATTGTCATTGAGAGTATCTTCTCCATATCTTCCGATAACTCCACCCCATCTAGCATGGTCATTTCCAACTCTGGCATTAAAATCTCCGAGCATAATAACTTCATCTAGGCAGTCATCCACTGTCCTTTGAAGCAGCTCGAAGAATTCCTCCTGACCTCTGCTCTCTCATCCTCATTTGGCCCATACACTATGACCAGGTTGACTATGGTTTCTCCTTCTTTTAGTTTTACAACCATAATGCGCTCCGAGACAAAGTTCCATCCCTTGATACTATCTTTTTGATTTTGGGCCACAATGCAACCCACGCCCCCTTTAGCTCTTTCAGATATGGGTACACCACTGTAGAGCAACGTGTTGCCATCGAGATCCATGACTCCTTGTCCTTTTTTCTTCGTTTCCGTTATAGCCAGGATTTCTAGTTTTGCTTTCCTCATCTCTTCCACCAGCTCCTCTTCCTTCCCATTTATACTTCTTGTGTTCCAAGTTCCATAAGTCGTAGTCCGTAGTCCGTTCCAGTTCGTCGCCTTTAGAATCAGTCCGGTTTTCTCTCTTGTATTTCTCGTAATCATAGTTTAAGACAAACAGGTGATTGGCCTGTTGTGCCTTTGCATGGTGGAGGGGCTGCCTCCTTACGGCCTCCATGCAGGCCGCCCTCCTCCTTTTTCATCCGGGCTTGGGACCGGCATGGGCGGAGTTTATAAATTAACTTTGGCTTATATCTACCTTCCTACGAGTGAGTGAGCGACAACTCAGGAAGGCGGCCATGTTATATTCCTGTCATCATATTTTTTGATCACTGTCAAGAGAACAGATCATGTATCCTACTATCGGGCAGTGGTATCGAGATCTTGTTATGAGGTGAAAACCCACTATCGTGGTTTATGATTATTATATAAACATTGGACATATTTCAGCTTAAGAACTTAGCTATGAAATGAAGGTTCAGCCAATGACTTTTGTATGTTTACCGATCCTCATTGACGCGTTCAGTCAGTAGAGGATACGGCGATTAGTTACCAGAACAGTGAATACTACCTTGGGTTGAATGATATTTCACTACTACATGAATGTATCATCCACGATTCAAATAACCAATGAATGTATGTCAACATGTGTCCATGACTGTATCCGTGCTGTCCAGTTTGCGTGCCTTCATTAAACTATTGAAATGTCAGAGGCAGTTCAAGTCGTCATTGCATTACATGAGAGTGTGTGAGAGTGATTATCAAGTGGTCTGTTACATCGAACTACTACACCATTCGCGTTACTTGACACTCCCACTCAAGGTCTACATGACAGGTTCATTCGATGATGCAGAGGTAATCGAAGAAGACTTTCTTCAGTGATGATCAGTGCACGACCCAATACATAACATCTGCATCCAGACATTCAACAGTGGCCAATACACAGCAAGGTGTATTACTCTACAGTAGTGGCAAGGCCAGGCACATATAACATCTTTGTCATTCTACAGTGGTGAACCAGATTCCTGGGGTTATGATAACCAGACCATCCCCGACGCCACATACGACACGCATGAACACCAGTGTACAAGTTACAACGGGGCAGTCGATGTCAGCTTGACCTGTATTACCGATCGGATGCTGTATCTAGGTCAGCGCTTGTTGACAGTTTTTTCGCTGTACAGACAGTATTACACAGGACAGTTGTATCAAGTGTATAAAATATCTGGAACAGTACGGTTGACATTTCTCATCACACAGAAGAAAGAAGTGATTGTTGATCCTGTACAAAAGAATCACAGTGTTGTTGAACATAAAGTGCATATTTCATCGTTGGATCTTCATATGCTCAAAAAAATTGAACATTGTAATAGTGTAGAAAACAAATCTATTATCTAATTGTTCATTAAAAGTGGCAAGTTATTGTTACAACACTATACCAGCATCACATTCTATCCACAATACATTCTATTTAATCATATTATGTATGCATTTATGCTATTAAGGTTTACATGTATTTATGTTTATATGTTATTTGTTGTGTGTTAAATTAGTTTGTATTCTGCGGGCCTGGATGGGAGGTGACTAGATCAGGAAATACCAGGTGACATTGGTCTTGCTCTAGCGGTCTATAGGGAGCAAATTTCTTAATTGAAATTTGCATGCAACATTGTTTGCAAATATTTGTTAGTTGTGAAGACTGTATTCTTGTTGTTTTTGTAATATTTCTATGTTCTTTAGTTTTGTTTGATTTGTTTGTATAATTGTAGGTCTCATCTTTCCTTTCATTTCAGTTCTTTACACCCTTATGTTTATACACGGTTGCGTTATTTGTCTTGTTGATTTCATTGCGGTTATCATCACAGATTCTGTGATCATTTTTTTTTTGATTTTTTCTATTTGATTTAATTTGATTCCCGCAATTGTTTTCATATTGTCTTTTCTTGTTTGTCCTGGTTAATGTCTTTGGTTGACAAATAATATATAAGGTATATTTGAATATATTTATATTATAGTACAGAGCAGTACTTAGTTACATTGACAAGGAATTATAAAGTAGTTGGGATAGAAAATATTATTTTCCACAGGTACTCAAGTGATCATTGATTACATTAAGGAAGTATACAAGACCTTTGTAAGGTTTGTCTCCCACAGTGTGTTTGGGATATACAGAAATTATTTTCCACAGGTACTCAAGTGATCATTGATTACATTAAGGAAGTATACAAGACCTTTGTAAGGTTTGTCTCCCACAGTGTTTGGGATATACAGATATTGTTTTCCACAGGTACTCAAGTAACCATACAAGTTTTTCACTAAGACTAAGTCTATAGTATAGACTTGTCTCCCATTAAAGTGGGATAGAGTAATTTATTTACTTTTTCAGGTTTCTGATTTAATAAGACAAGATGTCTACATTAGATTACTTTATTGCACAAGGGAAATCCCTTGATAAGACTGGTAAAGAGTTAGAAGAATGTGCAACCGCTCAATTTGCTATTGCATTAAAATCAGAAGAGAAAAAACAAAAAGATGAGAATAAATGGAAAGCAGAAGTTGAACAAAAGAAGATAGATGCTGAGAATTTCAGATTGCAGATGCAAGCTGAGGAGAAAAAAGCTGCTGCTGAGGAGAGAAAAGCTGCTGCTGAGGAGAGAAAACTTCAAATAGAAGAAAAAAAATTAGAAGCTGCTGCTGAGGAGAGAAAAGCTGCTGCTGCTGCAGAAGAGAGAAAAGCTCTGGCTGAAGAGAAAAGATTAGAAAGAGAAGCTGATGCTGCTGCTGAACAAAAGAAATTGCAGATGCAGGTGGAGGAAAGGAGATTTGTGGCAGAACAGAAAAAATTAGAAGCTGCTGCTGCTGCAGAACAGAAAAAATTGGAAGCTGCTGCTGCTGCTGAACAAAAAAAATTAGATAGAGAAGCTGAAGAGAGAAAAGCAATAAGAGAACATGAGTTTGAATTAGAGAAATTGAAATTGACAAGTATGAGTAATATTAATCAGGCATCTGGTGGTAATGGTAAACCCTTTAATTATAAGGTCAAGGTGCCAGCGTTCAACTCTGCCAGTGATGATATAACATTCTGGCTTGATAGATTTGAACGTGCTTGTCGAGCTCATAATGTTGACAAATCACAGTATGTGAATCAGTTGTCTGAAAATCTAAAAGGGGAGTCTCTGACTAAGTTATGTTTGGTTGAAGAGGCCGACAAGGATAATTATGATGCTATTAGGGCAGCTTTGATAAAGAGATATCAGCTGTCAGAAGAAGGTTATCGTCTTTTGTTTAAAACAATGAGACCTGAGGGAGGTTTAGAATTCTCAGATTTCATTTCAAAAGCACGACTTATACTCTCACGATGGATTGAATTATCCAATATAGAGAAAACATTTGATGGTCTTACGGATTTATTGCTAAGAGACAAGGTCATGTCTTCGGTAAATAAACCATTCCTAGAGTTTTTACATGAGCGTAAACCTAGTACATTAAAGCAAATGGAAGAGTATTGTGACCAGTATGCCACGGCACACCCTGACATGATTCTTAGTAACACTAACATTAAAGAGGGTATACCAGTTGCTTCAGCAACAGAATATTATCATAATTACTCACACAAATTCCAAGGAGGTCAAAATAAATTTGATAAAAAGGTTAATTAGAATAAGTATCAAAAGCAAGGTAACCACTCAAATCAGGGTTCTTCTTCGAAGAACTGGAATCGGGCTGACAGTCCTCGATACGCGAGGGGTGCCCGTAATTTTATAAATTTCCGAAAAGGGAGTAACCATAGGAACTACCCAAGTTCTTCATGGAAACAACAAAACCAACATTACAGGGATACTCATTATAATGTGCATGATGATTATGATCATGAATATTGTGATTCAAACCCAAATAGGGGTTATAACAGAGGTAATAATAATTACAGAGGCAATTATAACCGAGGTAGATCACAACACAAAAAACAGGGTAAATCTCATTACCAGGCTAACTCTGCACAACAAGAGTTCCATGAGTCCGGTAGTCAGAATAATGATAAAAAAGACTCTAATAATGTAGGATGTTCTGCTTTCGATTTTGACAGAGCATTTCAGTGTTCCCAATGCAAAACATTATTCGAACCAACCACAGTTTCGACTTTAAGCTGTGGTCATCCTCTTCCTGCTCTTCCTGCGTCAGTCGCGCATGATGGAAGAGGTGCTCTTGTCTTGAATAGAGGTCTAGTAGAAGGTACTCCGGTCTCAATTCTTTTCGATTCCGGGTGCACAACCATTGGAGTGAGGCAGTCACTTATACATCCTTCTCGAGCCACTGGCAAAATAATCAAATGCATAACATTTGGTGGCACATTGGAGAAGTACTCCACTGCCATTATCAACATTTCTACTCTCTTCTTTACAGGAGATGTGCACGCATGTCTTCTGCCGAATCCGATCGCTGATCTTATCGTCGGTCGCATTCATGGTGCGAAAGAATGCACTCCGCAACAAATTGCCGAGTGGGAAAGTGATAATATGCATACTGCAAATGCTGTAGTCACTAGAGCTCAAGCTCTAAACATGCCGCAATCTTCGCCTTCTGGAGATAATGATGACCAGAACCAAGGTGATCTCTTGGAGATTTCGCATGTTTCCTTTATAAAACAGCAGGAAGATGATCCTACTCTAAAGAAATTCTTTACTCTAGCAAAAGAAGGTGATCCGAATAAGGACACGAATCGTAAATCTTGGATTACGATGAGGAATGGCGTACTTGTACGTATGGTACAAGACTCCGCTAAATCCATTCATTCTCAAATTCTTGTGCCCAAAAATATGAGAGTTAAAATCTTACAGCACGCTCATGATTCTCAGTGTGCTGGACATATGGGTTTTTCCCGTACTAAATCTAGAGTTCTTGCATCTTTCTTTTGGCCTGCTGTGAATAAGGACATACGAATCTATTGTCGATCTTGTAAAGTATGTCAAGAGGTTAAATCCAGAGGTCCACGCCATGCTGCACCTATTCAGGCTGCAGACATTCCCATTCGACCATTTCAAAAAATGGCGATAGACATCATTGGTCCATTTAAGATAAAGTCTGCTAGAGGACACCAATTTATTTTGACGTGTGTGGATATGTGCACACGTTGGCCAGAGGCCGTTCCTCTAAAGAGCATAACTACTGCTGATATTGCAGATGCACTTTGGTTAATATTTTCTCGTCTGGGATTTCCAGCAGAAATATTATCGGACCATGGTACCCAACTCGTATCGGATACCATGTCTCAAGTGAATAAGAGTACTTTAGGCCATGAATCATGATAGCTGCTGAGTGCAGGATTCTTTATAGTGCTGAGTTTAATAAGAGTACTTTAGGCCATGAATCATGATAGCTGCTGAGTGCAGGATTCTTTATAGTGCTGAGTTTAATAAGAGTACTTTAGGCCATGAATCATGATAGCTGCTGAGTGCAGGATTCTTTATAGTGCTGAGTTTAATAAGAGTACTTTAGGCCATGAATCATGATAGCTGCTGAGTGCAGGATTCTTTATAGTGCTGAGTTTAATAAGAGTACTTTAGGCCATGAATCACGATAGCTGCTGAGTGCAGGATTCTTTATAGTGCTGAGTTTAATAAGAGTACTTTAGGCCATGAATCATGATAGCTGCTGAGTGCAGAATTCTTTATAGTGCTGAGTTTAATAAGAGTACTTTAGGCCATGAATCATGATAGCTGCTGAGTGCAGGATTCTTTATAGTGCTGAGTTTAATAAGAGTACTTTAGGCCATGAATCATGATAGCTGCTGAGTGCAGGATTCTTTATAGTGCTGAGTTTAATAAGAGTACTTTAGGCCATGAATCATGATAGCTGCTGAGTGCAGGATTCTTTATAGTGCTGAGTTTAATATGAGTACTCTAGGCCATGTATTATGATATCATTGTAGCTGCCGAGTGCGCAGTCCTTATGTGGTAATTTATATCTTGTGTTGTGCTGTGAACGGTATTCTATGTGTATTCCACATCAATGTGTTGTGACGTGAATAAACCCATATGAAATGTCACCAGTCGTTTACAACCCTTCATGACTCGTGTGTATGCACCTGTGGCGTGAACGACTAAACCAACACACGCACTTAATATTACAGAGGTGACAGGGAACTTAACACGTATTTAGAAATAGCCCCGGAGTGGGCGTGGCCTATTTATATCGAGAACCTGTTCATCGCTTACCAGTAGACTTCTACAGTGTTTGCCTGTGTGGCGGATATGTAGGTATCAACTGTAGACATTACCAGATCCACAACACAACAGCAACGTTAGCGGATAATCAATAGACACCTTACCGTATCCACCAAACCAATACGTTATCAGTGATTGGCGAGATCACATGACTTTCCATGGGCGTATTTTTACGGAGGTGCAACATGAGGTTTGGGGCTGGGGTCATCAAACGGTTGAGAACCATTGGTTCACCTAGTGCCCATAGAGCAGTATTCTAATTTTGGAGGTCACTGTCAACAATGGTTTGAGAACCACCGGGTAATAGTTTCCTATGCTGCTTTAACATGTTTGGGTGTCATTGCTCTCAATGGCTTACATTTTGTCAGTAAAGGATAAATTCTTTAAATAGCTAAATGATTGTAAACATTCTTAAAGTCCTGGTTCCTGTAGAAATAACATTTACATAACTGATAATAAAATAGTTCTTCAATCATAAAACATGGTATATGCATAGAATTGCAGTAAATACATGTAAAGAACACTCCATGGTGAAAAACATATTCTTGTCCAATATGAGACAAAGGGAAAAGAAGTGTGACTGAGAACACTTTTATCAAGTTTGTAGAGTCTTGACAGAGAACACTGGAACATTGTAAGAAATAGAAAACAGAAGGACCACTAATACACTTCTGTTTTGCTTGGGTCAGTATGCAAATCCCAAAGTAACAACAATAATATACATTAATTATTTAACCCTGTCTTATTTCTGCCAGGATGTGGGAGAAAGATCAGTGGTTAATTAGGTCTATGATCTCAGCAAACTCATACATTAAAAATATTTGAGTGATCTGAAAATATGCAAATAAGAGTTACTGTCACTGAAAATGGAAATACATTTAAAATATCTATTAGAAATAACTTACTCGCTCACCTGAACCCTCACGATTTTGCAACCACAAGGTAGCCTCGGTTGAGGCCCATCGGCTTCTGCTTCGAGAGATAGTTACAAGTAGAATGACTTATAATTCCCTCCACAATCTTCTTATGGCCTCCCCCCCCCCCCCACTTTCCCGGCGCAGGGGTGAAGGGACCTCTTGGGTGGCCTCATTCCACCTGCACATACACACACACGCACACACACAGGTTCGTGTAGTTCATGTTGGTTGCAGGATGATCAAATTCCTTCGTTTAACTGGTCCTAGTGTTATCAATGTGCAAGGCAGGTAGATTTCCTTTCCTTGATTTACATACACCTGGTGTGTGACCCAAAGGGTCAATTCCGGGCTGGTCATTGCTCGGTTGGGAATACTGTACACAGAATTTGACCATCCAGGTACCGTGTCAGGAAGATTTATCTGTCTTGGCCGTGAGAATCATGAGCTAGCGTGTACTGTGTAATATAAGACTAGAGAGAGAGACTTTTAACATTATAAGAATGAAAAAGATATCCGAAGAGAAAGGGTTTCTTGTCTAGCGATAGGAGAGATTTGTAGAGGAATAAAATAACAGACAGAAGAAAAAGTCGGTGAGAAGTCGTTACATGACATATGTACTCTCCTGAAAATATAAAAAGTGTGACGGTGTGTATTAAATCAACAGACAGTCAATATATTCTTCTGTCCAGTGTCATTCGGGAAACGGATTTAACTCATCATTTTTCTTTAAAAAAAAAAAAAAAAAAAAAAAAAAAAAACCTTAAAATGTAAGTTTCTGATTGTTTCTTGAAGACAAAATTTTAATTTAAAGTATTGTAGACTTAATATTATGGATCAAAATGATAATATGGCTAAAAGGAAGAGACGATCGCGTCATTCACAGCAAGCAAGGGAGACTATAGGAGAAGCAGCAATGTAATAAGTGTAACAGAAACCACTATAATTAAAAACCTTCCAATTTTGGCGGGTTGTTGCTAGTATATGAAGAGGTAAGAAAGAATGAAAACAGAAGAGTATGGAAGAATAAAAACAGAAGAGTAAGAACGAATAAAGACAGAAGCGTAAAAAAAGAATGAAGACAGAAAAGTAAGAAAGTATGAAAACAGAAGAGTAAGAAAGTATGAAAACAGAAGAGTAAGAAAGTATGAAAACAGAAGAGTAAGAAAGTATGAAAACAGAAGAGTAAGAAAGTATGAAAACAGAAGAGTAAGAAAGTATGAAAACAGAAGAGTAAGAAAGTATGAAAACAGAAGAGTAAGAAAGTATGAAAACAGAAGAGTAAGAAAGAATTAAAACACAAGAGTAAGAAAGAATGAAAACACAAGAGTAAGAAAGAATTAAAACACAAGAGTAAGAAAGAATTAAAACACAAGAGTTAGAAAGAATTAAAACACAAGAGTAAGAAAGAATGAAAACACAAGAGTAAGAAAGAATTAAAACACAAGAGTAAGAAAGAATTAAAACACAAGAGTTAGAAAGAATTAAAACACAAGAGTAAGAAAGAATTAAAACACAAGAGTAAGAAAGAATTAAAACACAAGAGTAAGAAAGAATGAAAACACAAGAGTAAGAAAGAATTAAAACACAAGAGTAAGAAAGTATGAAAACAGAAGAGTAAGAAAGAATTAAAACACAAGAGTAAGAAAGAATGAAAACACAAGAGTAAGAAAGAATTAAAACACAAGAGTAAGAAAGAATTAAAACACAAGAGTAAGAAAGAATTAAAACACAAGAGTAAGAAAGAATTAAAACACAAGAGTAAGAAAGAATTAAAACACAAGAGTAAGAAAGAATTAAAACACAAGAGTAAGAAAGAATGAAAACACAAGAGTAAGAAAGAATTAAAACACAAGAGTAAGAAAGAATTAAAACACAAGAGTAAGAAAGAATGAAAACACAAGAGTAAGAAAGAATTAAAACACAAGAGTAAGAAAGAATTAAAACACAAGAGTAAGAAAGAATTAAAACACAAGAGTAAGAAAGAATTAAAACACAAGAGTAAGAAAGAATTAAAACACAAGAGTAAGAAAGAATGAAAACACAAGAGTAAGAAAGAATTAAAACACAAGAGTAAGAAAGAATTAAAACACAAGAGTAAGAAAGAATGAAAACACAAGAGTAAGAAAGAATTAAAACACAAGAGTAAGAAAGAATTAAAACACAAGAGTAAGAAAGAATGAAAACACAAGAGTAAGAAAGAATTAAAACACAAGAGTAAGAAAGAATTAAAACACAAGAGTAAGAAAGAATTAAAACACAAGAGTAAGAAAGAATTAAAACACAAGAGTAAGAAAGAATTAAAACACAAGAGTTAGAAAGAATTAAAACACAAGAGTAAGAAAGAATGAAAACACAAGAGTAAGAAAGAATTAAAACACAAGAGTAAGAAAGAATTAAAACACAAGAGTAAGAAAGAATTAAAACACAAGAGTTAGAAAGAATTAAAACACAAGAGTAAGAAAGAATGAAAACACAAGAGTAAGAAAGAATTAAAACACAAGAGTTAGAAAGAATTAAAACAGAAGAGTTAGAAAGAATTAAAACAGAAGAGTAAGAAAGAATTAAAACACAAGAGTTAGAAAGAATTAAAACACAAGAGTAAGAAAGAATGAAAACACAAGAGTAAGAAAGAATTAAAACACAAGAGTAAGAAAGAATTAAAACACAAGAGTAAGAAAGAATGAAAACACAAGAGTAAGAAAGAATTAAAACACAAGAGTAAGAAAGAATGAAAACACAAGAGTAAGAAAGAATTAAAACACAAGAGTTAGAAAGAATTAAAACACAAGAGTAAGAAAGAATTAAAACACAAGAGTAAGAAAGAATTAAAACACAAGAGTAAGAAAGAATTAAAACACAAGAGTTAGAAAGAATTAAAACACAAGAGTAAGAAAGAATTAAAACACAAGAGTAAGAAAGAATGAAAACACAAGAGTAAGAAAGAATTAAAACACAAGAGTAAGAAAGAATTAAAACACAAGAGTAAGAAAGAATGAAAACACAAGAGTAAGAAAGAATTAAAACACAAGAGTAAGAAAGAATGAAAACACAAGAGTAAGAAAGAATTAAAACACAAGAGTAAGAAAGAATTAAAACACAAGAGTAAGAAAGAATTAAAACACAAGAGTAAGAAAGAATTAAAACACAAGAGTTAGAAAGAATTAAAACACAAGAGTAAGAAAGAATTAAAACACAAGAGTTAGAAAGAATTAAAACACAAGAGTTAGAAAGAATTAAAACACAAGAGTAAGAAAGAATTAAAACACAAGAGTTAGAAAGAATTAAAACACAAGAGTGAAAAAAGAATGAAGATAGAAGAGTAAGAAAGGAAGAAAACAGAAGAGTAAGAAAGAATGAAAAAAGTGTTGTCAAGTATCACTTTAGCGCATGGTTCCCACGAAACAGTCAACGACTGGTGACCCTATGCCTGTTATTATACGATCAAGTAGAAGAAGCGTGTAGACAGTAGCAAAACATGTATTATTTTATTCGCATAAGGGAATTATTTAAAGGGATACAATTCATTACCTTAAAATGTATGAAGAAAATTAATAGTTTATTTTAATATTTTTTACCTCATTTATTCTTAAACATGCAGATTTCGTCTCACCATAATATTTAAGTTGTTAATTTTGTTATGAATTCTTCATTTATTTATGTATTTTTATCAAATATTTAAAATATTAAAAGTATATACAATTCATAAACACTTTATTGTCTTTACTGTAGCTTCTAAAAGTGTTAACATGTAAACTTAAATGTAGTAAAGTGAAAACCAACATAAGACATTTTATCTAGAGGGGAACGGCCTTTGCTGATCCCCGAAAATCAATGGACACGAAAAGTTATATGCATGCTTGTATTTCTTCTTATTAACTTTCACCCACTCTCCCTCCTTTCTCACTAGTGTAGCGGAAGATTTTTTGTGTGATGATGATAGTGCTAGAGTAGAAATAGTATTCTCTCCAGAATGTGTGAGGTCCCAGTGACAGAGAAGTACACTGGTATCACTCGATAGTCACGGCTGTGACAGTATTTGGACTGAAAATATTCAGAGAACAGTCAGACCTTACTGCGCCACCTCCGCTATGTGACCACTTGGGATGTTAATAACAATTCAACGAAACTCAATATCAACTATATTGAATGAAAAAAAAACTGGTGAATACAATTTATATAGCCTCTTTATTTACATCTATCTAATTGTGGTGATTGTGTGTGACTGTTGATAAAAAAATTTATATTTACATAAAAACCAAAGTGGTGAAATCGATTACAGTTTCACAAGTTTAAAACTAAAATGTCATTTCTTTAGAATCTTCCAATGTGTTGGGTAAGAGACTTCTTCGCTGTCTTATTTGCTTTATAGCTTTCACTAGTTTATCATGCAAATTATCATCATAAAACTCTGCTTGACAGTTATCACTTCTTGGGTGCACGATTGTCACAAATATCACTCAACGTCTATGATAATCAGTGTTCATATGAGATGTTTCTGATTACCCCCAGAGCTATGCCAGCGGGAGTTTTACTCCTGGAAGGTTCCATCAAGCTGGACAGGTTTGCGCGGGCTGGGGTCAGACTAAAGCAGACACCCTGGTCCTCCAGGTTGGAGGGTTTAGCATAAGGCTGACACTCCTGTCTATGTAAAAAGTAATGAAGTTACGGAAACAACAATAAATGAACAAACTTTGCTGCGCGTCATAGACTGGGTGGTGCGCATGACAAAAAAGGGCGGTCCAAGAGGAATAAGATGGACTACATTTTCTACATTGGAAGATCTGGAATATGCAGATGACATTGCACTACTAGCACATTCACATCAACACATCCAGGAAAAAACGGATAGACTTAATAAGTATAGCCAGCAGGTGGGCTTGAACATCAATTTAAAGAAGTCAGAGGTCATGACGCTCAATGTGAGCAACCCTGAGCCCATATCAGTAAGACAGACAGACACCTTCACATACCTAGGATGCATAGTAACACCAGACGGCGGGGCAAGCAAAGACATCAACAACAGAATGAACAAAGCAAGAACAGCCTTGTTTAGCCTAAACAACATCTGGAAGTCCTCGCAATACAGCACAAACACAAAATTAAGATTATATCAGAGCTGTGTGCTTTCTGTGCTTCTCTATGGTGCGGAAAGCTGGAGAGTTACAGAGAAGGAAATGTCGAAATTGTCCTCTTTTCACACAACATGCCTAAGAAAAATTCACCGAATCTTTTGGCCGAATATCATCACCAACCTAGATCTGCTTACTCGGAGCAAGCAAGAGGACATACACCCCATCATAGCTTGCAGACGCTGGAGCTGGGTTGGCCATGTCCTCAGAAGAGATCCCGATGCTATCACAAGAACAGCTATGCTTTGGACCCCTGAAGGAAAACGAAAGAGAAGCCGACCAAAAACAACTTGGCGGAGGACTGTGGAGGCTTAGATTCAAAGAATGAACCAGAGCTGGGGCACTGTACGAAGGGTGGCCGCCGACCGAGCAAAGTGGAATAAATTTGTTGTTACCCTACAAGACGCTACTAGGCGTGATGGCCACTGATTGCTTTGACGGTCGGCGGCTAAGGATCAATGAAGAAGAAGATGATATGAGATGTACAGCTTCAGTAGGTCGTGCTTCTACTAATCCAGACACTGCTGGGGCGATGTAGCAAATGTAATTTTTGCTGGGGAGGTTAAGATGTTATACCTAACAAGAAAATAGTTGTGTCTGTGGTAACTGTGTGAGGTCAAGCACAAGTAGGTCCCTGACTATAAAAGAATGATGATGATGATGATATATTGATCAGGGAACCTAACGCTACCTCCCTAGATCTCACACAGTCCGTATTGTGATTCTAGTGGCTGGTGTATGATGTCTCTAGTGTCTAGGGGTGAAATGAAGATGATGGTACATCAACACAATACACTTTAACTCACTATAATAAAATGAATAAGACAGTGGTTAAAGTTTTCTTTTAAAAATTTGAATGTTTTTTTCTTTATATAATTTAATCTGCCTGTTCCGCCAACTTCTTTTGGACAGGTCTTTGAAAATGAGGAAATATATTTACATATAATGATTTAACTAAAAATATGGACTCTTGGTCCTATGAATATATGTTAATATAGAGTTCCTGTAGGTGTATTCACAGACTAATAATTTAATAATTGCTAGTGATTGTCATTTGTTATGAGGAGCTGTTGTTTGCATCAGGCCCCATATAATTCAATGTTATTTTAATAGGAACTATTTTCTTAGAATGAAATGTCAGAGGTCCCAGCTGATAACGTGTCACCTGGGATTCTTGATCGGTCGAATATAAGTCAGTATATCAATGTAGAGACAATGTAGATTAGCACCCACACGTAAGCTCCTTCAGGCTATCAGCTGACAGCTTAAACTTTATAATGGAGACTTTACACCCACTCATCAGGTTTCCTGTCACCGGATGGTAACAGGAAATAAAAACTCTGCAATAAAAAGACACCCTGGCCTTTTCAACCTGATCACAACTTCTTATCCCTATATATACATGACGATATGGGGTCAGCCTCTTGTGCATTCATGTGCTTCAGCCCCTAATTTATGACTCACACCCTTCTGTGACCACACCACAGGTCCCTATGGCAGATACGCCACTGTACTTTTACATAGTTTGCTTCAATGCAATAATGTGGAGTAACCACATCTCCTTTTATATGATTTTCTTCTTTCTTTTCTTTTCTAACTTATAAACGCTCTAGGCATGTTGAAAAGTGTTCATAGAACACAGAGGCTTCCTAACATTTCCAATACAAAATATTAATACAAAATCATAATAATATGCAACAGTCAAATACAGTTCAATGTGAGGACTCAATAATGTTTGCTTCCGGCATGTCCTTCACTTTTCCACAGCAGTATCTGACTTTTTCAGTTTTAATCAAGCATGTAAATACATAAAGCATTCTTACCACTAGTTCAAAGAAATATGTCACAAATAACGTTGACTGGCAAAGAATATGGCCTCAGTCTCGCTCTGCCCCGTCCAGATAGTGAATTAGTATTTAATTTTACAAGATATCACATCTTATCTCAACGTAGTTGTTTGAATAAAATTTTCTAGTCAAATGGCCACGAGACCACTATGCCTCTTGCCAATATCTATTAGAGCCGACCAATGAAAGCAGGCACTACTACAACTTTTTGAATTTAGTTTGAAAAAAACAAAACAATTCCAAAAAAACTATGTGCCTCTTAGTCCATTGGTCAGTCCGCGTTAGTTATGCCAGACCCTATTTTTGATGATCTCGAGTCGATTAGACCTAGATGGAACATTGTGCTTCGTATCGCTAGGGTCGTGTTTTGTATCGACGAAGATGACAGGCTTTCCTACAGCAGTTATGTCTACGTGAATTAACTTGATTACTGTAGAGCTGTATGGAAAACTTTATGAAATTATTTATATGCACATTATAAATTAACTTTGGCTTATATCTACCTTCCTACGAGTGAGTGAGCGACAACTCAGGAAGGCGGCCATGTTATACTCCTGTCATCATATTTTTTGATCACTGTCAAGAGAACAGATCATGTATCCTACTATCGGGCAGTGGTATCGAGATCTTGTTATGAGGTGAAAACCCACTATCGTGGTTTATGATTATTATATAAACATTGGACATATTTCAGCTTAAGAACTTAGCTATGAAATGAAGGTTCAGCCAATGACTTTTGTATGTTTACCGATCCTCATTGACGCGTTCAGTCAGTAGAGGATACGGCGATTAGTTACCAGAACAGTGAATACTACCTTGGGTTGAATGATATTTCACTACTACATGAATGTATCATCCACGATTCAAATAACCAATGAATGTATGTCAACATGTGTCCATGACTGTATCCGTGCTGTCCAGTTTGCGTGCCTTCATTAAACTATTGAAATGTCAGAGGCAGTTCAAGTCGTCATTGCATTACATGAGAGTGTGTGAGAGTGATTATCAAGTGGTCTGTTACATCGAACTACTACACCATTCGCGTTACTTGACACTCCCACTCAAGGTCTACATGACAGGTTCATTCGATGATGCAGAGGTAATCGAAGAAGACTTTCTTCAGTGATGATCAGTGCACGACCCAATACATAACATCTGCATCCAGACATTCAACAGTGGCCAATACACAGCAAGGTGTATTACTCTACAGTAGTGGCAAGGCCAGGCACATATAACATCTTTGTCATTCTACAGTGGTGAACCAGATTCCTGGGGTTATGATAACCAGACCATCCCTGACGCCACATACGACACGCATGAACACCAGTGTACAAGTTACAACGGGGCAGTCGATGTCAGCTTGACCTGTATTACCGATCGGATGCTGTATCTAGGTCAGTGCTTGTTGACAGTTTTTTCGCTGTACAGACAGTATTACACAGGACAGTTGTATCAAGTGTATAAAATATCTGGAACAGTACGGTTGACATTTCTCATCGCACAGAAGAAAGAAGTGATTGTTGATCCTGTACAAAAGAATCACAGTGTTGTTGAACATAAAGTGCATATTTCATCGTTGGATCTTCATATGCTCAAAAAAATTGAACATTGTAATAGTGTAGAAAACAAATCTATTATCTAATTGTTTATTAAAAGTGGCAAGTTATTGTTACAACACTATACCAGCATCACATTCTATCCACAATACATTCTATTTAATCATATTATGTATGCATTTATGCTATTAAGGTTTACATGTATTTATGTTTATATGTTATTTGTTGTGTGTTAAATTAGTTTGTATTCTGCGGGCCTGGATGGGAGGTGACTAGATCAGGAAATACCAGGTGACATTGGTCTTGCTCTAGCGGTCTATAGGGAGCAAATTTCTTAATTGAAATTTGCATGCAACATTGTTTGCAAATATTTGTTAGTTGTGAAGACTGTATTCTTGTTGTTTTTGTAATATTTCTATGTTCTTTAGTTTTGTTTGATTTGTTTGTATAATTGTAGGTCTCATCTTTCCTTTCATTTCAGTTCTTTACACCCTTATGTTTATACACGGTTGCGTTATTTGTCTTGTTGATTTCATTGCGGTTATCATCACAGATTCTGTGATCATTTTTTTTTTGATTTTTTCTATTTGATTTAATTTGATTCCCGCAATTGTTTTCATATTGTCTTTTCTTGTTTGTCCTGGTTAATGTCTTTGGTTGACAAATAATATATAAGGTATATTTGAATATATTTATATTATAGTACAGAGCAGTACTTAGTTACTATCATTGGTGTACAAGGAATTATAAAGTAGTTGGGATAGAAAATATTATTTTCCACAGGTACTCAAGTGATCATTGATTACATTAAGGAAGTATACAAGACCTTTGTAAGGTTTGTCTCCCACAGTGTTTGGGATATACAGATATTATTTTCCACAGGTACTCAAGTGATCATTGATTACATTAAGGAAGTATACAAGACCTTTGTAAGGTTTGTCTCCCACAGTGTTTGGGATATACAGATATTGTTTTCCACAGGTACTCAAGTAACCATACAAGTTTTTCACTAAGACTAAGTCTATAGTATAGACTTGTCTCCCATTAAAGTTGGATAGAGTAATTTATTTACTTTTTCAGGTTTCTGATTTAATAAGACAAGATGTCTACATTAGATTACTTTATTGCACAAGGGAAATCCCTTGATAAGACTGGTAAAGAGTTAGAAGAATGTGCAACCGCTCAATTTGCTATTGCATTAAAATCAGAAGAGAAAAAACAAAAAGATGAGAATAAATGGAAAGCAGAAGTTGAACAAAAGAAGATAGATGCTGAGAATTTCAGATTGCAGATGCAAGCTGAGGAGAAAAAAGCTGCTGCTGAGGAGAGAAAAGCTGCTGCTGAGGAGAGAAAACTTCAAATAGAAGAAAAAAAATTAGAAGCTGCTGCTGAGGAGAGAAAAGCTGCTGCTGCTGCAGAAGAGAGAAAAGCTCTGGCTGAAGAGAAAAGATTAGAAAGAGAAGCTGATGCTGCTGCTGAACAAAAGAAATTGCAGATGCAGGTGGAGGAAAGGAGATTTGTGGCAGAACAGAAAAAATTAGAAGCTGCTGCTGCTGCAGAACAGAAAAAATTGGAAGATGCTGCTGCTGCTGAACACAAAAAAATTAGATAGAGAAGCTGAAGAGAGAAAAGCAATAAGAGAACATGAGTTTGAATTAGAGAAATTGAAATTGACAAGTATGAGTAATATTAATCAGGCATCTGGTGGTAATGGTAAACCCTTTAATTATAAGGTCAAGGTGCCAGCGTTCAACTCTGCCAGTGATGATATAACATTCTGGCTTGTTGGTTTTGAACGTGCTTGTCGAGCTCATAATGTTGACAAATCACAGTATGTGAATCAGTTGTCTGAAAATCTAAAAGGGGAGTCTCTGACTAAGTTATGTTTGGTTGAAGAGGCCGACAAGGATAATTATGATGCTATTAGGGCAGCTTTGATAAAGAGATATCAGCTGTCAGAAGAAGGTTATCGTCTTTTGTTTAAAACAATGAGACCTGAGGGAGGTTTAGAATTCTCAGATTTCATTTCAAAAGCACGACTTATACTCTCACGATGGATTGAATTATCCAAAATAGAGAAAACATTTGATGGTCTTACGGATTTATTGCTAAGAGACAAGGTCATGTCTTCGGTAAATAAACCATTCCTAGAGTTTTTACATGAGCGTAAACCTAGTACATTAAAGCAAATGGAAGAGTATTGTGACCAGTATGCCACGGCACACCCTGACATGATTCTTAGTAACACTAACATTAAAGAGGGTATGCCAGTTGCTTCAGCAACAGAATATAATCATAATTACTCACACAAATTCCAAGGAGGTCAAAATAAATTTGATATAAAGGTTAATTGGAATAAGTATCAAAACCAAAGTAACCACTCAAATCAGGGTTCTTCTTCGAAGAACTGGAATCGGGCTGACAGTCCTCGATACGCGAGGGGTGCCCGTAATTTTATAAATTTCCGAAAAGGGAGTAACCATAGGAACTACCCAAGTTCTTCATAGAAACAACAAAACCAACATTACAGGGATACTCATTATAATGTGCATGATGATTATGATCATGAATATTGTGATTCAAACCCAAATAGGGGTTATAACAGAGGTAATAATAATTACAGAGGCAATTATAACCGAGGTAGATCACAACACAAAAAACAGGGTAAATCTCATTACCAGGCTAACTCTGCACAACAAGAGTTCCATGAGTCCGGTAGTCAGAATAATGATAAAAAAGACTCTAATAATGTAGGATGTTCTGCTTTCGATTTTGACAGAGCATTTCAGTGTTCCCAATGCAAAACATTATTCGAACCAACCACAGTTTCGACTTTAAGCTGTGGTCATCCTCTTCCTGCTCTTCCTGCGTCAGTCGCGCATGATGGAAGAGGTGCTCTTGTCTTGAATAGAGGTCTAGTAGAAGGTACTCCGGTCTCAATTCTTTTCGATTCCGGGTGCACAACCATTGGAGTGAGGCAGTCACTTATACATCCTTCTCGAGCCACTGGCAAAATAATCAAATGCATAACATTTGGTGGCACATTGGAGAAGTACTCCACTGCCATTATCAACATTTCTACTCCCTTCTTTACAGGAGATGTGCACGCATGTCTTCTGCCGAATCCGATCGCTGATCTTATCGTCGGTCGCATTCATGGTGCGAAAGAATGCACTCCGCAACAAATTGCCGAGTGGGAAAGTGATAATATGCATACTGCAAATGCTGTAGTCACTAGAGCTCAAGCTCTAAACATGCCGCAATCTTCGCCTTCTGGAGATAATGATGACCAGAACCAAGGTGATCTCTTGGAGATTTCGCATGTTTCCTTTATAAAACAGCAGGAAGATGATCCTACTCTAAAGAAATTCTTTACTCTAGCAAAAGAAGGTGATCCGAATAAGGACACGAATCGTAAATCTTGGATTACGATGAGGAATGGCGTACTTGTACGTATGGTACAAGACTCCGCTAAATCCATTCATTCTCAAATTCTTGTGC
The DNA here is from genome assembly GCA_024509875.1 of Oreohelix idahoensis. Lineage (NCBI taxonomy): Eukaryota > Metazoa > Mollusca > Gastropoda > Stylommatophora > Oreohelicidae > Oreohelix > Oreohelix idahoensis. The sequence continues at coordinate 507,473 of JAMPIV010009342.1, read as the reverse complement.
CCAAAAATATGAGAGTTAAAATCTTACAGCACGCTCATGATTCTCAGTGTGCTGGACATATGGTTTTTTCCCGTACTAAATCTAGAGTTCTTGCATCTTTCTTTTGGCCTGCTGTGAATAAGGACATACGAATCTATTGTCGATCTTGTAAAGTATGTCAAGAGATTAAATCCAGAGGTCCACGCCATGCTGCACCTATTCAGGCTGCAGACATTCCCATTCGACCATTTCAAAAAATGGCGATAGACATCATTGGTCCATTTAAGATAAAGTCTGCTAGAGGACACCAATTTATTTTGACGTGTGTGGATATGTGCACACGTTGGCCAGAGGCCGTTCCTCTAAAGAGCATAACTACTGCTGATATTGCAGATGCACTTTGGTTAATATTTTCTCGTCTGGGATTTCCAGCATAAATATTATCGGACCATGGTACCCAACTCGTATCGGATACCATGTCTCAAGTGATGTCAACTCTAAAGATAGAGAGATCTCTGAGTAGTATTTATCATCCTATGTCCAATGGGATGGTAGAACGTCTAAATAGAACTCTGAAAAACTTACTAGGTAAGATAACTGAGGATCATCCTCAGGATTGGGACAGGGTTTTACCCGCGGCTCTCTTTGCATATAGAGAGGTCGCCAACGAACATACAGGATTTTCTCCTTTTGAACTTGTCTTCGGCGCGAAACCGCGAGGTCCTATGTCTCTACTTCATGATCTCATAACTGCTGATAATATTGTCGATGACACAAAATCCTCTTATGAATATGTCATTGCACTTAGACATAAGATTATCGAAGCATGCAAATTGGCAACTGCTTCTTCTGAATTTGCGAAACAGAAGGCAAGGCAATTTGCCAATAAGACCAGACGCTTGCGACAACTCTGTCCAGGTGACAAAGTATTGGTCCTGCTACCTTGTAGAGAAAACAGACTTCTTATTTCTTGGAAAGGTCCGTACGATATAATATCAAAAGTTTCCGATGTTGACTATATCGTCGATATTGACGGGAAGCATAAAACCTTCCACATCAACATGCTCACGGAATTCCATGAACGTCCGGATTATTTACAACCTGTTTTCCAGGCAACGGACGATTTTCCAGTCCAACATGGACATTACTCATCACTGTCAGTAATACAGGATGAGGAAACGAGTTTCTCAGATGTAAATCTACCTTTTTGCAATGATTCCGCTTCATTCTAATGAGTCATGGAAAGATGTTGCGATTTCTCCTGAATTATCTCCAGGAGAACAGAAACAAGTTTCTACTATGTTAAAACAATTTCAGGATGTCCTTACTGACATTCCTGGTCAAACTGATGTCATTCAACATGACATTATTCTTACTGACCATAGTCCTATGAGTCAGACCGTATCCTATCCCGATACATTTTCAAGCACAGGTAGAAAAAGAGTTGGATGAGATGATAGAGTTAAAAATAATTGAACCATCCACATCAGCATATTCTTCACCGATGGTTATCGTGCGAAAAAAAGACAACAACATACTCTGTGCGTTGATTATCGCAAATATAACCAAGTGACGAAATTTGATGCTGAACCTATGCCTTTACTTGAAGAGCTACTTAGCAGACTATCGAATTCTCATTTCTTTACTAAACTCGATTTGTCTAAGGGATATTGGCAAGTTCCATTATCCGAACACGCCAAACCGTTTACTGCTTTTTCGACGCCTAGGGGTCTATTCCAATGGAATTTCATGCCTTTCGGCCTAATGAACGCCCCTGCAACATTCGTACGCATGATGCGTCGAATCCTATCTCATCGCTCAGATGTCATTGCATATCTTGATGACATCTGTCTTTTCAGTGATACTTGGGAAGATCACTATAACGGGTTAAACGAACTATTCTCTATCTTACGCGAGCATAACCTAACAGCGAAACCATCTAAAGCTTGTATTGGTTTTAGCGAAATATCTTTCTTAGGTCACCGTGTTGGTCATGGGTTCCTAAAAACAGAAGACCATAATACAAGTAAGGTACTTAACATTTCTATTCCTAAGACTAAAAAGCAAGTGCGAAGTCTCTTAGGTCTAATACAATTTTATGGACGATTCATTCCGAATCTGTCCTCCATTATGTCACCTCTTTCTTCCTTGCTAAAGAAAGGGTCTCCTAATGTAGTCCATTTGACTCAAGAATGTCAATCCTCTTTGGATAGGTTTAAAACTATGTTTTCTACTTCACCTATCCTAGTATTGCCTTCTAAGGATAAGACATTTATTCTTCGTAGTGACGCTTCATCCACAGGGATTGGAGCAGCACTAATGCAAGAGTACTCTGGAACTCTGCATCCTGTGATGTATATTTCTCGAAAATTAAATGCCGCAGAGAAGAACTACTCGGTCCTAGACCGTGAATTATTGGCTATGGTTTGGTCAATCCTTAAACTTCAAAGATTTCTTCTTGGCGCGCATTTCATTGTGGAAACTGACCAGAAAGCTCTTACGGCTATTCAGAGTAAAAATCTGAAGAGCGCGAGATCAACGCGATACGCGATTGCTCTGCAGCCGTTTCATTTTTCGGTGCGAGCTATCCGTGGGTCAGAAAATGTGATGGCAGATATTTTGTCTAGATGCCCACATGATTCATAACTGTTAAATTATATGCCTAACTTTGCTACAGTTGTTCCTATGTTGAAATGTGTACACATATGGAATATATCATATATTGATTGTAACACTACTTAGCGGTTCATTGATGTTTATTCACCGCTGATCTTTCAATGTTTTTTTTTGTCTTTGATGATCATGATGTTAAGATATCTAAGATGAAATTTATGTATAAACTAATGTAAAAAGTGTGGCATTGCCAGTATTGTAGTATGCGTTGGTGACACCTCTCTGGAAATATTTATACTTAGAGAAATACTTTCTCTAAGTTCATGAAATATATTCTCAATGCTTATCATCTGCGCATTGTTATTGGTGCGTTGTGAGCCTATTGTATGTTGCTCCTAGATGTATTTCAAAAAAAAAGTACCATTTTTTGTTTTTTTCCCGAACGGTGTGGTAATCTGTTGCGTGCATATTTTGACGCACATATTACAAAAATACGATATGGCTATTTAATATGGAAAATATATATTTGCATTCATTTGTGTATGAAAATGCTTCCTCTGGTAAAGCTAGATAATTCATGATTGATTTACACTTTTGATTATATGAGTGATCTTTCTTGATATTGATTCGGCGCATGGATATTGTATTCATGTCCGTTCTTATTTGTTCGGGCCAGAAAATAGATTAATTTTGCTTGTTATGTTTATGGCCTGAATTCATGTGTACTACTTGTCTAGTGCAAGTAGATTCAGTCGTATATTGTATACCTTTGTATGTTCAGGTCGGACTATATTCTTTCTGCCAGAATCTAGCGCAGGTTTTCGTAGTCCTACTGGGTTGTGAAGAGTTCCGATAATGTCGCCAAGATGGCTGAGTGCTTTTTCCAGGGCTGGCACTGTTTAAGGTTTAACAGTGATTCATAGATGTTTTTCTAGGAGAAGTTAATGTCTCTGCAAGAGTCTATTTGTCAGAGATCCTCCTCATATGTGTGATTCGGACTCCAGTTATGCCAGATCCTATTTTTGATGATCTCGAGTCGATTAGACCTAGATGGAACATTGTGCTTCGTATCGCTAGGGTCGTGTTTTGTATCGACGAAGATGACAGGCTTTCCTACAGCAGTTATGTCTACGTGAATTAACTTGATTACTGTAGAGCTGTATGGAAAACTTTATGAAATTATTTATATGCACATTATAAATTAACTTTGGCTTATATCTACCTTCCTACGAGTGAGTGAGCGACAACTCAGGAAGGCGGCCATGTTATATTCCTGTCATCATATTTTTTGATCACTGTCAAGAGAACAGATCATGTATCCTACTATCGGGCAGTGGTATCGAGATCTTGTTATGAGGTGAAAACCCACTATCGTGGTTTATGATTATTATATAAACATTGGACATATTTCAGCTTAAGAACTTAGCTATGAAATGAAGGTTCAGCCAATGACTTTTGTATGTTTACCGATCCTCATTGACGCGTTCAGTCAGTAGAGGATACGGCGATTAGTTACCAGAACAGTGAATACTACCTTGGGTTGAATGATATTTCACTACTACATGAATGTATCATCCACGATTCAAATAACCAATGAGTGTATGTCAACATGTGTCCATGACTGTATCCGTGCTGTCCAGTTTGCGTGCCTTCATTAAACTATTGAAATGTCAGAGGCAGTTCAAGTCGTCATTGCATTACATGAGAGTGTGTGAGAGTGATTATCAAGTGGTCTGTTACATCGAACTACTACACCATTCGCGTTACTTGACACTCCCACTCAAGGTCTACATGACAGGTTCATTCGATGATGCAGAGGTAATCGAAGAAGACTTTCTTCAGTGATGATCAGTGCACGACCCAATACATAACATCTGCATCCAGACATTCAACAGTGACCAATACACAGCAAGGTGTATTACTATACAGTAGTGGCAAGGCCAGGCACATATAACATCTTTGTCATTCTACACTAAAGCTATTTAATTTAAATGTAAAGAAAGTTTATCCCGTGGGATTACATTTAATTCTCATCGATGGTAAATTCTGAGATAAATGGGATGGTAGAATAGAAGAAGGGGGCACATACGTATGTGTCGGGAAACGCAATACTGAGGAGAGCGTTTCATTTCTATTCTTTATCATAGTGTTTGGTTGTACCAACAAAAAGTACTATCTCTGGAACCAAGTGAAGGTAGAAGGGGACTGACGTTGTGCGAGACGACATCAAAAGAGGGTCTTATAGACAGACGCAGGACCAACTTGGCCGCTACTCCTTGACGTTCTAAGAACGTGCAGCGTCTTTAATCTTGACCAGCGACGAGTGAGAGCAGTGTACACAGAACCCATCAGCGGGAGCAGAAACTACTATTGGCAGCTAAGTGAAAAATATACGCTGCCGAAGTGAACTTCCTGCATAAGAATTCTATCATCTATCAATGATGAATCTTTTATTTTAAACATAGTGATTATTAAATTTTGTTATTTGTAATGTTACAAATTTAACTTCGATTTAATCATTTTAAAGTTACTGCAGGTTTGTCTCAGTAAATTTACTACACACACTCTAAACAGAGCTATACCAAAATAATAAGAATTCCACTAAGTAAATCAGGGGTGGAGGCTTAAACTATCTGAAATTAATAAGTGCTTATTTCCTTCGCAAAAGTTGTCGGCAGATTCTAGTATTAACGTGCTCAGCAAAGCAGCATTGTTTTCGCTTATCTGAATATCTTGTGAAGACTCCCTGGAGATAGAAGCGTTTTGTTTCTTCTATCTACATCTCTGCCAAGAGTAATCTTGTGCGATGGTAGATACCTTTGAAGCCCATATTAGATACTCTTGAGTTTTGGCCACTGTTGGACCACTACTGCAAAGCAGGGGAGGCAATACCGTCACAACCCGACTCAGTTATTTCTTCCCACTCACCCACAATTTCTCCCTCACCCTATCATATGTTGCATAAATTTACAATAGCAGAATAAAGGACCCAATAAACTGTATTTTATACTGCATCTTACACTACATCATACATCAAACATTTTCCCAACGCACACCTGCAACATGGCAACAGGTGGTCTGACGAAGTTTAGAGCTAACTCTTGCTCATTAAGTTTTACTATCTACAGGTTTGAGCTCACAGAAGTCGATTAATTGCTTGCGGTGTATTTTGTATTCAGCAAGTTGAATGTTCGTTATTGGCGACTTTCAGTAAGCGATGGTGGGACTCACGGGGACGTGAGTCAAACAACTTTGATGTATGTTTGCGGTTATATGCGTTAAGCAATGAGGATTTTTAACAGGTAAAAGTAGCGGCATACTGGCATATTGGCAGAAATTATCTCCCAGTGCAATCAGGCGGTCGTAAGTTGCATTTATTCTCATAATCTGTCTTTTAAAAGTTTTCAATAATACACTCTATTTGCAATCACGTGCACACACCACGCAGGGAGCTATCTCACACCTATAAGACTGTGCATGTTTGAAGAGTGTTGACATATTATCATATTCCCAAGGCGGCTATCTTATCCCGAGACACAATTATTTGCCCTAGTATTTAAATAAAATCTTGTCTGCACGAGATAACAGATTTTTGACGGACAAACAGGTATTATATGTCACCTCAGTGATATTTGATATTTTCCGTTTTCACGTTTACCACAAATAATAATCTTGATAGTTATCTGACTCTGCTCTTGAGTTAGGGAAGGCAAAGGCACTGAAGAAGACATTTGATCAACCCATCTTATAAAGCTGTACCTAGTGTAGTGGAGTCTCTGATACGTCACTCCCCTACGGCAGTATCTATTATGGGACTACAACTGTCATGACCAATATTCTTGCAACTATTTAAATGTACTTCTGTCAAACATGTGTTGCCAGGTAGAGTGGTTAAAAAACTTGCTTATCTCGGCAAAGTTTCCGGGTTCGAAATGGTACATTCAGGCTTCATTTATCCGGTGGTATAAGGGTACCTAACTCTTCTCTTAAGTTGGGGAAGGCAAAGGCAGAAGGAAAGGTTCCAGTCCCACACCTTATAAAGCTGAGACCACTTAAGACAGGAGGTTTTGGAGAGACATGATCACCTAGACCAGCTTGCCGGGTACCTCACGAAGAAGAAGAAGATGATGATGATGAAGAAGGAGAAGAACTTGCAGAAGTATAGAAAGAGCATACAATGAAGCACCTTTTAACAGCAATCATTAAAACTTCTCAGACGTTAACATCTGGATTGCCATGTAGTATATTACAACATCTGGATTGTTATGTAGTATGTTACAACATCTGGATTGTTATGTAGTATGTTACATCATCTGGATTGTCATGTAGTATTGTACAACATCTGGATTGTCATGTAGTATATTACAACATCTGGATTGTTATGTAGTATGTTACAACATCTGGATTGTCATGTAGTGTGTTACAACATCTGGATTGTCATGTAGTGTGTTACAACATCTGGATTGTCATGAAGTATTGTACAACATCTGGATTGTCATGTAGTATATTACAACATCTGGATTGTTATGTAGTATGTTACAACATCTGGATTGTCATGTAGTGTGTTACAACATCTGGATTGTCATGTAGTGTGTTACAACATCTGGATTGTCATGTAGTATATTACAACATCTGGATTGTCATGTAGTATGTTACAACATCTGGATTGTTATGTAGTATGTTACAACATCTGGATTGTCATGTAGTGTGTTAAAACCTCTGGATTGTCATGTAGTATATTACAACATCTGGATTGTCATGTAGTATGTTACAACATCTGGATTGTCATGTAGTATGTTACAACATCTGGATTGTTATGTAGTATGTTACAACATCTGGATTGTCATGTAGTGTGTTACAACATCTGGATTGTTATGTAGTGTGTTACAACATCTGGATTGTCATGTAGTATTGTACAACATCTGGATTGTCATGTAGTATATTACAACATCTGGATTGTTATGTAGTATGTTACAACATCTGGGTTGTCATGTAGTGTGTTACAACATCTGGATTGTCATGTAGTGTGTTACAACATCTGGATTGTCATGTAGTATATTACAACATCTGGATTGTCACGTAGTATGTTACAACATCTGGATTGTTATGTAGTATGTTACAACATCTGGATTGTCATGTAGTGTGTTACAACATCTGGATTGTCATGTAGTGTGTTACAACATCTGGATTGTCATGTAGTATATTACAACATCTGGATTGTCATGTAGTATGTTACAACATCTGGATTGTTATGTAGTATGTTACAACATCTGGATTGTCATGTAGTATGTTACAACATCTGGATTGTTATGTAGTATGTTACAACATCTGGATTGTCATGTAGTATGTTACAACATCTGGATTGTCATGTAGTATGTTACAACATCTGGATTGTTATGTAGTATGTTACAACATCTGGATTGTCATGTAGTATGTTACAACATCTGGATTGTTATGTAGTATGTTACAACATCTGGATTGTTATGATGTATGGTACAACATCTGGATTGTTATGTAGTATGGTACAACATCTGGATTGTTATGTAGTATCGTACAACATCTGGATTGTTATGTAATATGGTACAACATCTGGATTGTCATGTAGTATGGTACAACATCTGGGTTGTCATGTAGTATGTTACAACATCGGTGTTGTTATGTAGTATGGTACAACATCTGGATTGTCATGTAGTATGGTACAACATCTGGATTGTCATGTAGTATGGTACAACAGCTGGATTGTCATGTAGTATGTTTGTCATAAATTGTGAGAAGATAGGACTGAGATATTTTTGGTCCCGCTGGAGCAGAGGTGATAGTGACAGCTATGTGAAAGGAAGGTGTAAGAAATAGTATCGTTTCACGAGGAGGGGTAAAAGTGTAGGGAAAAGGTGATAGTGTAGAGAGAAAAAGGCAGTCTTGGATTGAGTAATTGCTCTAATCCAGCCTATCTTACGACTCTATTTAACTTTCAGACGCCCTTAATCTACTTGTACAACATACAAGGTACACGACACTTAGTAGACAAACTTCTGTGACATATAATTACTACGTACAGACGTGAAAACAATCTATGAATAACATATTTATATATTTCAAGGGTTTGACCGACACTATAGAGTAAGGTTTACTAAATTTATTTTCGCTAAACAAATATCATCACAACATCAAGACAAGCATTACATTAATACATTGTAGTTACATCAGAGAAATGAAAATATTAATCTAATAGGCCTTCCCTCTTGTATAGGGAAAATTAAGAAAAGATCCCACCCGAGGTAATATACCCGAAAGATCAAATAATTAACAATGGGAGTAGGGGCAGTCAGGACGGGTAAATGATAAGTCCTTGATTTAACTATCCCGTGGGCCTTCAGATTAGTGAGAGATCAATAAAGAAGATGTTATATTAGTAGTAACTTAAGAAAAATAAGTTCTTTCGTTCAGTTTCACTCTCTACACACATACAGTGAGCACTCTACAGTTATGCTTACCCCTCTGCCGACACTGCATTCATTGGTGGAATTTATCCAATACATTTTATGTAAGACTATTATGAGTCCTATTATTTGTCCAGTTCAGCCCCAGACTCTCCGTTTAAGCAACTGGTAATTTTCGGGGAGTCGCTGAATTGGTGCGTTGATTAATTTTTTTTTCCTCGTACTGCAGGTATTGGTTTGGGATAAATTTTTTCTAGGTGGTGGCACTGTCCTGGAAGTTTATAAGTTAATATAGGTTTTCCCGGAGTTTTCAAGCCTCCAGTGGCTGTGACTCTCTCTGTTGTAGTGAATGTGTAAAAAAACGAATGTTACTCCCAGGCTGTTCTCGGAAGGAAATTGCCGAGTATGACCCGTGAATTCTCTCTGTAGAATTTGGTGGTAGGAAAAACTTTACTGTCATATGGTTTGTTAAAGAAAAATTAGTGCTGTAAGTTCTGCCACATCAGGCCCATAATATTTTATGGATAAGATGAAAAAATGTTCCAGTTTAACATTTAAAAACAATTTGTCATTCGAAGTGTTCTGGTTATTTAACCACTCTCATGGATGGAGAAGGTGGACCGCGAAGGGTCTCCAACATCAGATTTTTTCACCGACAATGTTTGTATTTTTATTTGGAACAATTAATTGGAATGCCATAAGACATCTGGCCATAGAACTCTATAAGAATACCGCTGGATCGCAAAGGGTATGAAAAACCTATGTAAAAGAGAATAGATAACAGGTAATCATACTATAATTATATTCTAACACCCGCGTTTTAGGTAAGACCTGTAAATCACTCCGGTATTTAATTATCTCTAAACAAACCACGAGTTATGAACACTAGTCACCTAAAATTTGCGCATGATGAAAAATAGAAATAAATGGTATCAACCAAATTATCGATTTTCTAGCGTCTAATAATATTTTAAGCCTCTCCTACTGGAAATAGCAAGAAATAAATTACGTTCTCTAAATTATCCACCGCCTAGCGTCTATTAATTAATTTAAAGCATCTCTTACTGAGGAAATACCGAGAAGTTAAATTACGTTACGGCTGGAGAAAATTTAGCTATAAGTTTATTTAATACGTTATTCAACTTAACACAAAATCCCAGTGAAATAAATGAAAAAAACTAAACGATTAAATCACTCGAAACTCTAATATATTATTACCGCAGCACAAAGAATGAATTAAGTCTCCACGTATAGAAGAAATCCAAAATTCTTGTTTGATTCTAATATATATGAGCTAGATACTTCTTCAACTTCTCTGGCGCTATTGATAACTGCATTTTTAAGAGCTGCCTATATATTAAATGAATGAAAATCGTTAGCTACCTGCGAGATTTTTCGTCTCTCCTGATTCTCGGGAACATTTGCGTTTGAGCCGCGAATCAAAGCTTTTTTTCACAACTTTTTACCGCCAGACTCCTCCGTTCCTCTTTGTACTGCAGAGATTTCTAACCCGCGTAGACTGTTCACGTTCTCGTGTTAATCAGAGGTGTTACAAAACGCTGCTCACTCTTAGGGACTACAAAAGACGTTTGACCGCCTGCTGCCTCTGGCCCGCCTCCTTGAAGGGATGACAGTAAGAGGTTCAGAGATTGCTAATTATAATGGCTCATGAGAGAAGACCGTAGGCGTGGCTAAATTAAAAGTTAAGACAGAGGGCGAATGACATGGCTTAAAGCGCGCTCACCTAGACATGCTAATATCATGCACGTGGAACCCACGTTGGCGATTTTGATTTCAACAAAATAGAGGGCTACCGGTAAGATTCAAGGGTAGCTTCACTTTTCATCTGTCCCAATGTTACAACATCGGGATTGTTATGTAGTATGGTACAACATCTGGATTGTAATGTAGTATGGTACAAGATCTGGATTGTCATGTAGTATGTTACAAAATCGGGATTGTTATGTAGTAAAATACAACATCTACATTGTAGTGTAGTATAGTACAACATCTGGATTGTTATGTAGTATGGCACAACATATGGATTGTCATGTAGTATGGTACATGTCACGGGTTGCCTCCCCTGCTTTGCAGTAGTGGTCCAACAATGGCCGAAACCCATGAGTATCTAAAGTGGGTCGTCAAAGGTGTCTACCTTCGCACAAGATTACTCTTGACAGAGATGTAGATAGAAGGGTGATGACGCTTCTATCTCAAGGGAGAGTTCATAAGATAATTCAGAAGTCTAGAACAATGCTGCATACGGCCAGCAATTGTTAACTTATATCTGTAAGTCGCCTTTTGTGAAGAATTAAGCATTGATTATAGCCCGTTCAAGCCCCCAGCTGGTGTAAATCCATCTAAATTCCCTTTTACAAGAAGTAGCTCTATAGAAGTATATATATATATATATATATATATATATATATATATATATATATATATATATATATATATATATATATATATATATATATATATATATATATATATATATATATATATATAAAATAGTCTTGCTCATACGTATGCTTTCACTTTTAAAATAACTGAAGCAACTATGATTGTTATGTTTTAAAATAACATGTAACCCATTTAATAATCAATTAGTTTTAACAAGTTAAAATAATGATGAAATGATGGTGAATTTTAGATGTGAATTAAATTTCTCGTCATTGAGATGTGGGTTGAGGATTTAAATTTAAAATTCAATTTTATTGTCTTGTTGCTGGTGCCTGTTAGTTAGCACTTAGCTTGTATGAGCGAGTCCTGCAGCTTTGGTTATCGTCAATCGTTTTGTGATAATGACACTTCACAGTCTGGTAGCTTCGTTCGTCAAATGGTCTGATAGCTTAGTACCAAGATCTTTTAGACAAAATAACAAACAAATGTCTCTGCTAAGTAAAATTTGTGGGCGCATATTAACAGGCGCATTGTCTCGCTGTCCACCCACCAATGTTATTCTCTCGGAATAATTATTCATGAGTATACACAGTGTAACTCAGGGAAAATGATTAGAAATCACCCATATTCTTCTGCGTATTAAACTGGGAAAATATGTGCTTGGACAGCGCGAACAATGATGTGCCTGAGTTAAAATTAGCAAGGTACATGTATCTCACAAACTTATACGATACACTTGATGCACATGTGATGTAATCATCACTCATCAATGCTCCAGTCGGAGTCTGAGGTCACCTCTACTGTCGGTTTTCTGTACGACTAGCAAGAAACGAATACCAGCGCTTGTTGTAGTGGTGTATGAATATATTGTTTTCATGTGTTGAGGTTGCCAGCCTCATACATAACCACTTAGCAAGAAAAACATGTCAAATTCACATTTGTAAAATAAATGTTTACACTTACCCGAAAATTTGGGAACGCAATCTCCTCGCACAGTTTTAGAATGGACGTAGCACTTTATTGGATGCTTCGAATCACTTGGCCTGGAAATTATAGTAGTCCTCTTATGACGGGTGTTCTGCGAATCACTTGGCATGGGAAACTTTATAATTCCTCTTATGACGGGTGATCTGATTCCTTAGGTATCCAGACTTCGTATTTAAAATGCGGGTTTACTTTTTAAGTTTCAAGTTGCCCAAATACTTTTGTCCTGGTCCTGTAAGTTTCCAGTCTCTGTATTTAAAGTTGCGGGTTTACTTTTACGTTTTTAAGGGCATGAACTGCAGTGAAAACTGGGTTTTACGTACAAAATATCGATTTTTTACTTTTGAGCTTATTTTATTAAATAATCATCGAAGAATCGATTGAGCAAGGTTTTATGACATAAAAAATGCATTTGATGTGTCAAAAAGCATATTTTCGGCACTACCCCCAAACTATGATTTGCAAATTTGTGCCGAAAATGCATGATTTCTCTCTCAATACTACCTTAGTTACGCTGAGCGCATCGCGAAGTATTTGGTATCGCCGAAAAGGGGATTTTTTAAATCTTCCGGGTTATACCAAATTCGAAACTGACTGTTCTCGTAGCTCTCGTTGATTTGGCATTCAAAATTTTCCATCGTTTTACGCTAACGTCCTTATAAGGAGAGGTCACGCAGTGACCCCATTCTCTCAGTCAAGGCCCATTGATGAGGCATTGGTGTTTATCTTTCTGATTGGTCATAACTACTCGCAGCTTTATCTGCGAAAATCCGGAACATAACGACAGGTACTTCCGATCGTAAACAAATACCTTTGTTTCATTGAACGGGTTACGACATGTTTCTCTTGATTACAGTCTAAATCTCATTAAATTGTGTTCTTTTACTTCAACATGGGAAGAAAAGGTAAGAAAGCCGCTAGAGCACGTCGATAGTGTGTAATTTCCAGCAATGTTACGACCGAATCAGCGGTGAATGATAACCAACCTGATGTAGGCTTATAATCAACGTATGTCTGCATACCAGTATCCGATAGGCCTATAGTTCAAATCGCTGATCCAATAGTGCCTTTCACCGCTGGCCCAAGTTGATCTGATATAAAAATGAACTTGATCTCGAGCATGAATGGTGCTTCTCATAACACTGTCTGTGCTAAACCTACGTACAGAAATATGCAGAACAAATTTTTGATCATTTGGATACCATGCAAAACTCTACAGTATTTCAACGTGCGATCAGGATCGTCCGAGCTGAACATGCTAAGAGTCAGCATCGTAGCATCGTTCCATTAATAAAAAGAAGTGATTGACACCTGTAAACGTGTCTTTCTTCTTTATTTGTTTATTTCCCACTCTGTAAAGTGTCAGTCTGTATGCTCTGTAAGGAAGAGTGGTGTGTTGTTGAGATCAGGCATGCTCCAGTCTACCCAGCTGTAAATGGGTAACTCACCCTAGTCCTGAGTTAGGGAAGGCAAAGGCTCCAGGGGAAGCAGGCCCTAAACTTGGTCACTTCAACCGACGCAGGATGGTGTATGTATGGAGTAGAAGTGTAGAGTGTGATACCGCGAATGGTGTACTGTTCGTGTGCTGACCAATATAACCACTCATACACTTGTGTCTACAAGGCACCAATGCAGACTGCTGGAATCTTTGTTTACTCAATTTATTCAGACGTACACACTGGGACATACGAGTACATCATGGTATGTTGACATATCAACTTGTAGGTATACATAGCAGATCTGAAGTCATGACACATTCAGAAATAATGGGCAGTACATCAAAAGTTCAATGTCATGATACATTATGGCCGCATCCCCTATCTGACTAAACGCGTCAGTGAAGGCAGATCGGTAAATAACTAAAGTTACTTGACGTCCATAGTTTTGTAGTATATATCATGAAACCACGAAAGGGGAGTTTCTAGCAAGATTGAGATCTCCCTGTCACTGTCCGATAATAGGATAAATAATCTGTTCTCTTGGCAGTGATCAAAACATATGATGACCGAAATCTAACATGGCCGCCTCCCTGAGTTGTCGTTCACTCATTCATAGGAAGGAGAATATAAGCCAGAGTTAATTTATAATGGATATATAAATGATTTCATAAATGTTTCCATACAGCTCTACGGTGATCAGGTTAATTCACGTAGCCATAACCGCTGTAGGAAAGTCTGTCATCTTCGTCGATACAAAACACGACCCTAGCGATACGAAGCACAATGTTCCATCTAGGTCGAATCGACATGAGATCATCAAAATAGGGTCTGGCAATACATGGAGTCCGAATTATACATTGTACCGTACCTTAGGAGAGTCTCTAACATAAACTATAGTAGAGATACCATCTCCTTTAGAAGAAAACCACTTCATGAATCATATTTCCTTAAGAATCTACCAGCCCTTTGAAAAGTGCGTACCCGCCATTATCACGGTACATCGGAACTCATCACGACTTGTCAAGACAACTCATACTTCCGCTAGACCGGAATAACAAGAATCTAGTCCCGCCTACCCATCCAAAATATACAATATAGGACTGATTCTACTTGTACTAATAATATGTAATACATATGAATTCAGGCCATAAACATAATAAGCAAATTAATCTATTTTCTGGCCCTAAAAATAAGTACAAATATAAGAGCAATATCCGTGCGCCGGATCAATATCAAGAACGATTACTCCTATAATCAAAAGTGTGAATCAAACATGGATTATCTCGCTTTCCCCATAGACAGCATTCTCATACACAAATGAATGAATGTCTATATTTTTCCCATATTAAATAGCCATATCGATTTTTGTAATATGTGCGTCAAAATATGCACGCAACAGATTACCACACCCCTCGGGAAAAAAAAATGGTACATTTTTTTTTGAAACACATCTAGGAGCAACATACAATAGGCTCACAACGCACCAATAACAATGCGCAGATGATAAGCATAAGTTTTATGACCTTAGAGAAGGTACTTCTCTAAGTATTAATATTTCCAGAGAGGTGTCACCAACGCATACTACAATATTAGCAATGACACAATTTCCACATTAGTTTATACATCAATTTCATCTAAGATATCTTAACATCATGATCATCAAAGACGAAAAACATTGAAAGATCAGCGGTGAATAAATATCAATGAACCGCTAAGTAGTGTTACAATCAATATATGATATATTACATATGTGTACACATTTCAACATAGAAACAACTGTATCAAAGTTGTATAACAGTTATGAATCATGTGGGCATCTAGACAAAATATCTGCCATCACATTTTCTGACCCACGGATAGCTCGCACCGAAAAAAATGAAATGGCTGTAGAGCAATCGCGTATCGCGTTGATCTCGCGCTCTTCAGATTTTTACTCTGAATAGCCGTAAGAGCTTTCTGGTCAGTTTCCACAATGAAATGCGCGCCCAGAAGAAATCTTTGCAGTTTAAGGATTGACCAAACCATAGCCAATAATTCACGGTCTAGGACCGAGTAATTCTTCTCTGCGGCATTTAATTTCCGAGAAATATACATCACAGGATGCAGAGTTCCAGAGTACTCTTGCATTAGTGCCGCTCCAATCCCGGTGGATGAAGCGTCACTACGAAGAATAAATGTCTTATCCTTAGAAGGCAATACTAGGATAGGTGAAGTAGAAAACATAGTTTTAACCTTATCCAAAGAGGATTGACATTCTTGAGTCCAATGGACTACATTAGGAGACCCTTTCTTTAGCAAGGAAGAAAGAGGTGACATAATGGAGGACAGATTCGGAATGAATCGTCCATAAAATTATATTAGACCTAAGAGACTTCGCACTTGCTTTTTAGTCTTAGGAATAGAAATGTTAAGTATCTTACTTGTATTATGGTCTTCTGTTTTTAGGAACCCATGACCAACACGGTGTCCTAAGAAAGATATTTCGCTAAAACCAATACATGCTTTCGATGGTTTCGCTGTCAGGTTATGCTCGCGTAAGATAGACAATAGTTCATTTATACCATTATAGTGATCGTTCCAAGTATCACTGAAAAGACAGATGTCATCAAGATACGCAATGACATCTGAGCGATGAGATAGGATTCGACGCATCATGCGTACAAATGTTGCAGGGGCGTTCATAAGACCGAAAGGCATGAAATTCCATTGGAATAGACCCCTAGGCGTCGAAAAAGCAGTAAACGGTTTGGCGTGTTCGGATAATGGAACTTGCCAATATCCCTTAGACAAATCGAGTTTAGTAAAGAAATGAGAATTCGATAGTCTCGTAAGTAGCTCTTCTAGCAAAGGCATAGGTTCAGCATCAAATTTAGTCACTTGGTTCAATTTGCGATAATCCACGCAAAGACGTATGTTATTGTCTTTTTTTCGTACTATAACCATCGGCGAAGAATATGCTGATGTGGATGGTTCAATAATTTTTAACTCTATCATCTCATCTAACTCTTTCTCTACCTGTGCTTGAAAATGTATCGGGATAGGATACGGTCTGACTCTTATAGGACTATGGTCAGTAAGAATAATGTCATGTTGAATGACATCAGTTTGACCAGGAATGTCAGTAAGGACATCCTGAAATTGTTCTAACATAGTAGAAACTTGTTTCTGCTCTCCTGGAGATAATTCTGGAGAAATTGCAACATCTTTCCATGATTCATTAGAGTGAAGAGGAATCAGTGGAAAAGGTAAATTTACATCCGAGAAACTCGTTTCCTCATCCTGTATTACTGACAGAGATGAGTACTGTCCATGTTGGACTGGAAAATCGTCCGTTGCCTGGAAAACAGGTTGTAAATAATCAGGACGTTCATGGAATTCCGTGAGCATGTTGATGTGGAAGGTTTTACGCTTCCCGTCAATATCGACGATATAGTCAACATCGGAAACTTTTGATATTATATCGTACGGACCTTTCCAAGAAATGAGAAGTCTATTTTCCCTACAAGGTAGCAAGACAAATGCTTTGTCACCTGGACAAAGTTGTCGCAAACATCTCTTTTTATTGGCAAATTCCCTTGCCTTCTGTTTCGCAAATTCAGAAGAAGCAGTTGCCAACTTGCATGCTTCAATAATCTTGTGTCTAAGTGCGATGACATATTCATAAGAGGATTTTGTGTCATCGACAATATTATCAGCAGTTATAAGATCATGAAGTAAGGACATAGGACCTCGCGGTTTCGCGCCAAAGACAAGTTCAAAGGGAGAAAATCCTGTATGTTCGTTGGCGACCTCTCTATATGCAAAGAGAGCCGCGGGTAAAACCCTATCCCAATCCTGAGGATGATCTTCTGTTATCTTACCTAGTAGGTTTTTCAGAGTTCTATTCAAACGTTCCACCATCCCATTGGACATAGGATGATAAATACTACTCAGCGATCTCTCTATCTTCAGAGTCGACATTACTTGAGACATGGTATCCGATATGAGTTGGGTACCATGGTCGGATAATATTTCTGCTGGAAACCCCAGACGAGAAAATATTAACCAAAGAGCATCTGCGACATCAGCAGTAGTTATGCTCTTTAGAGGAACAGCCTCCGGCCAACGTGTGCACATATCAACACACGTCAAAATAAATTGGTGTCCTCTAGCAGACTTTATCTTAAATGGACCAATGATGTCTATCGCCATTTTTTGAAATGGCCGAATGGGAATGTCTGCAGCCTGAATAGGTGCATCATGGCGTGGACCTCTGGATTTAATCTCTTGACATACTTTACAAGATCGACAATAGATTCGTATGTCCTTATTCACAGCAGGCCAAAAGAAAGATTGAAGAACTCTAGCTTTAGTACGGGGAAAAACCCATATGTCCAGCACACTGCGAATCATGAGCGTGCTGTAAGATTTTAACTCTCATATTTTTTAGGCACAAGGATTTGAGAATGAATGGACTTAGCGGAGTCTTGTACCATACGTACAAGTACGCCATTCTTCATCGTAATCCAAGATTTACGATTTGTATCCTTATTCGGATCACCTTTTGTTGCCAGAGTAAAGAATTTCTTTAGAGTAGGATCATCTTCCTGCTGTTTGATAAAGGAATCGTGGGAAATCTCCAAGGGATCATCTTGGATCTGCGCATCATTATCTTCAGAATGTGAAGATTGTGGCATATTAAGAGCTTGAGCCCTAGTGATTACTGCATTAGCAGATTGCATATTAACATTTTCCCAATTAGAAATTTGGTGTGGAGTGCATTCTTTCACTCCATGAATGCGACCGATGATAAGATCAGCGATCGGATTCGGCAAGAGACATGCTTGCACCTCTCCTGTAAAGAAAGGCGTAGCAATATTGATAATGGCAGTGGAGTACTTCTCCAATGTGCCACCAAATGTTACACATTTGACTATATTGCCTGTAGCTCGAGAAGGATTTACGAGTGATTGCCTCACTCCAATGGTAGTGCACCCCGAATCGAAAAGAATTGATACCGGAGTACCATCTATTAGGCCCCTATTAAAGACAAGAGCACCCCTTCCATTATGCGCGATTGATGCATGGAGCGCGGGAAGCGGGTGACCGCAGCTTAAAGTAGAAACTGTGGTTGGATCGAATAATGTTTTGCATTGCGAACACTGAGATGCTCTAGCAAAATCGAAAGCGGAATTTGCTACACTATTGGAGTCTTTTTTATCATTATTCTGATTATCCGTGTCGTGGAACGCCTGTTGTGCAGAGTTAGCCTGGTAATACGATTTACCATGTCTTTTGTGTTGTGATCTACCTCGGTTATAATTGTCTCTATAATTATTATTGCCTCTGTTATAACCCCTATTTGGGTTTGAATCATAATATTCATGATCATAATCATCACGCTCATTATATTGAGTATCCCTGTAATATTGTTTCTTTTGTCTCCATGAAGCACTTGGGTAGTTCCTATAGCTACTCCCTTTTCGAGAATTTCTAACATTATGGGTACCTCTCGCGTGTCGAGGACTATCAGCTCGATTCCAGTTCTTCGAAGAAGAACTCTGATTTGAGTGGTTATCTTGGTTTTGATACTTATTCCAATTAACCTTTTTATCAAATTTATTTTTAGCTCCTTGGAATTTGTGTGAGTAATTCTGATTATATTCTGTTGCCGAAGCAACTGGCATACTCTCTTTAATGTTAGAGTTACTAAGAATCATGTCAGGGTGTGCCGTGGCATACTGGTCACAATATTCTTCCATTTGCTTTAATGTACTAGGTTTACGCTCATGTAAGAACTCTAGGAATGATTTATTTACAGAAGACATGACCTTGTCTCTTAGCAATAAATCCGTAAGACCATCAAATGTTTTCTCTGTTTTGGATAATTCAATCCATCGTGAAAGTGTAATTCGTGCTTTTGAGATGAATTCTGAGAATTCTACACCTACCTCAGGTCTCATTGTTTTAAACAAAAGACGATAGCCTTCCTCAGACAGCTGATATCTCTTTATCAAAGCTGCCCTAACAGCATCATAATTATCTTTGTCGGCCTCTTCAACAAAATATAACTTACTCAGAGACTCCCCTTTTAGATTTTCAGACAACTGATTCACATATTGTGATTTGTCAACATTATGAGATCGACAAGCCCGTTCAAATCTAGAAAGCCAAAATGTTATGTCATCACTGGTAGGGTTAAACGCTGGTACCTTGACCTTGTACACAAAGGGTTTACCATTACCACCAGATGCCTGATTAACATTACTCATACATGTCAATTTTAATTTCTCTAATTCAAACTCATGTTCTCTTATTGCTTTTCTCTCTTCAGCTTCTCTATCTAATCTTCTCTGTTCTGCAGCAGCTTCTAATTTTTTCTGTTCTGCAGCAGCAGCAACTTCTAATTTTTTCTGTTCTGCAGCAGCTTCTAATTTTTTCTGTTCTGCAGCAGCAGCAACTTCTAATTTTTTCTGTTCTGCAGCAGCTTCTAATTTTTTCTGTTCTGCATCAGCTTCTAATTTCTTCTGTTCTGCATCAAATCTCCTTTCCTCCACTTGCATCTGCAATTTCTTAAGTTCAGCAGCAGTATCAGCTTCTTTTTCTAATCTTTTTTCTTCAGCTAGAGCTTTCCTTTCTTCTGCAGCAGCTTTTTTTTTTTCTTCTATTTGAAGTTTTCTCTCCTCAGCCGCAGCTTTTTTTTTCCTCAGCAGCAGCTTTTCTCTCTTCAGCAGCAGCAGCAATTTTTTTCTCTTCTGCAGCTAATGCTTTGTCATATTGAGCAACAGCCCATTGTTCTAAGTCTTTTCCAGTCTTATCAAGAGATTTTCCTTGTGCAATAAAATAATCTAATGTAGACATATTGTCTTCTTAAATCAGAAACCTGAAAAAGTAAATAAATTACCCTCTTTCACGTTAATGGGAGACAAGTCTATACCATAGACTTAGTCTTAGTCCAAACTTATATGGTTTATAATAACCAATGATAACTTGAGTACCTATGGACAACAATAACTGTATCTCAAATACTGTGGGAGACAAGCCTTACAAAGGTCTTGTATATCTCAATGTAATCAAAGATCACTTGGGTACCTGTGGAAAATAATCATAAAGTACTGATCTGTACTATACTATCAGTGTATACCACTATAACTCCTATGTCATATGTCAACTAAAGACATTACAAAGGACAAACAAGAAAAGACAATATGAACACATTTGCAGAGATCAAATTAAATTAAATAGGAGAAATGAAAAAAATGATCACAGAAACCGTGATGATAACTGCAATAATATAACAAGACAAATAACGCCACAGTGTATAAACATAAGGGTGTAAAAAACTGAAATGAAAGGAAAGATGAGACCTACAATTATACAAACAAATCAAACAAAAATAAAGAACAGAAAAAAATGTTACAAATACAAATATGAAACAGTCGTCACAACTAACCAAATATTTGCAAACTATGTTGCATGCAAATTTCAATTAAGAAATTGCTCCCTATCGAACGCCAGAAAAAGACCAATATCACTCGGTATTTCCTGTTCTAGTCACCTCCCATCCAGGCCCGCAACATAGAAACACCTACACATATAAACAAATAACATGTAAGCATAAATAGCATATAGCATACAATATAATTTATGTCATGAATGGAATGTGTTGCAGATATGGTGTTGTAAAGCAGGCACAGTTTATTTTAATTCTAATAACTTGCCACTTTATTGAGTAATAGATTTAATTCTAAACTATTACACTGTCAATTTTTTCTCTTTTGAGCATATGAAGATCCAACGATGAACTATACACTTTATGTTCAACAACACTGTGATTCTTCTGTACGTTGAGAAATGTCAACAATACTGCTCCAGATATTTTCTACACTTGATACCACTGTCCTGTGTAATACTGTCTGTACAGCGAAAAAACTGTCAACAAGCGCTGACCTAGATACAGCATCCTATCGGTAATATAGGTCAAGCTGACATCGACTGTATAGCTGTCCTACTGGTGTTGATGTGGTCAAACAAATGTTCTTTCAGCTGTAAACTGTGATTCTCAACACAAAACTGCGTAAGCTGGACCCAGGAATCTGGCTCGCCACTGTAAAAGTGTCTTTCTTCTTTATTTGTTTATTTCCCACTCTGTAAAGTGTCAGTCTGTATGCTCTGTAAGGAAGAGTGGTGTGTTGTTGAGATCAGGCATGCTCCAGTCTACCCAGCTGTAAATGGGTAACTCACCCTAGTCCTGAGTTAGGGAAGGCAAAGGCTCCAGGGGAAGCAGGCCCTAAACTTGGTCACTTCAACCGACGCAGGATGGTGTATGTATGGAGTAGAAGTGTAGAGTGTGATACCGCGAATGGTGTACTGTTCGTGTGCTGACCAATATAACCACTCATACACTTGTGTCTACAAGGCACCAATGCAGACTGCTGGAATCTTTGTTTACTCAATTTATTCAGACGTACACACTGGGACATACGAGTACATCATGGTATGTTGACATATCAACTTGTAGGTATACATAGCAGATCTGAAGTCATGACACATTCAGAAATAATGGGCAGTACATCAAAAGTTCAATGTCATGATACATTATGGCCGCATCCCCTATCTGACTAAACGCGTCAGTGAAGGCAGATCGGTAAATAACTAAAGTTACTTGACGTCCATAGTTTTGTAGTATATATCATGAAACCACGAAAGGGGGGGGGGGGGGTTTCTAGCAAGATTGAGATCTCCCTGTCACTGTCCGATAATAGGATAAATAATCTGTTCTCTTGGCAGTGATCAAAACATATGATGACCGAAATCTAACATGGCCGCCTCCTTGAGTTGTCGTTCACTCATTCATAGGAAGGAGAATATAAGCCAGAGTTAATTTATAATGGATATATAAATGATTTCATAAATGTTTCCATACAGCTCTACGGTGATCAGGTTAATTCACGTAGCCATAACCGCTGTAGGAAAGTCTGTCATCTTCGTCGATACAAAAACACGACCCTAGCGATACGAAGCACAATGTTCCATCTAGGTCGAATCGACATGAGATCATCAAAATAGGGTCTGGCAATACATGGAGTCCGAATTATACATTGTACCGTACCTTAGGAGAGTCTCTAACATAAACTATAGTAGAGATACCATCTCCTTTAGAAGAAAACCACTTCATGAATCATATTTCCTTAAGAATCTACCAGCCCTTTGAAAAGTGCGTACCCGCCATTATCACGGTACATCGGAACTCATCACGACTTGTCAAGACAACTCATACTTCCGCTAGACCGGAATAATAAGAATCTAGTCCCGCCTACCCATCCAAAATATACAATATAGGACTGATTCTACTTGTACTAATAATATGTAATACATATGAATTCAGGCCATAAACATAATAAGCAAATTAATCTATTTTCTGGCCCTAAAAATAAGTACAAATATAAGAGCAATATCCGTGCGCCGGATCAATATCAAGAACGATTACTCCTATAATCAAAAGTGTGAATCAAACATGGATTATCTCGCTTTCCCCATAGACAGCATTCTCATACACAAATGAATGAATGTCTATATTTTTCCCATATTAAATAGCCATATCGATTTTTGTAATATGTGCGTCAAAATATGCACGCAACAACACCACTGTCAGCGTTGATGCAACTTGTCTAACTGGAGGTCATAAGTCACTGATAGGTGTGTCGTAGATTTTTATCAGATAGGTAATAGATGTTTATAGTCCTGTCTGAGCAAAGGTGATAGTGATAACTATGTGAGATTAAGGTGTAAGATATAGTTTTTTTCTCAAGAGGTGATAGTGTAAGAGAAAGGACAGTCTCGGGACTGATTAATTTCTCTAATCCAGCCTATCTGTACGACTATATTTAAATCAGACGCACTTTCTCTCGTTGTACAGAATACAAGTTACACTGCACCCACATGCACACAATTCTGTGACAAATACGCACAAACGCGAAAACAACTATGGATAACAGATAGGGTAGGGGTTGACCAACACGATAACTTAGGGTTTATTAAGTTTATTTATCACTAGAACTTTACAACATAAATCAAATACATCAATAGATCATGGTTTACAGACAAAATGAAAATTAATCATATAGGTTATCCCCTCTGGCAAAGGAAAAGAAAAGAAGATCCCAACAAAGGTTAATTAACCCAAAAGATCAAAAGTTAACAATAAGTGTATGGAATAGTCAGTAAAGAAAACAAAGGACAAGTCCCTAATTAATCTATCCTTAAATACTCAGGTTAATGAGAACAAAAAAGAAAAGATTTGTATGATAGTGGTAACAGCAGAAAGTTATGTTACTCTCTTACAGTTCATTCAATCCTTCATACTGTGGCCACATTCATATTCGCTTACCAATAGTTGTCGTAGGCATTCCGTGGAAATAAACACTAATAAGTAATAAGACTATTCAGTGTCATATTAATTTTGGCCAAATCCAGCCCCAGACTAGCCGTAGTTGCTGACTGCAAATTTCACGGTAGTCGCTGGAGCTGATGGTTATTTAATTGTTTTCCTGCATAAATACTGTATCTCTGCCTTCAGTTGGTTGAAGTAAGGTTCATACGTGGTGATCGCCGACATAGGAGGAATAATACGTATATATTTCCTGTGTTGTCTAGCCTCTGGTTGCAGAGACACTATGTTAAGTTACACAAATGTTGCTGACAATATATTTTGTCACAGCTGGCTGATGAGATTTATATAGGTAAAATCTGGTATAGTTCTGGTCCAGTTAACATTTACAATTATTGTTCTAGTTTGGTCTCTCTCTTAAAATGAAGAAAATGGACCGCACCGGTCATAGCCCGAAGACTCAACAATATTATAAAGTTTCTGGTTGCTTATTCACTTATAAGACCAATGGACCATACGACCATAGTTCATAAGACATAAGTTCATATGACCATAATTTCATATGACCATAAGACTGGTTCGCTGGGTTTTTTTTTTTTTAATTTTAATCAGCCTAGATTTTAGGAAAGAAATATAAACATTTAACCAAAATATCAATATTATATCAAACACGTGTCAGGGTAAGACCTCTTTAACCCCTATGTTACTAAATTAGATTATAAACCACAAATGTCTAGCTTATCCTATCGCTTTTAACGCGTGATATGAACACTAGTCATTTATAATATTATACAAAATGGATATAAGTAAATAATAAATACCGTCAGTAGCCAGTTATTTAATGTTTGTACTAGTCAATTATAGCATCTCTTTCTGGGGAATAGTGAGTAATTAAATTTACTTTACAGCTGGAGAAATTTAGCTATATGTTATTTAATACACTATTCAATTTAACACAGAAAATCCCAGTGAAATATAATGAAAAACGTTTAACACACTATAAATTGGGAGAACAGGTCCTGGAGCAGGTCGACCACTTTAAATATCTCGGAGCTATTATAGACCGAAAGGGAGGCATCAAAGAAGAGTTGGCCACTCGAAAAGCAGCGGCTGGGAGACTTTTTTCAGGCCATAAATCGTGGATTCCTCAGCAAGAAAGAGGTTGTTAAGAAAACGAAGATGGCTGTATACCGCTCCACCTATGTCCCAGTCTTGACATATGGATGCGAGTCGTGGGCAATGACTACAACCCACAAAAGCCAGATCCAAACCTCAGAAATGAGGTATCTGAGGAAAGTGGTTGAAGTAACAAGAAGAGACATGGTCCGCAACCAGACGATCCGTCAAGGCCTAAAATCCCATCCGCTGCAGACCCAAATAGAACAGTCCCAACTAAGATGGTTTGGCCATGTCTGCAGAATGGGAGAAGATAGGCTACCACGACAAGCATGGGAAACAAAGAGCCAGAGATCCAGACCTCCAGGACGACCCAGAGTCCGCTCGGAGGACAACATTAGACAATCTTTGAAGGATCAAGGACTAGAATGGAACCAGGCCAGGAAGAAGACAGCTGATAGAATGGTCTGGCGCTCTCTCTTCCAAACCTCTACACCTCACGATAGAAAGGGAACGACTAAGTAAGTAAGTTAACACACTAAATCACATTAACGCCTAGTATATAAATTACCGCAAACAGTGAAAGCTGGAAACAACTCCACGAATTTAAGCAATTTACTTTGTACGAAAACACTTAGTATATCGAGCTAGTTCTTTCAGAAAATTCTCTGAGCAACTGATAATGACTTTGGGGGAGACGGGTATATATCCAAATATGCCGTTCTTTCGCTCCTTAATGCGAAAGTCGCACCTACGGCCAGGGCCGGGCACATCTGCGGTTCGA
Organism: Oreohelix idahoensis; assembly: GCA_024509875.1. Classification (NCBI taxonomy): domain Eukaryota; kingdom Metazoa; phylum Mollusca; class Gastropoda; order Stylommatophora; family Oreohelicidae; genus Oreohelix; species Oreohelix idahoensis. Next base: position 481,346 of record JAMPIV010009342.1, on the reverse strand, counting down.
TTCCTGAATGAAAGGTTTTTTCTTCACCTCTGCCGACCGACAACCTCTGGCTTGTCTTTCATTCTCCCCGCCTGCCGCATATCAGCTACATAAGTTAGTTCCCCTGAAAATGTAACAATCCAAGGTAAGTCTCAGACTTATCGCCCTTGATTCTTCAAAGAAACTGTTAACGCCTGACCTCTGTCCGCGAGTTTCCCTGACCAAAGAACGATTGCGCCGTGCTGCGCACTTCGCTCTGTTCCACCGTGCTTAATTGCGGTAGTGAATCAGGCGTTAATGTAGCAAAAAAAACACCCTAGATTGGGGGGGGGGGGCAAAAGTGGACGGTCACTGCTGCACTATTTCCATATGTGACAAGGTGTTGCCAGTGTTATCGACATCTTGACTGGCATGGTCATCGAAACACACGTTATGTCTTCCTTCTGTCACACCTGCGAGAATACTGGACAATGGCAACTGAAAAATCAGCCTGACAAATTTGAACAATGGAAAGCAGAGCACCAGAAGAACTGCTGCCGTAATTACGAAGGGTCAGCCGGAATGATGGAAGTAAAAGCCTGGCTTCTTTCAGTGGCAAATCACAAGCTACGCTACACTGTTTTGCTATCAGATGGCGATTTCAACTCCTACAACAGACTCTGCGACATTAAACCATTTGGTCCAGAAGTTGACATAACCAAAGAAGAGTGCGTCAACCATGTCGCAAAGCGATTAGGCACTGCACTGAGGACACTCATTACTGACTGCAGGAAACAAAAAGTCACCCTTGGGGGAAATGGCCATGGTCGTCTGACCCAAAATGCCATCCGAAAACTGTATTTGCTACACCAGGGCCATCCAGCATAGTGCAGCCCCAGAGATGAAAACAAGCCATAATGGCTTCTCTCTACCATGTTTATTCGACAAACAACAAACACCAACATAATTTTTGTCCGCCAGGCAAAAACTCCTGGTGTTTCTATCAGGCTTCCATGACCAAAGGAGATGCTGCCGGACCCCACGAGACCCAATTTCATACTCCGCTAGACTACAACCTGCTCCATAAGCACTTAGCACCTATTTATGAGCGTCTTACTGATCAGCACCTGCTCAAGCAGTGTGAGCTAGGTGCAACTCAAAATGCAAATAAAAGCCTCCACAACGTTATATGGAGTCGTTGCAGCAAGCGGAAATTTGTGTCATTGAAAAATGTCAAATTCTGTGTCCTTGTGGCCATTGGAGAGTTCAACTTTGGTCCATGAGCCAGTGCAGAAATAAAAAAGCCGTATGGCCAAGCATCTGGAACAAACTCGAAACGCCTTGGACAGGTGTGATTTAGGAAACGTCTGGCCAACAGCCAGAAATATGAGGCTGACAAACTTGTAAAAAGAAGAAACATTAGGCAAGAGGCAAGACAAAGGCGAGAGAAGGAGCTGCAGGAAGCTGAAGGGGGTGCAGCATATAGTGCTGGACAATTTTAGTGACATTTGGCTCCCCAGAATGGAGTATATTGGACAAGACAAGTCACTCGGTGAGTAAAAAGCATTTTTCTTAAAATTAACATGTTATTAACAAAAAAATTAAAAAACTAACACCCTATCTAACAGATCTTTCTCAAATTTGGCATGCATGTAGTACACGTATATATTTTTAATTATCACATGCTTTTTTTTGATATTTTGGTAATTTGCTTTGATATATTTTTTTAAAATTTTTTTTCATACAATTATAGTGTATGTTTTAAAAAATAGGATTAAAAATAGAATTTTAAACTTATCAAAATAAGCATGTGAACAATTTTTTCAATTGTTAGTCACAACATGTGTGTGCAATTAGATAAAATTTGGTCTATGGGAAACATAAGTTTTTTGCTCTTGAAAATTGGTAAAAAATCCAATATGGCGGATTTTTTTTGGTTACCATGGTAACCACATGTTTGTTAACAAAATTAACTGTAGAATTTGTTTCATGGACATGCACTGTGTCCATTGAGTATATAAATAGTGTGAAAATATTATTAGAACAAAAGTTAGTTTTCACTGTAGTGCATCCCCTTAAAGTTGCCCAAATACTTCTGATCTGTCACTTATAATTTATGAATTCTTAGTCCGATCCTTCTCTGGCTTCTAAGAGTGCTAATTTGACGTTGCGATGCAATCTGATTTGTGACTCAAATTTTGCTATATTATATCTCTCTTTCTAAGTTCAAATCCCAGATTGTTCTTCCGACGAATTTGCCATAAGGAACCATTGTCTATTCATTCTCAAATCAATCCAATCGAAAGCTCTGAACTATATGGGTAGGGGTGTTAAATTTAATATCCCCCGCGTATTTTAAAACATTACATTTTAAAATTCCATTGCGTGACCTCTTTCTAATGCTGTAATACTTCCGCTTGCATCTTATGCAAAACTCATAACCACCATCTGTGCACTCATTTGATGTCCAGATGCTATCTTCCAATATTGTCTCTCTCACAGATTATCTGTACTAATCTTGATACAGGGATGGTCCCGGAAGCTAATATCTCATTATCGTCTGGGCCCTCGCCCCTCTCAGACAGCTTCCTCAGACAGATAATATGATATTCTATTGCATCGATCGTGCACGTCCAGCTTGTGTCAATAGAAACCGACTCTGTCAAAGGTTGTTAGACCGACTCAAAAAGATTAAGGTATTACCGTTGACCGGTGTAATTAACCTCGATAATACCACAGTTCACCTGGCGGAACCTAAATACAGCGGAAAGAATGTAGGGCATAAAATATGCCAAATAATAGGACGATGAGTGAGAAAAATGAAGAAAAGAAGTGATATTACCGGAGGGGATGAAAGAGTGAGAGAGGGGCACAAAAGTACATGTACAAACTACAAGCGTTTCGTCACAGTACAACATCTAAATTGTCATGTCGTATGGTACAACATCTGGATTGTCATGTAGTATGGTACAACATCTGGATTGTCATGTAGTATGGTACTTCATCTGGATTGTTATGTAGTATGCTACAACATCTGGATTGTTATGTAGTATGTTACAACATTTGGATTGTTATGTAGTATGTTGCAACATCATGGATTGTAACGTAGTATGTTACAACATCTGTATTGTTATGTAGTATGTTACAACATCTGGATTGTTATGTAATATGTTACTTCATCTGGATTGTTATTTAGTAGGTTACAACATCTGATTGTTATGTAGTAGGTTATAACATCTGGATTATTATATAGTATGTTAAAACGTCTCGTTTATTATGTAGCATGTTACAACATCTGAGTTATTACGTAGTATGTTGCAACGTCTTAATTATTATGTAGTATGTTACAACATCTTGATTGTTATGTAGTATGCTACAACGTCTTGATTACTATGTAGTATGGTACAACGTCTGGATTATTATGTAGTGTGTTACAACATCTGGATTATTAGTAGTATGTTACAACGTCTGGAATATCATGTAGTAGATTGCAACGTCTGGATTGTTATGTGGTATGTTACAACATTCGGATTATTATGTAGTATGTTACAACATGTGGGGTATTATGTAGTATGTTACAACTTCTGAATTGTTTTGTAGTATTTTACACCATCTGGATTGTTATGAAGTATGTTACAACATCTGGATTATTATGTAGTATATTACAACATCTGGATTATTATGTAGTATGATATACCATCTGGATTATTATGCAGTATGTTACAACATCTGGATTATTATGTAGTATGTTACATCATCTGAATTGTTATGTAATATGTTACAACATTTGGATTATTATGTAGTAGGTTACATCATCTGGATTGTTATTTAGTAGGTTACATCTATATAACAAGAAAAAAATAGACACATTGTATAAGCTTAATTTATATTCAGATAACAACAAATTTACTTGACTTGTCGGTAATTCGAGTAATGGATATCTATTGGCGGACGTGACAGCACGTATGTATGACGTGTGGATGACGTTCACACAGAACAGGAAACAAGCGGTCGTCCACAACAGTTGTTTAGTAAAGCTGGCAACAATGTTGGGCCTCGATTGGGTCGTGATATGGCATTAATTATGCTGATTGTCTGTTCGTCACTACATTTCTGCGCTATATTGGTTCTCTTTGTGGGGGATGGAAGTTAGATAATAAAACAGTTCCCAGAAATGGAGATGAGGACTGGTGAACTAGACGTAGGGATGGAAAAAGACAAGTCAAATAGATAACTGCACAGCTCTAGATGGTAGTTGTAGAAGAGAGCTGTGAATTGTCACCTTCTCGCTAGACTTATCCTATGCTCCAAGGGTATCTCTATTAATAGTTGATGTAAAATGCAGCTCGTTAGCTTTTAACGGAGATAGTTTCTGCCGCTAGCGTTTTATAGCACGCGAAGTTAAAAATAATTGACAGCTAATTTGTTACATTCATTCATCTTCATTCATTCAGTAACCTGCAGCTCCCTACGAATCATGGGCGTTCAACAACTTCAAAGCTAAGCTTTTATGTCCAGTGTCAACTGTCTGTTTCCCCTGAAGGTTTATGACTTATTCTTGCCTTCTCCGCGCTTTTTAAAATGTGATTTATTTATTTTTTAATTAAATAATTAATTAATTTGGTGGTCTACCTAGATTTCTCTTACCCTGGAGATTCCAGAACAAATTAATTGATTACTCTTTAGGTATCTGTTAAGAACAGATCTTATGTAGGGGAAATAAATCTTAAAATGCTTGTTGGACAGATTGAATTTTTGGGTTATGGCGCTTGTTTGCCGATTAGTAGTTGATTTGTTTAAAGACAGAGAGTACAGAAAGCGTGGTGAACGCTGATCATCTCAAGTGTTGATATGTATTTATTCTGTATTGTTTTGAGCTGTGTGTGATTAGCTCGCGGCTAGCCCGCACATGTAATTTTGACTGAGCTGTGTTGAACTGCGAATTCTCGTGACTAGGTTTGAGCGGGACTGAGGTGCGATCCCGTGAGAGTCTGCGGTGGCTTCTTGACCGAGCTGGTCAGCTCTGGGTGTTTCTCGAAGGGTGTGTTCCCGACCAGTGTTCGGTGAAGATGTTTAGCGATGTTTTTCCCGCAGTGTGTACAAGGGGATTTATTAATGAGATTGTGAGGCCGGAATTTGTGCAGGCCCTATTATTGTAAGCTGCAGGGTACGCAGCCCTTTTGAGAGTACTAGGAAGATGTTAAGCAGCATGTTTCGCTGTGTGTGTACGAGTGATATTTTTGTACATGCTATTATTGAATATTCATTCGCGTGTTGGATTATCTGCAGATAGAATGTACTTTATAAGGCCAGATTTATAACTGCGGTGGATGCAGTCTTTGAGTGATTTTGTTAAGAGTCTGAGATTTATAGACTTTATAAGGCCAGATTTATAACTGCGGTGGATGCAGTCTTTGAGTGATTTTGTTAAGAGTCTGAGATAGAATAGACTTTATAAGGCCAGATTTATAACTGCGGTGGATGCAGTCTTTGAGTGATTTTGTTAAGAGTCTGAGATTTATAGACTTTATAAGGCCAGATTTATAACTGCGGTGAATGCAGTCTTTGAGGGATTTTTGTTATTGTGCACGTTCTATGAGGAGTGCACTATTATTCTGTAATTGAGCTCTATGAAGAAGATATGATGAGGCCAGTGTATTGATGAATTTACTAGTACTGCGATGTGAGCAGTCTTTCTTGATGAGGCCATATTGATAGTGTATTGATTCAATTGATTATTGTATGCTATTTTACCTGTTTAGTGTACCGTTCCTAATTGATGTTACTGTGAATAAACTATGTCTGTAAGTTGGAAATGAACACCAGTCTGATTCGTTGATCTATGTTTGACCATACGTTGCTGTGGTGAGTGATTGTGCCATCCATCCCACTCACCTCAAACATTTTCACACAGTGACAGAATAGCAGTAGTAACACATATCCATAAATAGCCTGTGTGGGCGTGGCCTTACTACGGAATCTCGACCTATTTATAATTAGCCTGTGTGGCGTATAATCATAATAAACATTGAACAGTTTGATAACATTCAACAACGGTTGTCGCAAGAATTCTTCTACAGTGATGGCCAGTATGGCCTATGGTCAAGTAGCTTACTGTTACAGCATCTTTTATGCAGAAGTCTGCCACGCCGACAAAACCACGTAGCATCCTCAAGTATCCTTTTATCTTTTAAAATTCCAAGTTACCTGTTTAGAAGAACACACGATATAACGAGGGATAACAGAAATGTAGAGTATGCCAAATAATACACGAGAGTAAAGTGACATAAAATGGCGTTAAATGACAGAATAAGTAATACCTTGTAACTGACAAGTACTGAAACTTAAACCAGATCTGTCGTACGCAAAAAAAGAGAGGTTGTAAATATTAGTGACATCTGGACAGAGTGCAAAGCATACTTAAGCCCATCAGAATTACAATCCCTCTTCACCTAGATAAGGTACGCTAGACTCAACACCTGCAACAAGCCAGAAAACATACTTTCCCAAAGTTTCAAACCTTTTTATGTCCTCGCAACCTCTTGGATTTTAATGAACCTTTACTTATCTTGTACTCAGCATGAGAGGACATCAATTCTAGACTTTGCCATGCATATGCACATTAAAACTCAAATAAAAAGATTAATTAATTTTTCGTAAAGAAAACTGTTTTCGGTACATAACAATTTTGTGTAGTATAATGAAGATGTTAAATGTTGATCAGAACAGTCAAATAAATTATTGAGACCCTTATTTTGTTTCTTGTTAACCAACATTCTTATCCTTGTTACCGTTGTTTTAAGTGGTGCACGCATTTCGCGCCCAGCTTCCAATTTGTTATTTGCTTCGGATTTGATCGAGAACATAACTCACTGTTCTCTCAGAAAACTACAACTATTTGCCACTACTAGTCCTACTTTGGAATATTTCAATGGGATAATGTAGTTATTGTCATATTATGGGATAATGTAGTTATTGTCATATAATGGGATAATGTAGTTATTGTCATATTATGGGATAATGTAGTTATTGTCATATTATGTCCCGTACCCCATTCACAAACCTCTTGTACATGTACCCAGGTTGGGAACTCGTGTACTTCACAGTCTCGGCTGAGTAGTTTAAGATCTCTCATCTCCAGGTCACACTCAAAGTAACGACAATCCAGATATTAAAGAAATCATCCTCATCAATATCATCGTCGTGGTAAGTTACGTCTGCTGGTACTGACGATTAATTTCGTTGACAACTTTTGTCCTTTAAAATAAATGAATAATTCCAATACCTGTCGCCTGTGTCCAACCGGGGACCGAAAGTGGAGCAAAGAATAGTATGACCGCAACCTGTCAAGCAAGTCGTCAAAGACAACTAAGGCTAGGAAATCCTGTCAAACAAAAACCTCAACAGCAGTATGATCCAGTCAACTAAAGACAATATTTCAACTCCACCACCCAAGACAGAAAAAGTCCTTTGGTAAGGAGGCATATGAGAAAGATGCAACTCAGAGAAAGCCGAAAGAAGTCTGGGTTACGGACTCAATTTTCTTTAAGAGAACTGGAAACACGTTTAAGCAATATCTCATACTTTTTCCCTTTGGAGATTTTTTTCTTTTTTTTTGCATGTGGAAGGAATGGTTGTACACAAAAATGGCTGTCCAGCGTCTAAGTGAACACAGAAGAAGGTGCCTTTATTTTTTCTAACACAGCGTACAACATCATTGACCAGATCAATTAAATAAAATAAAAAAAAATACAATTTCGCCTCAGTCTGGCGAGGCCTGCCCCTTCAACCTAGACACAGTGTCAGCCGATTATATTAGAGCGCCTGTTCAAATATACAATACATTGTGGTCTGGTTAATTCGACTAAAAATGATTGAGAACAGACAATAAAGAATTAATACGAAAAATAAATTTACCTTAATCTTTAAAAAACAAAAGTCACTTAATGATGAGGCTGGCAACCTGATCATGTAAAACTGTGACACATAAACCACAGCTTAAGAGCAAGTCAATCTTTGGTGCAGGTTTTCTGCCATGCGACCAGATGCAGTGGAGGTTCTATGCTCCGTAAAAAGCGCGAAAAACAAAATGAATGAAAATGTTACTTATAATAGTGAACATTAGAACAGAGTCTCTGAGTCTCATGTTATATTTTTGCCACTTTCAAATGTCCGTCCAAACACTTCGGCACTCCTCCGAATAGCGGTCCCAAATGAATCGATACGTTTTGTGTTAGAAAATTTCCCTTACAGAGCCTCATTTTTACATATAATAAAAAAATATATACGAGTAGAAATGAATGGGAAACTACTCTTGAAACACAGAAATTGCCAATCTGATCAATGTATTGATAGAGTTATAGTTGAGCAGACAGATTGAATTTATTTTCTGCCACCTGGAGGCAATTGTGAAAGTAACCCTTGTGTTGAAAACATTTTGCCGTCTAGAGTTCCATAGCCAGTTACGTGTATTTAGTACTTGACTGTACGGGTTAGATGGTAATGTCTGAATCGATAAATAGTCATTTGCTTCAGTGGGAGAGTAAAAAGGTAGTCCCATAGCAGATACTACCGCAGGGGAGTGAAGTGTTAGAGACCTCACTATACTAGGTCATGCATACAGAGGTGGGGTGACCAGTACCTTTCCTTGCTGCCTTTTCCTTCCCTAACTCAAGTGAGAAGTCAGGTACCCATTTACAGCTGGGTAGACTGAATCGGAGTTTCTTATTAATCGGTGTGTAGCAAGCCACTGTAACCATTGAAGTTTGTTGTTCATTAACGTATACAAGTAACTAGATCTGACATCTACAGCTGTTAGTTGTTGAACTGGTAGAACATTGTTGCTGATCTGTGTCGGAGCTGATGGTCTACCTGGCATTATTAATATTTTTATCTCAAATGCACAAATTCGAAAGTAAAAATTGTGGGTGTCTCAGTGTGTGCGACGGAACGAACGGAATAATTTGTCTTCTTTTTGTTACTTTCACAATTGCCTCCACGGCTTGCGGAGTTGTGGATTAAAGTTGCTACCATAAGTGAAATGGGTTCATTTTCGATACAAGACAACAGGAGGCTGAGACGCTTGGGAGTCATGACCCAAGTGGGCCCGCCTTCCTTAGAGTGTAAAGGAGTATACTGGGCCGAAACACTTGTCGGATGGGGGGACTACTTCTGATGATCAGATTGCCTCCTGTTGTATCGCTCTGTAAAGAGTTTCCTATCATCATATCAATTTATTCACAACTTTGGAAGAAAAGAAATGGTCGACTTCACTTACTGTATCGGAATATCGAAATGATAATGTTACAGCGGGAAAAAACTTGTAATTTTAGATTTTTTTCCCTCCCCTTTTTAGGTCTACTACATTCACGTGGCTACACAATGACAGGTGTTTATAACCTGGGCTGAACTTTCAATGTTCATTATTTATGAAAATATTCACAGCAGCATAAATATGAATTTTTAGTAAACGGCTCCTGGGTCGACCCAGCCCCAATTGGGTACCAGAGCAACTCTGGGAAGGTTAAGGCGGCTGACGTGATGCTGACCACATCACCCCTAGTGTGCCGATGGTCAAGAAAATATGATCTAACACCATATTCCCAATAGGCCTCTGCCTCAATGGGCGTGTAACGGGATCCTTTACCTTTTTTTTTTTCCATTTCATGTCGCCCCTGAACCGGCATTACCAAATGAGGCCCTGTAAGGGATATTTTCTAACACAAAACGTATCGATTCATTTGGGACCGCTATTCGGATTGAAAATATATTGAAGGGGGAAGAATGGAGTAATACAGGTGAAAACTCGACGAACTACCAGCAAATTATCAGCTTTGGTAGAGCGTGAAGAACTTGGGCCAATGGGAGGGCAGAGCTGGAAATTGATCAGCTGATAAGTAATCATGCTGGGGATGATTGTCGTAAATTTATTTTGAGAGAACAGAGTCTTAGAAATAGTGGTCCGGTTTAGAGTGGAAAATGATGATGGAAAGCTCAGTGATAGAAAATGTAGATATTAAATAGTTACTTCACAGCGTGCTGGAGGAGAGTAAAGACAGACTTATTTACGACAAATCGCTTCTCTCAATCTTCTCTTCCGCTCTCCTGGTCAAACAATTATTTGCCAGTTTTCCAGACTCGCATCTGCGCGCACACCGATTTGGTGTTTTTCACACACACAGACGATGTAGATACAAACTATATTAAACGAATAGGGGAAATGTTGGGCAGTGGGTATGTCCAACACCGTACTAAATGAGTTTATGTGATTTTATTCACTTTAAACATCAATCACTAACAAATATCAGGTATTACATAAATTATCATAAGTACACAAATGCAAATAACAAATTTGGGAGGGGTGAAGAAGACTGGTATCGACTAAGCCCTTCCCGCTTATTAGACAAAGATAAACCCAGTTCAGAGATAGATAATATCAGGAACATAGGTACGTTAACCTAACAGTGAAGTTAATTACTCTGAAAGAGCGGTTACAAAGTTAGGTATAGGTGATAGAAAAAAAACTGTTTTTCCCAATTGTTCTTCCCTTTACTAAGCACATGGAAAGGAGGGGGGGGGGGGGTTTAAACAGAGTTAACCAATTATCAACTCCCCCTTAAAGGAACAATGCAGGGAATACAGAAAAATTATATTACTAGGCAAGAAAGTTAACAACAGGTTTACAAAAGAAAAACGATTAAATTTCCTGTCATTCATACACACGCGTGATGATCCACACTCATATACTCACACACTTACCGAATGCAGCCTCAGACGATCCATAAAAGTATATAAAAACAGCAAGTAATCTTTTGACATATGAACTGTCTAGTCCTTCGATGTCCCGCCCCAGATGTTTGCGAGGGTTTGTTGGTAACAAATATTCTCACTTATCGCGAGACTTGAAGGCTAAGAGTTCTCGTGTTTTTATTATATATATAAAAAGGAGTCTATGGGATGGCACTAACACAGTTAGGCACAGGGGTGAAAATGAAGTGGTCTCTTTTAATCCTCCGTTATGGTAAAATTCCTTCAATGCGTGATGATAGTTTTATTAAATCCAATTGAGGAAAAAAAAACTAGGCTCAGTCACAGTCAGAAAAATATGTACTCTCTCACAGTAAACAGTAAATATGATATCGCTACTGGCGATGATTACCTTCCAGTTTATCTTACAGGTTTGTAAGGGTAATTTGATGATTATTCTTTAAAAATGTTCTTGGGTGGGCTTTATTTCATTTAATTCTGACAGCTAGGTCGCAAAAAGACCGCCACAAGATTATATTTTAAAAGAAATGTTTCTTCAACATGACTGGAAGTTTATAGGATGATTTCTTTATTTCTTTCTTTATTTAGCTGGGACCGCAGGTTACGATCACTCTGTGTGAAAGAAAAAGACATGTAACATACCGAAAAATCAAGCGCGATAAATTTCCCGTTAAGCCTATAATACACTCGAGTATTTAATTATGTATTTAATAAACACTGCGCGAATTCTAGTGGTTAAAACACACATCTATAAAACTAGGACTTAACTGAATTTATTAATTATAAATTCCTTCGCGACTTTAAAAGTTAATGTAAGCATCTATTATCTTTTGAAATAATATAATAGATAGATCAGTATATTTACAACTGGAACTATTGAGATGGTTTAATTTAATAGATTTAAATTAACACAAACTCCATTGAAATAGAATGACTGAGCTAGACCACTGATCACTTTACACAATATATATTACCGCTTTGCACAGAATAGAAATCACTGCAAATATATATATAAAATCCAGGGGAAAATCTATAACAAGATTTCAATAAAGCTAGTGCTTCTGTAAAGGTCTGGCCAGCGAGTGATAACGTGTCTAGTCTTCATGGTCTATTTAGCTAAAATGGAATGTAAGTTGAGTGGGACATGATAAACTTGACAGCTTATTTGATCTCACGAACTTTTGGGGATCTGACCGCCAAATCAAGAGAAGAAACCGCACCCTGGTCTTCGTATCTCCGTTCGCTGCTGCCCGTTTCGGCTTTCCCCGTTCGCTCGGTTCTGCGTTTGACACCGAGACGCGAAATTAGCGGCAAGCAACTGCGTCTCGTAGCAGGGACCACTACTGTCTTTGATAACGCCGATAGTCTCCCCTGAAATCCCTCAGTTCGTCTCTTTGATCGTGGTCGTTGTATCTGTTTGATTCTGGCGACCCCCCCCCCCCCCCACTGGCCAAGTTAATTAAAATAACTGCCTATGATTGTTCAAGAGATGTTAGTGGGCGTGATTTAATCTCTCCTTAAATCAATGCGATGACCAGAATCAACGATAGGTAAACTTTCCGCATATCAATCAGCAAACGTGTCTGCCCTCTGTGTGGAACAGTTTCATAGCTAATGAATCCACGTGAAAGAAGTCCCGGTGGAATGAGTTCTGGCAAACGAAAAGTTACAACAAATGTTCAGGGGTTCTAATGTTATGAAAAGCTAAAAGTCCCTTTAAATCATCCATCATATCAGGGAGAATTCACTTGACAAACTAGACGTACGTCACAATCGTCCCCACTTTTAGACATGAAACCATTTTTCATGTTTCATTTTTTGACAATGGAGGTGACCTGATTGGTGATTTTAGGATGAGTGGTATCTTCAGTTTGCTCTTCTTCCTCTGTAGACCAGTTTCTACTCAGGAAATCAGCGCCGACATTCTGTCTTCCCGGAATATATTCCACTTTGAAAGAATAAACGCTTAAAAGAAGCGCCCAACGCATGATCCTTGCGTTAAATTCTTTATTGGCACCAAGAAATGCTAACGGAGCGTGGTCTGTTTGCACCGTGAAAGATGTACCATAAAGAAACTCATGATGGCGTCTGATACCGTCAATCAGAGCAAGACATTCCCTTTCAACTACGCTGTAGTTCCGTTCCGCTTTATTTAATTTCCGACTGCCATAGGCAACTGGAAATAGCATGTTCAGGTCACTGTCATCGGCTTGAAGCAGTGTTGACCCGATGCCCTGACCTGACGCGTCGACTCTCAGTACAAAAGGTTTCTTGAGGTCAGGCAACCTCAAAATGGGGTATGCAGACAACTGTCCTTTCAAAGTGCAATACGCGTGTTCGCACTTTTGATCCCATATGACCTTATCAGGACAACCTTTCTTTGTGTAGTCAGTCAGAGGTGCCGTCAGTCCGTTGAAGTTCTGGATGTACTTCTGATAGTATGCACATAGCGATATGAAGGAACGTACGTCTTTCTTCGTTCGGGGTCTTTTTGCTGCCATTATTTTCTCCACGTTCTTCTTAATAGGCCAACTGCATCCGTGAGAAATAGTGTGCCCCAGGAAGTCTAACTGTTCAAACCCGATGAGACTTTTGCTAGGTCTGGCTGTGAGACCCGTTTCCTGTAGTCTCCTGAGGAGCATAGCAACCGTAGCAATATGTTCTTCATAGGTTTCCGATGCAATTAAGATGTCATCTATGAAATTATGGATATGGGGACTTTGCAAAGGTTGTAGAAGCTTCCTCATCATCCTGGTGAACACTCCTGGTGCGTTATGCAAACCGAACGGCATCACGTTAAATGTGTAATGTCCTTCACTAGTGCTGAAAGCTAACAAAGGTTTAATTTCCTCCTTGACTGGTATTTGATAATAACCTTTGCTGAGGTCAATCTTGGAGAAGATCTTTGCTTTGCTGAGCTTGGTGAACAACTCAGAAACAGTTTGGAGAGGTTCGGGCTGGAATTCCGTTACAGCGTTTAACAACCTGTAATCAATGCACAGCCGAACTTCCTTATTGGGCTTCTTCAACAGCACTACACTCGAGCTGTAAGGAGATGTAGACTCACTGATAATTCCTGCCTGACGCAGCTTGTCTATTTCTCCGCGAAGTGCATCAGCTTTAGCGTACGGGATGGGGTAAACTCTGGTTTGAACAGGGGTCTCGTTTGTTAATTTCATATCAAATTCAATGAGATTTGTTCGACCAGGTACATCCGTTAAGACTGCACTGTACTGTTTTAGTAGAGCCCTGGTTTCTGTTTGTTGTTCTGGTGAGATTGTCGCCGAACTTGACATCTTTAAAGGATTCTGTGGGTTGCAATGGATACTCCATGCAACCATCATCATCTTCCTCGTCTTCCGTTGCTATGGCGACAGCCAGGAGATGCTCGGAGGATGGCACCGGTCTTTCCAAATATTTCTTTAGCAGATTTATGTGGAAGACCTTCTCCTTTCCTTTGATGGAGATCTTGTAGTTGGTACGTGAGATCTTTTTAAGGACGGTAAACGGTCCTTGCCATGCGATGCGAAGTTTATTGCTTCCGGTTGGAAGTAGCAATAGGACTTTCTCCCCTGGTTGTAGTTCTCTCTCTTTTGCAGCTTTGTTGTATCTTTTAGTAATTTTAGCGCGGGCTTTCTTAAGGTTGGTAGTAGCTAGATCCCATCCTAGCTTTAGCCTTTCCTTAAGCTCAGATACGTACTTGCTTGCAGAGACGACTGTCTCGTCAGCCTTCTGGTCTGTCAGGGACCGAAGTAAGGCTTCTAGTGGCCCCTTAATAGGTCTGCCAAATAAAAGTGTAGCTGGCGCAAAACCCGTAGACGCTTGGGGTACCTCTCGGTAGGCGAATAAGGCAGCCGATATATATTGGTCTCAGTCTTCCGGTTTCTCCTGACCCAGCTTACGTAACATCATGGTGAGGGTACCGTTAAAACGTTCCACGAGCCCATTTCCGGCCGGATGGTAGGGACTTGTGTGGATATGTTTGGCCCTCAAGATCTTAAAGATCTCCTCCATTAACAGGCTACGGAATTTGGATCCATTGTCCGTCAAAACTTGTTGAGGGAATCCCAACCGTGTAAAAATTTGCACAAGGGCTTCTGCGACATGCTTGGAATTAGTGCATGGTAGCGGTACGGCTTCGGCCCACATAGTGCAAGTGTCAACTAAGGTCAGGATGAACCTGTTCCTTCTTTTGGTCTTTTCCAGAGGACCAATAATGTCGACAGCAACCCGTTCAAATGGAGTCCCTACTATTGGCATTTGCCCCATAGGTACTGGGGGTGTCAAGTGCTTGGGTGCTACCCGTTGGCACTGGGCGCAGGATTTCACATACCTGACAATGTCAGAGTTCATTCCTGGCCACCAATAGTGGTTTTTTATTCACTGAATAGTGGCGTTTTGTCCCATATGTCCGCTAAAGGGAAGATAGTGCCCCATTTCTAAGATCTGGTTTCTGTACTGCGTCGGTACTAGGAGCTGGTTATTCCCCGTGTCCGGGTTGCCCGTTCTACGATACAATACACCATCCTTAGAAAAGATGTCTCCGTTGTGTCTGGGGTCCTTAGCCATGGGCAGTTTTTTTAAAGCAGGGCGCCAGAGTAGGGTCCTTTTGTTGCGCCTCCTTCAGTTCATTCGGCAACAAATTTGGCGCAGGCTCCCTCTCCTTCTTGGCTTGCCCTCTTGTGGTTACCGCTGCCACAATCGGCTCCTTAGGTCTCCCAATGAACACATATCTACATCCCAGGATAACTGGGTAGATCGGATCATCCATTATGGCCGCTTTAATAACTCCTCTGACAAAGTCAGAGTGTATTTCCACCAGTGCGATAGGAAGCGTCCTGGGTGCGTCACTCCTGAAAACTCCACTAAGTTTGACGGTTTCCTCTGTCTCCTGACCTGGTTTGACTAGGTGTCTAGCAACAATACAACTAAAACTTAATCCAGTGTCAAAGAGACAAGTAGTTGAGGTACCATTCAAAATTACAGTTCCTCGAGTTGAGGGTCGGTCCCCCTCAGGTTGAGAATCACTGACGTTGACTCTACCTTTCGAGGCTGTATGCAAACATCCAATGCGGTTTGCACCGGTTTGTTTGCCCTGATCAGACGTTCCAGGTGTAGGGGTCTTCCCTTTTCCTTGACCTTGGTGGCCGCGCTGCCACGTAGGCTTGTTGGGTTGATCAGAATTGTTGTTGGGGGGTATCGGGTTTTGTAGAATTTCGATTTTTCCTGGGGAGGTTTCTGGGTATTGTTATCTCGTTGGTTATAATGTTGAGAGGAAGTGGAAGAATAGGATGCCTGCTCTAGATTCTGTTTTCGAGATGGCTCATCGGTGGGTTTACGTTTAGTGCTGGGAAGTTCGGCCATTGCATTGCTATAGCGTTCGGCTTTATTGAGTATGTCTTCAAGCCTGACTGCCCCCTGTTCAGCCAAAACTCTACGAGTTTCATTCGACAAAGTGGATTTTATCTGCTCCACAAGAACAAGTTCGAGGAGTCCCTCATATGAAAGAGGTAGGTCAGATAATTCAATGCACTTTGTCAGATAACCCGTGAGACGTGAAGAGAACTGGGGAAATGTTTCCGTGCTCTCTTTTCGGCTGTTTCTGAACAACTGCAGAAACTGTCGGGCAGTCATCTCAAACTGCTGTAGTAAGGCCTTTTTCAACATGTCGTAATCATGTTGATTCGGTCCCAGCTTTGTGTACACGTCATAAGCATTGCCTTTCAGTGACGTTGAAAGTTTGAGCGCCCAGCGGGTACTCTCTAACCCATAAAGATTCGCGAGTCTCTCGAATTTTTCTAGGTAGCTGTCAATTTTTTCGTTAGGGCTAGGAAAAGATTCTAAAGAAAACGACATAGCAGTTAATTGGGCAGACTGAGTGCTGGAGAGATCCATTGTTTGAGACTGGGGCGAAGACGGCTCTCCATTATTTGAAGTAGAGGCACTCCTGACTCTCTAAAGCCTTGAGCGCATAACTCATGCTTGTCTTTCCTTGTCTCTACACTCTTCGCGTTGTCTCTATCTTCTCTCTTTCCTGCGGGCGTCCATCTCTGCCTCAATTTTCTTCTGCTCCAATTGACGATCGTCCTCTTCTTTCTTCTAGCTTCTGCCCTCTCTTCCTCCGCGTCATACTTTGAAGTTCCTGGGTTGATAAACAGATTCGCAGCTTCTGTGTCTAGTCCTGAGTCCATTGGCCTCTTGCCTCAAAATGGGATCTTTATCCTAATTCTCTCTCCATTTGTCAAAGAAACTGGATGCTTCTAAGACTAGAGAAATTGTAAGATGGGAACAAGAAGGGGAAAAAACTCTGAAAGCCGCTACGAAAAAAAACCAAATTAAAAAAAATTTACTTTAGTTTACCTCCTACCTATGTACTGTGCAAACTTATCGCTGCTATTATCTGGCAATTAAGGCTCTAAACGCAAGCGACTATGCCACTAAATGGTAAGTTACACTGGAAAAGAATCATACTTTTACTAACAGTAGAGAAAAATTTAAATTATACAACCTAATTTAAAAATTAAAAGGAAAAAAAAATTTTTTTCTTTTTTTCCCTAAATTTTTGTAAATCTCTGACAACAAAAGCTCCGTCCCTAAAGTCAATTATTGAGATGAGACATTGTTAAATTAATTTTTAAAAATCAAGATCAACAATCCGTCTTTAGCTAAGCTCAACTCTTTTTAACTGAAAAACCTTAGTGACTGTAAATTACAATACGCCTATCCCAGCAAATAACTCACTCTTATAGAAAGAAATATGAATTTATCTCCGCCAGAGGATAATTAATATAGCAAAATATTTTTGTTTATCTGTACTTTCTATGCTGTGGAGAGAAGATCAACTGTAAAATATGCTGTAGTGGACAACCTAAATACTTTAAAGTAACGTTATTGTCCTAGGGGTGTAATTATTTATTTATTTCCCTAATTCACAAGACAAATCATTCACACTCTACCTAGTTAGACCCAGACTAAATCAGACTCAAAATATCTTTAACCCGGCTATACGATTGCCTCAAATGTAGCTCAAGATCCCAGAACCAGCCCACAAATATGTGTGCATCAAATGTATCTCAAAATAATCCCGGCGAGCCAGCCAATTATTGTCGTAAATTTATTTTGAGAGAAAAGAGTCTTAGAAATAGTGGTCCGGTTTAGAGTGGAAAATGATGATGGAAAGCTCGGTGATAGAAAATGAAGATATTAAATAGTTGCTTCACAGCGTGCTGGAGGAGAGTAAAGACAGACTTATTTACGACAAATCGCTTCTCTCAATCTTCTCTTCCGCTCTCCTGGTCAAACAAATTATTTGCCAGTTTTCCAGACTCGCATCTGCGCGCACACCGATTTGGTGTTTTTCACACACACAGACGATGTAGATACAAACTATATTAAACGAATAGGGGAAATAGTTGGGCTGTGGGTATGTCCAACACCACAAGTACTAAACTGAGTTTATGTGATTTTATTCACTTTAAACATCAATCACTAAACAAAATATTCAGGTATTACATAAAAATTTTTATCATAAGTACACTCAAAAATGCAAATAACAAATTTGGGAGGGGTGAAGAAGATGGTATCGACTAAGCCCTTCCCGCTGGTATTAAACAAAGATAAACCCAGTCCAGAGATAGATTTAATATCAGGAACATAGGTACAGTTAACCTAACAGTGAAGTTAATTACTTGAAAGATGGGGTTACAAACAACTAGGTATAGGTGATAGATAAAAAAAATACCTGTTTTTCCCAATTGTTCTTCCCTTTTACTAATGCAAATGGAAAAGGAGGGGGGGGAGGGCGGGGGTTTTAAACAAGAGTTAACCAATTAATCAAAACTCCCCCTTAAACGGAACAAATGCAGGTAACCATACAGAAAAATTATATTACTAGGCAAGAAAGTTAAACAACACAAGGGTTTACAAAGAAAAACTCAGATTAAAATTTCTTTGTCATATTCATGCACACTAGCGTGAGGATCCACACTCATCTTATTTACACTCACACACTTACCGAATGCAGCCTCAGACGATCCATAATAAAGTATATAAAAAAAACAGCAAGTAATCTTTTTCGACTATGATACTGTCTAGTCCTTCGATGTCCTCGCCCCAGATGTATGTTCCTGCAGACGGGTTTTCGTTGGTAACAAATTTTCTCACTTATCGAAAGGACTTGAAGAACTAAGAGTTCTCGTGTTTTTATTTATATATAAAAAAATGGAGGTCTATGGGATGGCAAATAACACACGTTCGGCATGGGTCCGTGAAAATGGAAAGTGGTCTCTTTTCAATCCTCTCGTTTATGGTAAAATTTTCCTTCAATGCGTGATGATTAGTTTTATTAAAATCAATTGAGGAAAAAAAAAAACCTCTGGTCAGTCACAGTCCAGGAAAATATGTACTCTCTCACCCAGTAAACAGTAATATGACCTATCTGCTTACTGGCGATGTTTACCTTCCCCGTTTCTCTTAACAACATGTTTGCTTATCTATACTTATGATGATTTCATTCCTTTAAAATTTTCTTGGGTGGGCTTTATTTCATTTGTTTTATTCTGACAGGCTTAGGTCGCTAATAATACTTTGCAACACAGATTTTATTTTATAAAAGAAATGTTTCTTTCAATATGAACTGGAGTTTAATAGGAACGATTTGCTTCTTATTTTCTTTTCCTTTATTTTAGTCTGGGACTCCGCAAGTGTTTACGATCATCTGTATGACAAAGAAAAACACGTGGGCAACTTTAACACTACCCGCAAAAACTTCCAAGACGACAGCTAAATTTCCCGTTAACGCTCATATTGCACTCGGAGTCCTTTAATTATGTATTTATATAATACACTGGCCGTGCTCGAATTTTGTGGTTAAAACAACCACTTAGCACATCTATTAAAACTCTAAGGTTTTACTTTCTGATAAATTTAATTATACTTCCAGTTTCGCGACTTTAAAAGTCTAATTTAAAGCATCTATCTTATTTCTCTTTTATTGAAATAAATATATATAATAGATAGATCTCAGTTATATTAAAAACAAGGCAAAACAACTCTAGCGATGGGTTTGACTTAACATAGCTTTACACATAACACCAACATCCATAGAACCTACGAAGCCGGCCCCCTCGCACTAGACCCATATGCAATCACCTTACACAATTCATATATTACCGTTTGCACCAGAATCGAAAATCACTGCAACATATATAAATATAACATGCCAGGGGAAAATCTATAAAAGATATCTATTAAACAGCTTGTCGCTTCTGGTAAATGGTCTGGCCGCGAGTGATTAAACGCTGTCTAGTCTCATGGTCTATTATAGCTAAAATGGATGTATAGTTGAGTGGGACTTGATAAACTTGACAGTTATTTTGATCTCACGAACTGCTGGGTATATGACCGCACACAATAATAAAGAGAAGAAAAACCGCACGCGTCTTCGTTCTCACGTTTGCTTGCTGCCCCGTTTCGGCCTTTCCCGCGTTCGCTACGGTTCGGCGTTGTGACTACCGAGACGCTAAATTAGCAGCAAGAAACTCGCGTCTATCCGTCAGCCTCGGTACACACTACTGGATCTTTTGATTAACGCAGATACTAGTCATCCCTGTAATAACCTCTGTTCGTTATTTGATGTGGGTCGCTGTATCTGTTTGGTTTTTGGCGAGCCCACCCTCCCAACCCCCCCCCCCCCAACCACCACTCGCGCACTTTGGTATTAAATTTACTGCTTATGATTGTTCAAGAGATGTTTAGTGTGGCGTGATTTTATTCTCTCTTAAATCTCTATGCGAATGACCCAGATAATCAACGGATAGGTAAACTTTCTGCATATTTCTTATCACAAGACTAACAAGTCTAGCCTGTCCTGCCCTCTAGTGTGGAACAGTTTCATAGCTAATGTATCCCACTGTGAAAGATGAGTCCCGGTGAATTGAGCTTCTGGCATAAACGAAAAAGTTACATCACAAATGTTCAGGGTTATTAATGTTAGTGAAAATGCATAAAAGGGTACCTTTTAAATCATCCATCATCATCCAGTGAGAATTCAGCTTGACAAAACTAGTACGTTACGTCCCACATGATGGATGTCAATTGCTGTACACATGATGGGTGTTTGCTATCCGTTGGTGAGGAAACCAGGGTGATTCATTCTATTGTTCTGAATAAAAACGCGGAACTGAATGGTTTCGTGAAAACATAGATGGGCGCTCTTAACATGATAACTAATCATCCAGCTATGAGAATGGAGGAGATGGAAGACTACAATAGACTTAGACGCTGGATGTATGAAAAACTTCATGGAACAATTGCTAGTTATTGTATCAGTCTCACAATCCATTGCTTGGAATTTCATTAAGTGGATGGATGGCGAAATGAACTGAAAAACTCCTATAGAAGCATGAATCTTCAGAAATGCAGTCACTCTACTGTCATGGTTTGATTGCTGGGGTACGCAAACAGGCATATTGAAAGTGCAGACAGTCTACAGACCTAGCTTTCCAAGAGGATCATAGAAAGTGCAGTTTTGAATACTTTATGGATAAAGGGGAGAGATATGAGGGCAAATTAGTTGATCGCAACTTTTTATGAGTATGACCCACTTCGCGATGATGAATCATTAAGGACTCAGATTGGCTATGTCATTTGGCCAACAACCGTAGCAAGATACTAGCCAGGGACATGGAGTTATTTGAGTAGATACGTCCGACGTGTATTAAACCAGCTGCGAGCAAAAGGACACAAATTAAAAAAAAAATAAAGCATTCAAAACCTTTCGACATATGTTGATGTAGGGACTGAGCAACGTCACATAATTGGCGTTGCTTCTCCTTTTCTCTCGGCAGTATTGGTATTTTTCGACTCCTTTGTTTTACACTATTTCCTCTCATAATTCTTCATGGTTGTTTACTTGACCAATCCCCACCCCACTTCCCCCCTCCCCCCCCCTCCCCACCCCCCCCCCCCTCACTGTTTACACTCCCCCCATCCACCACCCACACCTGTAACCCCCCCCCCTTTTTTTTGTAGTTTTTTCCAATTCACAATTGTAGAAAGGGGAGAAAGATGGTGAAGAAATGTTGAGCGTGGAAAGAAGTACCAGAATGCTGAAGCTGGAAGAGAAGGGAAACAAAAGAAATGGGAATGCTAGACAAAAAAAGGAGAGAAAGAAAAAGAAGGAGAGAGGGAAACTGGACAGGAAGTGTCTAAAGACACAGGAAGTGACGAACCCAGCCAACAGACATGCGTGATGGATTTGAATATTTGTGTGAGGATCGCATAGTACTGGAGGGGTTACAGGTCTTTTTTTCATCAAGTATTCGGATGAACTGGGGGTCAGGTGGAAGAAAATATTATACGCTAGGAGCGGTAGGTTTTAAGTTTTTTTAGTTCAGTTTTCACAAATTGCGGGGGAAAAGGGCGCATTTTTTTTTTTAACGTAGTATTTAGATGAACGTGAGTGGGGTTAGAGAAAGGGAAGATGGGGCGGTGGGGGAGAAGTGTTGAGTGTTTGAGACAAGAGTAGGGAAGGATTGAGGGAATGGGGGGGGGAGGGGGGACGGGGCGGGCATGGAAGGGAATAGGGGCAGAGGCGGGGGCGGACTCGGTCGTGGAATGGGTGCGGCGGTAGACAGAACAGAAGGGGTGCTCGGTTTTTTTTCTGTGTTAGAGAGTTTGAGGGAAGAGGGAGTATTGTGGGATGAGAAGCAGAAGTAAGTGGAGAAGGTAGGGGGGATCGTTGTAGATTTTTTTATATAGGAGTAGAGAGCAATGGGGGGAGGCGGGGAGACAGGGAGGGAGAGGGATAGGGAGTAGAAATGTTAAAAGATGTGGAGAACAAACGCGGTATAAAATATTTTAAATTGAGAGATGGGATTCGTGTGTGTGTTTTTTTGTGAAGGACAAAGAATAGGGAGAAGGTGGGGGGTGTGAGAGGGGACGGGGAGGGGTCGTGGGTGAGTAAGACACTTGTGTCTTGTTTATATAGTCAAAAGATGGGATAAGTTATATGTGGCGGGAAGAGAGACTCATTGGATATAGGAAAAGGGGAAGGGAGGTGAAAAGAAGAGCTTGAGAGGAAGAAGGGGGAGAAAATACGACGGGTAGGGATAACCCGCAGGGGTTAAAGAGGAGAAGGAAGGGAGCCGGCGAGACGTGAATGTGGGGTAGGGTATTGGAGAGACGGGGAAGTGGAA
Organism: Oreohelix idahoensis; assembly: GCA_024509875.1. NCBI lineage: Eukaryota > Metazoa > Mollusca > Gastropoda > Stylommatophora > Oreohelicidae > Oreohelix > Oreohelix idahoensis. Next base: position 458,424 of record JAMPIV010009342.1, on the reverse strand, counting down.
ATTGATGGGGCTTGTGTTCATTGGATATCCGTTTGGAAATAGTACAACACAAAAGGGGGATGATCTACTTGAGTGCTGGTTAATAAGCAACTACGGTAAGAAAGAATTACCACAGAACGAGAAGACAATATAAAGTGGTTGCCGGGGGGGAAGGTTTTATTTTTGTGGGTGGGATCGACTAGAGCCGGACGACTAATAGCATAACCTGGTTAGCTGGAGTGGGTGGTTTGGTGAAGAGATAAGAATAAGGAGGGAGGAGGTAGAGATAGAGGTGTAGATGATACTAGGAAGAGTTAGATACTTGGATAGATATAGGAAAGAAGTAGCCATGGGGAAGGGGAGAGGTGGGGTGTATTATTGGCGGGGGGGGGGGGAGGGGAGTGGGGGGTTTGGGGGGGTGGGGGTGAAAGAGTTGATGATTAGAGAAAACAGGGGGCATTAGTACTCTTTTTTGAAATTTTAGATGATATGTAGAGCATATGCATTAAAGGGAGTAGAAGAGGGGGAAGGCGTGTTCTTAAAAGAACACCCAGAGGGCAATGTATGTGGTAGAAGATATAGGTTATAAGTGTTATATAATGGGTTTTGAAGACATTTGTGAGTGTTCGAGGGGTGGGGGCGCGGGGGTAGCGACGGAGGGTGCGTGGTTTGGGGTTATGTCATGTGTCTTCTATGTAGTATCCTCTTTGAATTTTGAATATTTGTAATGATTTAAAATATTTAAAATTTGTACAGTCGATTATTTAATTGTTGATTAGAGTGAGCTATAGACCCAGCGGGGTAGTCAGTCATTGCATTATAAATTGCTAATTAGGTTGGCGGCGATGGCGTACTAATTAACAAAAACTAACTTTGGGTGACTGTTATTTCAATGCTCACCATTTATAGCTTTTTTACTGTCTGGAATTTCATAATTGTTTGGTATGTGTGGGGGGAATTTAGGTGGGGGGTGGGGGGGGATATGGTGGGGGGGGGGGGGGGGGGGGGGTAAGTTTTAAACAGAAGTTACATCTCCTCATTTCGGGGGTTTTTGGGGCGGGGGGGGGGGGGTGTCGGCCCATCGTTCACGCCGTCGCCGTTACCTCGTCTGCCTAGTTTAGTCACAAAAAAATCAATAAAAAATAATAATTGAATACTACACAAACATGGGGGAATATACCCCACGCATATGTTCGTAAAGTTGAATAATTTGTTTTCAAATTAAACACTTATGCAGGGGGGGGGGGGGGGGGGGGGGGGGGGTGGGGCGGTGGCGCGCGGGGATAAAAAGACTGCTAACGTTCGCCAGCTGTGGGCGGGGGGTGCGGGGGCCGGGAGTCGAGCGCGAGTTTGGAGTCTGTTTTGTTCTCGTCGGGTGGGGGCTCGTTTTTTTCGCGTTTTTTCGAGATGGGATGCGAGCTGGGGTTGATTGAATGTTGGGGTCGTGCGGGTGTTTGTCTTAATGTCGGTCGTGGGGGTGGGGGGGTTGCGTGTTCTGGCCCAGAGGTTTGGACTGGTGGGGGGGCTATGCTGGTTTCTTGGCTTTTTCTGTTAGCTGGGGCGCGTGGGAGGGGAGTTTTTGTATTGGGGGCCGGGGTTGATATTTGCGCGGGTTTTGGGGGGGTGTGGGGGCGTTCTTGGTTGTATATGTTGCGGGTGGTACTTTTTTTTCCTTAGGGGCTCGCGAGGGTTGGATGGAGGGTTTGAAGTTACTTGGTTTTGAGGGGAGGTGGTGACGGTGGGTGCGTATAGAAGGGCGCGTTGGGCTGTTTATTTGGGGGTGTTGTTGCGAAGGTTGGTAGGTTGATTGGGGGAGTAGAAGTGCTAGTGGGGGGGCCTTTACGGATTGGTCCTGAGTTTGGCGACGGGGGCGGGCGGGGACTTGGGTTTGAGGGGTGGGGGGTGTTATGTGTGGGTGGGGGGGGTCGAGTTTCGCGCGTTTTTGGGACTTTGTGCGGGGGCTGCTGGGTCGGGTGGGGGGGTTGGGATGTTATCAGGTCGTAATTTGTTTGTTGTTGGGGATGTAATGGCATGTGTGTTTCTTTCATTTTGGCGGGGTACCGAAGTGTTTTAGAGGCTTGATTCGACCGCAGAGGGGTGGAGGGGAAAGCTAGTACATCAGGGGAGCGTAGGCGCTTACTTTCCACTCAGGCGAGTGTCGGCCGGTGGGCGTGGGCGAGGGTTGGCTGAGGGGCTCGGGCGTTGTGGGCGGGTAGGGTTTCTGGGGTTGGGGGTGGGGTTTTTTTTTGGTTTTTTGGCTTGTTGGTTTGTGCAGCGGGGTTTGGAGATGGTGCGATGGGTGCAAGGGGGTTTTTGTCCTGGAGGGTAATTCGGGGGAGGTTATCATTGGTGGGGGGGGGGGGCGGGTTTTTGGAGATGGTTTCCGGCCTGGGTTCTTTCTGTTGTTTCGTAGGCAAGCAACTCCTGGGGGTGGGTGGGTTAGGCTCCGGCTTACTGGGATGTGGTTGGGGTTAAGTTGGAGCGGTGAAATGGAGTGGGGTTCTGGGGTAGGGGTTTGGGGGTTTAATTTGGGGTGTTCTTGGCGGGGTGGGTTTGGACCGCTTGGGGGAGTTGGCATGTTTTTTTGGGTTAGGGGGGTGGGGGTTTGAGCCGGGATTGTTTCGGGGTTGTTAGTTGTTGCCGGGTTCGGGAAGTGGTTCAAGACGGGGTGGGGGTTGTCGGGTGAGGGTATAACGCGGCTCCATGTGTGGTGGGTCCTTCTGGTTTGTCGGTGCATTTTAGGGCGCGTGGGTATTTTGGCGGAGAATGGGGGGCGCTCTCTTTTCGGTCTATGGTTGGATGCGTCTAATGTTTGGCGCTGTTCGGCTTGGTTCATCGGGCGTTCAGGGGAGGCCGGCTGGGATGTTTAGGGGGGCTCTATTTTGGTTTGCCATGGGTGGGGGCGTTTGGGGTGTGCTGGGGCTTTAGGATTATATTTCGGGGGGGGGTAGAATGGATCATGGGTTTTTTATGGGGTTCTGTTTAGGGGGGAGGCCTAGGAGAGGTTGTTTGAGGGTTATGAGGGTATTTTTTTATTCTCGGTCCCGGGCGGGTTCACGTGTGTCGCTTACGTTCTGTATGGGGCTTTTGTGGTTCTTTGGATGGGCGGTGTTTGATGTTTGGGGGTTTTTCTGAATTTTTTATTGAACCATTTTTTTGGTCTCTCGTTCGGGGGTTTATCCGTGGCGGTCCGGGGTTTGTTGGGGTTCGTCTGTCGGCTGGGATTAGAGGTGTTTGGCTTGGCATGGGGGCGGGGTCTCTTTGTTTATTTTGCTTTCCGTTGCCTGTTTTTTTTGCGCGGGGGGTTTCTGGCATGGGGAATGTTTATTTTCTGGGGGGGTTGCGCGCGATGGGAGGTATCGTCGACCGGTAACGTTTTCTTCGGGGGGTTCTTTTTTTGTTGCGATTTGATGGCATATCTCGATAGTATTTTGATGGGGGTTGGTTGTGGGTGTTTAGATGTCGTTGGAGGGTGTTGTTTACGTGGTTTATGGGACGGTGGGTGTAGTGCGTGATTTTTATTGGATAAGAGTTTGGTATAGAAACGGGAGTAAGGGGAGCAGAGGGGGTACGTTACGAGTGAGTATGGCCTCACCTGTATGGAGGTTTGCTTATTCTGTTCAGTAATCGGAAGTTCGAGAGAAGTACAAAAGCTAGAAAGAGTTGCTGATCTAAACTGTTAGTTTTAGGTCCGTTTCCGTGGTTGTAGGACATTAAAGTATTTTGGAGTAGGTGAGTGTCTGATTCACTAGCATGTGGTATTTTGGGCGGTGCATGGGGTCGGTATTCTATTATATTTTTTCTTAAATTTCTGCGTGAATATGGGACCGTTGTTATTTGATTTCTGTTTAGTTGGTTTGTTGTATATGGTGATAGGCAGTGTAGGTTGAGGAGGCGGCGATTTAATTTAAGTACGCCTATGGCAATATTATGTATTTAAGCCGGAAATACGTGATTTGAGTGAGTTGTGGTTAAATATGGAAATATTGACAATATCATTGGTATGGATAATATTAATAGTGGGAGTGGCGGGTGGGAAGATAAGTTGGGTAGAGAAGTTCCGGGAGGGAAATTTAAGTGAAAAATAAAAATATGGGATTCTTGGGGGGTGTGGGGATTGTCTATTGGATGGTGCTGGTAGTATTGGGGTTGTGGTAAGTGAAGAAAGTGGCTATATAAAAATTAAATGAAGTGAATACACTATTAAACATGATGAACCTCATACAAGCGGTTGGAAGTTTAGTTTTGTTCGGTTGGGTGGAGGTATGAGTAGGTTGAGAGTGAGGGACTCCGCTGTGATATGAGGATGAGGGGGAATTGGGGATGGAACTTTGGGGGAATTGGCTGGTGTGCGGTGTGTGTTAGGGTGATATAGAAGGTATGGTGAAGGGGGGATGTTTTATTGGTAAAAATATGTTTAAGATGTAGGAAGATTATTTTTGAGGTAGTATGGTTGAGTTTTGATTATGGGAATTTTGCGAGGGGTAAGACGTTTTGTGTGTATTTATGGTGTTAGGGAATTTAGTTGTTGTTATTTTTTGGGGTAGAATCGTTGATATGAGTTCGTTTGAATTGGGTGTATCTTGTTAAGTTGGTGTTTTTTCAGTATTGGAATGGTTGTGAATTGTGACTCAGTCTATAAGATAGGGTGTTTTCGAGCTAGTGGGTGGGGTTACCCCGATCGCCTTCCCTGCGTGTCGTTCTTCAAATGCGGGGCAACTCGCGCGAAGATAAGTATTAACTCGTATACCGCGTCGTTCTCCGTGTCGTGTTGCGTTGAACGATATGAAAAATATTAGTTTCTCGATGGTGGTTGGTTTGTCGCGGTCGGCAGTGGTGTCCCTTTCTGTTAGTTGTTGTTTGAACTGAGGGCGTAACTACTTTAACTTTCTTACAAACTAATGCTAAGTTTTTAAGATTTTGCACCCCTGATAAAAATTTGATTAGATTTTAATACCGGGTGGGGTGGGGGGATTATCTAAATTATAAGGAGTCCGACTTTTGGAAGTCTATCATCCAGGATTCCCCCGGCCGCATATACCAATACTTATCGGTCAATCACTTGTAGATGGTGTTTAGTTTGTATTGTTTGTAAATTTGTCTTCATATGCATTAGTTCGTCGCTACACTGTCTGGTTCGCCAATGTGCTAAATGTCATGTGAAATACGTCATGGATGTAAGGTTTGTCGTGTAGATAATTCGATTTTGGAGTAATATTAAGTTAAAAACTAGGTTGAAGTTTAAACACGGGTGGAGTATCAATTGATTGACAACAATAAAAATTTTTGCGAATATTGAGATCTTATTTTGTACTTCTACTTCGCTATTACCTCCCCTCCTTCTTTTCAATTTTTTTTCGTTTTTTTACTTGAAAATTATTATATTTTATTTGCAATTATAATGTTTGTACAACTTTGGGCTTTATATAGACTCATTGTCTATCTTTTTGTTTTTATTTTTTACGATATGTTAATTTTTTTCTTTCATCTAAAATTTATTTTATTTGGATTGATTTTTTTTTAGAGTATTTTTGTGCAGCTCTTTCGTCGTGTCAGGTCTGTAGTTCATCACAATTGTTGTTCTTTTTGATTTTCTTATAGTTTTTGTTCTTTCACCTGACCAGCTTCTGGAAGCTGTTGTTCTTTCGGAGATAAAGCTTCGCTCTCTGTGACGACAAGGGGTGTGTCTTCTTCGCCAGACTGATTTTGTATGTTGTAAGAAAAGCCCCTTCCCTGTCCCCAGCCGTCACTCTCCTCCTTTCTGATCTTCCCTCCGACCGTTCTCTGTCTCCCTAAGAAAACCCTTGTCCGGACCGCACATTCTGAAAATGCCAGTCAGATTGGGGAAATTAAAGGTAGAGCGATTTCGGCAATATTCGCCAACTACACTTCTTAGACTTTCTGCATGCCTGTGGGAATGGTGTGTGTTAGGAGATGCTGAGAACGCCGACCCTTCGCTCGCATTCATGCTTGTGGGGGATTCAAGGTTGGCCCAGCCCGTAAAAGTACCTTGTTGTTGCTAATTACCGAGGAGACAGATAAAATGGTGGGGTGGGTCGGCTGTTGCGGGGGGTAGCTTGGTGACGTAAGGGGGGGGAAATTCTTGTTTTCGGAGTGATCGTGTTGGAAAAGTTATTTGTTTGAGTTACATCAGTATGGGTTTGTCTATGTAGATCAATTGTTAAAGGGGAAATTGTTTGGTTTTTTGTCTTAATTGATACTTTCATAAGTGTTCTTGTATATGGTATTTGTTAGAAATTGGAACACTTTATAGTATGAAACATGGGGATACATTGATATAAGTGAGGTCATGGGATATATCTATTCATTCGGAATTAATTAGTCGTGGGCAGGGGGGTTAAGAACAGGTAACTGACTTGGCAAATCAAAATGTGCTTTTGTTTGGGCAAACGGACCAGGTGTACAGGGATGTGAGCCACCCGGTGGGGTTAGAATTTATCATCTATTCTATGGGGTAATTTGAATAATGTTCCAATTAACAAAAGTATAATAGAATTATATGGATTGTATACGTGGAAAAAATTGGGGGGGTTTATTTTAATAAGCTTCTGTGGTTTTAAAAAGCACAATGATTAGGGTAACGGAGGGAGATAGGATTTTGTTTGCGGTCGTAAAGGTAGTGAGTTAGGGAAATGTAGAGGTAGCTGTGAAATAGTTTTAGCCACCAGGAGGACAAAAATGGGAATTTCACTACGAGGCAGGTGTAGGGGCCGCCGGGTTGCGATGCGACATATATATGGTGAGGGGGTATGTGGAGGAACTTTGGATCAGTTGGGAGAGATGGGGGACCGTATTCAGGGAGGGGGGGAGCGGGGGAGACAGCGCAAAGGGAGCTGAACTGAAAGGCGGCGCGCCTTGACTATCGTTACTACCCCAATTATTTGGCATGGCACAGCATAAAATCTACTGCCGCAGATTATGCAGATGGTGCAGTGGATGGTTAAATTGCATGTAAGGGAATCTTAACTCTGGTAGTGTAGGTGGAATATAGTAATTTATGAGAGCGGGGGGGAGGGATAAAGGAAACAATGAATTATAGGGTATACATAAGTATATATCATATATGGGGCGTAAATAAAAATTATGCTAATAATGTAGATGTCTGAGATGGGTAATTATGTAATCCGCTGGGAAGGGAATGACAGGGGGGCGAAAGCTCCGTAGACCAGGATATGTGTTGGATGTAGATGGATTATGGTGATTGGGGGGGAGGTAACAGATTGGGGATGGAAAACGATAGAGGCATGTTACATTGTTTCACAACGGCTAGGGGGTAGTTTGGTGGTGGAGTAGTGGACTTCTTTTAATTTGTTATTAGAGCGTGCCGGCGGAAGAAGGCGGATGGGTAATAATCTATATCCTTCTCTCAGTTGGGCGTGAAAGACACTGCCAATGAGGACAGTTAAAAATTAATAAATTGGGAAACATCGTTGCTCTTACTTCAATCATTACCATATAGAAACGCGGTAAGAATAAGATAGTGTGTAAGTTCAACAAATAAACAAGTAAGATCACTCCCCCGCCGCGGGGGCCGATATGTGATGCAATTGGTATTCTAGGGTTTATCTATGCACATAACAGATGGTTTTTTTATGAGATGAATTTGGTTTTTTTTTGACGTGTTGAGATGACGGGAGGGGGTGGGGCTCGGATGGGGTGTGAGGAGGGGGGGTATTTGTCTCATTCTTGTTGGGGTGTACTTTTGGGGGGGGCTGTCTTAGCGTGTTCCTAGGCGTTTGCAGGTGTGGGGAAGTTTTGTTCTTATGCTTTCATCGCATCTTGTCTTCCTTTTCCTGTCATTGAGCATTGAAACTTAGTTTGAGGTTTGTTTTCGTTTTTTTTCGTACTGCTTGGGCGTTGGTTTTGTTTTTTTTTTTTTTGTGGCTTGGGTTGTTTTGGTGAAGCGTTGTTAGGGTGTTTTGGTGTTGCTGGGTTGGGGTTTTGTGGGGATTGTTTTTTTTTATTTGGGGTGAGCAGTGTGGATTGTTTTTGTTAGGGTGGTATTGGTGTTTGGGTTAAGTAAGTTGGGGTAACGTGCGTGGGTTTGTATGGTGGGTGTTATTAAGATTTGGTATGTAGTGTGAGTGAGTGCTGGTATTTATGGTGTCCGCGTTCAGTATAAGTTTTGTTTTTGTGATGGGTTGGGCGGTTTTGTTTGGGGGTATTTTTTTGTGTTTGGGATCAGAAGGGTTGTTTATGTAATATAGGCTTATTAGATTAATGGTGACGGTATTGGTGTTTTGGTTGACAGGAGTGAGAAGGAATGAGGGGAGGTGGTGAATGGGTTGAATGTTTGAGGGAGGTTTGGTATGAAATGTGGGAAAGTAGAAGGGTTAGGTTGGGGGGAGGGGATGTTGGGGTTGATGAGTTGGTGGGGTTGTGGTATTTTTGGGTGTGATAATTATGTTTTATAGTTGGCGAGTTATGGGTTTGTGATTAATGTTAGGGTGTCCTGGGTTTATAGGGGGTGTTGTTTTTTTTGGGGATTTTTGGGTTTGTTGAGTTGGGGGTGGCGGTGGGGGTAATAATTGGGGGGCGAGAGAGCTAGGGGGTTGTTGTAGTTTTGTAGAGATTTTACTTGGGTTTTGGTATGGTTTATGGTGGGTTGTTAATGAATTAAGTTTGGGGGTTATTTGGAGGGTGGGGTGATGGGAATGTGTATTAAAATGTGTTGTGTTTTTATCTTAAAAAAATTTGTATTTTGGTTATTGTTTTTGTTGTGCTAAAAATCAGGGATTAGTGAAAGGGCGGGTTGGGCTTTAGTGGTTTTGGAGGATGTGTGTTGTTTATTATTGTTTTTTTAACCTTCCTGGATAATAGTTGGTTTTTAAATTTGGATGTTTTAACGTTTGTGGTTGAGTTTTTAGGGTTGGGAGGTTTTTTTTTTAGTGGTCGGTTTGTATTTTTGTATTTTTTGTTGTTTGGAGGGGGGATAAGGTTTGTTTTATTTTGTTGTTTTAGTAGATGTTGCTAGGGTGTATTTTTGTGTGATTGTAGTGTAGAAGGGTTTTTTGTGGTGGGGGGTTAGGGGAGTAAGGGGAAGTTTCATGTGTATGGGGTATGTTTATGTTTAGCGATTGTTAATTTGATTGGACAAGATGATATGAACGGAAGTTTTGATTTAGTTTTAGGGCCATGTGTTTGTGGTATAGGGGTGATAAGGGGGATTGGAATGTATGGTATTGTGGGGTGTTTAGTTTTTTTATTGGGATGTTTGATTTGGTAAGTTTATAATTTTTGTGTTTTTTGAAGTGAACCGCTAGATAGAATTGGCGACGTTGTTGTTGGTTACGTTTATCCAGTTGGTGTTTAGTGGTTTGGATTTTTGTTTTTGTATTAGAGGGAGAAGGTAGTTGTTGAGGGTTAGGGTGCAATAGGTATTTCGGTAGGAAATTATGAAGTTATTGTGGGGAGGGTTTTGATTTGGTTTTGTTGCTGAATGGGGGAGTAGTGGGGTATGTTGTTAGGGGGTTGTGCGTGTTTATGTTGGGGGAATTGGGATGTTGTTTTATGTGACCAGTGTTGGTGGTGGTTGTTTGGTGGGTTTTTTGGGGTATTGTTTGGGTTTGTTTTTGGATAATTGTTTGTTGTTTTGGTAAGTAAATTATAGTAGGGGGTTGTATAAGTATAGTTAGTTTGTGTTTGGTCATGGTGATGTTTTTTTGTAACGGGTTATTTACGGGGTTTTTTTAACTTTTAACTTATGGGATATATATAATAGGGTATATTTATATATTTTATTATATATGATATAGTATATATATATTATATATATTTGTAATATCTATTAACCCCTAAGAATCATATTGACTATGGGGGGAATGGCCCCCATGTAATTTTTTTTGAGTTTAAGGAATCAGATAGGGGGTTTAGGTTTAGGATTTCTTACATATTTTCTCACTCTATTGTTGTTGTGGGGTTGTTGTATATGTGTATCTTTTCGCCCAAATATTTGGGTTGGTGGCGCGTTAATATTTAGAATCGCGTACTGTGATGCGATCGGCCAGCTAAGTTAGCATCCATTCTCATGTTGCCTGGATATGATTTGAATTTCCCCCCAAATCAGAATATTGGTGTACCATATCCCTCCACCATTAGGGGTAGTTATAAGATGGAAGAAACGGTTGTAGCATTATGGTAATAGAAGTTGTTTGCGCGCTAGGAGGTTGGTGCGATGGAGGTTGATTGTTGTTGGTATATAAGTTTGAAGGATGTGGTATTGTTTTAGTGGGCGTGTGTAAATGGTGAACGGGTTTGTGAGGAGCTTTCTCGGTAATAGATGGAAGCGATTTTTGGGTTAAGGGTGGATTTTTGGGAATGACTTTTAATGGTAGGGGGGATATTTAGATAATAGTTTAGTTAGACAAACAAGATGTGGCCCCATTTTTGTTTCAATTGAATGTACGTGGGGGGAATAGATTAAGAAGAAGTTGGATGGTTTTAGAGTGTTATATAGATTAACAGAAGGGGAGTTATATTATTTGACATTTATTTTGGTACTACAAGGAAAGTGAATGTTATAATTTTTGTGACGTTGTATTTTAAGGAACAAGGGGGTAGATGTTTTTTATTTAGGTTTAAAGGTATGGGTAAAGGATTATTTAGTTGACATATGGGGTATTTTATTGGTTGTGGATTATGGTGTTTTACAACAGTTATTAGGGAGTTTAGGTCGATATACAGGTGATATTTTTAGGGTTTGGGTTGTGGTGTGGGGTGTTTGATTATATAGTGAACAGGTAAAATGAGTTGGTGGAGGTTGAGGGGGGTATGATATTTGGTTTTAGTGATTTGACGATGTAGGGGTATGTTTGAACGAGAGAGTTAGATGAGTTATTGAGATTGACTGTTTTGGTAGTTGTTTTATAAGATTATGTTAGGTAACATGGTATTATTTGTGTACAACCCGTTATAGTTAGACATAGGTTTTGATGGGTGAAAAAGTAGATGTTTAGTTATTTATTAGGGGTGGGAATGTTGTTTTTTGTAGATTTGAGTGAATGTTTGTGGTAATTGGAGGCTGTTTTAGTGTCGTAACAAGGTAGATTTAGGATGTAATAGATTATAGTTAAGGATGAGTTGGTATTGCAAATAAGGTGGAGAAGTTGGGGGATAGTACTGTTTTGTTTTATGGAGGGGTGTCTTGAGTGGATATATGTTGGAAAAAAAGGACAGATAATGTTGTGATAGTGTCTGTATTTGGAATTTAAGTGGTGTTTTGATAGGCTGGTTTCATAACGGAGGAGTTACAGGGGTTGTGATGGTGGGGTGTAATTGTGATTATTTAGGAGACATGCAGTTGTGATGTGATTGGGTGTGTTTGGTTTTTAGTTTGTTGTGTTAATTGAGTAGGGGTTTCTTGATCTATGGATATTGGTGATCTATAGACAGAGAAGTGAGGTTAAATTTGTGTTAAGTTATTTGTGGGGAGTCAATGGAGTGTATAGATGCTATTATTCGTTATGTTTCGTGGATGGGTAAGAATAGGGGATGCTTGGTAATTTTTGTAGGTATTTGTATTGGTTAGAGTTAGTGGGAGGTAAAGAGTATTGGTTTATAGTGTTTAAGTGTTTTTTTGTGAGTCTGTAAGTACAGAGGGTAGCAATAGAGGCAATGTTATTATGTTGTAGATTATTTTTTTTAGTCTGTCTCGTGTATTAAACTGTTCGGTGCACGTTAATAAATGAGTGAGGGTGAAGTTGGAGCATTTAATGAGGAGTGTTGCAGGTGGAATAGATCAAGGGTTGTTGACAGTATGATGGTCGACCTGTCCTGTTAAAGGTATTAAATTGTTTTTTATGTAACTATAATCATAGATAAACGAGCCACAGGGCACGCGTTCACAACGTTTAGGGTATCAGGGTAAGTTTAGATTGGATTTTAAACTAATTGAGTTGAGTGTTTGTTGTATGGGAAAGATTGTTTGATAGTGTTATGATGATAGTAGGGTGAGAATGCCCCTTTGTATGTTTAACGCCATCAGGTATGCCGAGGTGATGATTTTTTGTCCCGCCCTGAAGGATGCGATTGAAGTGTAATTAAATGTTTCAGTTGTGGTTCTCCAAAGTGAAGAATAGGGGTTAGTATTGGGCAAGAGTGGGTGGTTAAATAAGATTTTAATAGAGATGGAAGTGGGTGAGTGAGGCGTCAGGTGTTTCTACATGATGTTGAGTTATATGTCTTGGAGTAGGTGTTTATGAGGGGTTGTGTGGAGTCTATAAACTGATAGATTGTTCACCCCCAAGTGGATTATTGAGTGAGTGGTTCTGGGGAAGAATGCATGTTTTAGAAGTTTTAGATGGGTTTGGTAAAGGAGTCAGTTTAGGTGGGATTGATTATTGTGGGTAGTTTTGAGTAGGATACTGGGGTTTTGACATCCCCGTATGACCCCGCCCCTCCCAGATATCCCCAATGAGCGCTGTCCTCTGGTCGTTGGCCCCCCCCTAGTCGTTGTAAAGGGTGTTTGGTGCATTGTATTATGTATCTGACGGTATGATTGAAGACATTCCCAATAGTATTGTTGCGCGCCTACGATGGAAGTATTAAAAATTGCCGTGGGTTGGATGTCCCAGAGATTGTGGTGACCTTGGGGTTAGGTGATAAGAGAAGGGGAAAGTGTAGGGAAGTCTCGTGGAGGTGGGATGGTTGATTAGAAGTAATATCCACGCACTGCCTTCTCTCCCCCCCCGCGTCCACCCCTCGTCTAGGAATTCTATTAGATTAAACATTAGTGGTTTGAGGTTTAAAGAGGAGATTTGATATAAGGTTAGTTTAGACATTTGAAGTGGTGGGAGGCCCTTTGAGGGGTTGATATGTCTGCGTAGGATTATGGGAAAGGTAGTGTGAGATGGAGCAATGATGCGTAACGGGATGTCGCGTGTTAATGGGCGGAGATATATTAATGTGGTAGGGGATGGAAAAGGAAATAGAAAGAAAAGAGAGAATTGAAATAAAGACAGGGTTTTTCAATTAATAGAAAAATGGAAATAGGTTATGTGTGGAGTGGATGGGTAAAAAAGCTCTGTTGAAAAAATTGTTTGAGTTCGTTGGCAAAAGGAAAAGGAGTAGTCTGCTGTCCAGGTAATTTTGTTGGGATAATCCGTCACGTGACGTTATGTGTTGTTGTTACGTCCATCCCGAAGAAAATCTTCAAAGAAGCACATTAAACAGTGTTTATTTTCCCATTATTCTGTTTGCGCCGAGGGTGGGCCCGTAGTGTAAGTGAAAGGAAATAAAAAAAAGAAAAAACCTAAGGGATGTTTTAGGTATTGGGGGAAAAATCGACAAGGAAGAAAAGGAAGGGAATTATGGTTGGAAAAAGGTATATGGAGGGGTGGGTAAAAA